>JBCNJP010000009.1:57730362-57749111 GCA_039602395.1 Deinandra increscens subsp. villosa | reverse complement strand
GAAAGACATCATGCACACTGCTTGGTTCTGCGGGTACGCGTAAACGGTAAGCTACTGGTCCAATTGTCTCAGTGATTACAAATGGACCAATGTAACGAGGGTTGAGCTTTCCTCGTTTTCCGAATCTGATTACACCTTTCCAAGGTGACACTTTTAACATGACGCGATCATCCTTTTCAAAGGATAAGGGTTTGCGACGGTTATCGGCGTAGCTCTTTTGCCTATCCCTGGCAGCTTTCAGTCGGTTACGGACTTGAAACACTTTTTTCAGTCGTTTCAAAGATTAACTCGGGACCAGTCAATTGACTATCACCGATCTCAGTCCAGCAAAGCAGGGATCTGCACTTTCTTCCGTAAAGTGCTTCGAACGGAGCGGCTTAGATGCTAGTGTGATAACTGTTGTTATAAGAGAATTCAGAAAGTGGGATTGTTCATCCCAATTAGGTCCGAAATCAATCACACATGCTCGTAGCATATCCTCAAGCATTTGGATCGTTCTTTCGCTTTGCCCATCAGTTTGGGGATGGTACGCGATACTCGTGTCAAGGCGAGTACCTAATGATTTCTGGAGGGACTTCCAGAAGTTCGCAGTGAAACGGCTATCATGATTGGATATGATAGATATAGGTACAACTGGGTTTATTTCACAAAATATACACCCCCCATAAGGACAACTGGGATGTTCGGTTCTTCAAAAAGAAAGCTTGATCAGCCACTCGAACTCGGTAGCTCCTGACCTACCACATTACAGGTAATCCAGAGATTAAAGATCAAGAAATAACTAAAAACAACCAAAATTCTACGAGACAACCCTCGCGTATCGCGAGGGTCTCTCGCGTACCGCGACCGCCGTAGGCGTATCGCTTCCCACCATCATTGTCCCAAGCAATATGCCTGGGACGAAATTTCCAGGGATTAGATGAAAATCTGCCAGTTTTATACTTAGTCTCATTTTCTAATTTTTCAGGAATCCTCAAAGTTCCAACTTGACCTGTTTCATTTAGTACTTGAACATAAAACTTCACTAAAGAAAATATATATGGAGGATTCATAGAGTTCATATAACACAAAAATGGATCATGGTAATTGATCCTCAACTTCTAAGCACTTCTCCCAACCCGTTGACCCGTAGTGTCTATCTCTACTATCACTACTCATACCTCAATACTTTGGATCATGATTATACACATGTTACTTGCAAATTTTACTTGAGCACATTGACTCATCCACAATATAAAAAATTACTACATAATCAACAACATGATATACGAACAAATACTCGACACTAATCACCTAGGTTCCAAATAACGAATCTTGGTGAGTATCACTAATATTCACAACTATATGCAACATTTCAACTTGGATACAAGATCCCAACTTGTCATTTTGAAGTAAAGGATGATCATCATCCTAATTACTTTATTTTCAACAACGCAACTTAGGGATCAAAGATCCCATCCCTTTGAAGGATATATATGATATTCATCATATTTATCACATTATCAACAACATCTTATAAATTTTGAAGTTAGATGTGCTTTAATGGCTATCCTAACATTCCCAACACATACAACTACTCTTAATCACAATTATCATGTATTGTAATTCAAAAACTACTATATGTTACCTCGTTACGCTTTGGTTTTCCCTTTGCTTGCCTGGTTAGAGCCTTCACCTTCCTCACCTATAAATGGGTGACATCTTTAGTATAATTCCTTATTACATTTCAAGTTTACATGATCACATTATCACTTGCAACTTCAAATATATCCCTATATGCATCTATATCATGCATATAGCCACAACTTGACAATAATTCATTGATAGCTCATAACATATTCATTTTGACATTTCATCGAACACTTAGCATGCGTTGTTAACACAATTATTCTTACATCTATACAACACATGATTCATATACAAGGATGATTACCTCACTGAGTAATCACCCTCCTAACACCAATTATGCAACCACATACCTTAAACACCCAAAATTAGTTTCAAACAGTCAATTTTTAGAAACCCAACCCATACTCACCCATATGTTACGATTTTTATGAGGTGGGTGTACACCCCCACTTCAATCTCTTTAATAACAACAAGATAATAGCATGCCGATTTTTAGAAACCCAACCCATACTCACCCAGGAGAGCTCGTTTGGACCCCCAAATTCCACTCCGAAGGCCTCCATTTTTCAGTTTTAAGTTTCTGACACTATTATTTGAATAGTGATTTTGCCGATTTTGCCGTTTTTGCCGATTTTCTAAATTTTTAGAAGCTGCATATCTAATTAAGAAAATGAGTTTAGTGGTTGAAGAAAATAATTTGGTTGAGAACAAGGATGATTTCGTAGCTGAAGTTGACAATACTGAGATATGCCCCAATCCTACTTGTGCTCGTATAATTCCTGGACTTAGGCAAATTTGTAAAAATTATCAGATAGAATTATTTGAGATAAAATGCGAAAGGAGTTCGTTCAAGGGTAGATGGCAAAAGAATGAGGAGAAAGTAAAAGCTCAGAAACGAGACATTGAGAAATATCAGAAGCTAGCAACGGAGAAGACTATCTTATATGATCGGGCTAGGATTGAGATATCTGAGCTTACACAGAAATTAACTGAACTGCAACAAAAATTTGATGAGCTGCAAGTCAAGTATGATTGAAATCAGGAAAGAAACAAAAGAATGCTCGATGCTGGAAAGGAATTGTCACATGCTGTTGTGACTGGTCAAGTTGGGAAAGACACATCTGGATTTGGGTCAGAGAAAACTGATAAGTCCTTGGCTGCAAACAGCATCATTCCTCCACCAGTTCCCAGAGACATTATAGGAATACTTCTTAGTGAGGATCAATTTGAACGAACCAAGTCTGATTATAAAGAAGCTGCTCCTCCTATTGATAGTGTCTTGGTTGGAACTACACCATTGACTCAAGAAGAAATTGATAATGAAGCAAACATGACTTATGGTGAAGGGAGAGTAAAGGATATATCAGACAATGATGCTGAGTGCCAGAAATATGACAGGTGTCACAACTCTATGACATCTGGATCAATGTTTGACCAAGAACCAGATGTAGGATATGAATTACCATCCTTCTCCTCCAAGTTCAAGGGAATAACCGATGGAATGATAAGTGAACCTAAAGTTGAGAGGCCAAAGATCACCATTAAGCATCCGAGTATGAAACCAACAGCTGGAGTGAAGAATGAAAAACTCAAGGGAGTAGTTGTGTCTCCTATTTCTTCAGTTGGATCATGCAGTTGCTGTTGTAATTGCAAGAATGGTGATTCAACGTCAAAGAATCAAGGAAGCATAAAGACAGTAAAGACAGGTTCGACACAGGCTTCGACAAACCAGCAGAAAGTCAAATCTGAAGCTGCAGTCAAAGCAAAGTAGCAGACACAAGGCAAACCAGCTCCATATCAGCCACCAAAGACAAATGGGTACACGTCTGACTTCTATCTAAAGAAGCAGACTTGTTTTAATTGTGGCATCGCTGGTCATATTGCTAGAAACTGTCTTTATCGCCCCTATGAACCCTATTTTCGAAAAGTCAAAGGGTTTCATCTCAGGAGTCTGTAAAGTCTAAGCCCATGAAGGTGGAAAAACCTAAGGCAATGAAGACTGTTACTCCTAAGGTTAAACCCTCTGATCAACATTGGGGTGCTGCCAAAGCTGAAAGAAATCTTTAAATCAAAACAACAGCTTTCCAAGTTACCAAAATTTCCAAAAACAAGTGAAGAAACCATTTTCAAAACAAACAAAGTCTGAAAAACCCAAGGTTACCCCTACCAAGGTAACTAAAACTGTTTTCAAAAATGATTCTAAAATGCAGAAGGTTGAAATACCTAAAGTCACAACTCAAAAGGTGACTAAAACAAAAACTGCCTTGAAAAGTGAATCTAAAACGAAGAAGGTTGAAATACCTAAGGTCACAACTCCAAATGTGACTAAAACAATTGTTAAATCACCTGGAACTTGGAAACCAAAGGCTAATGCAGCTACAACCGAATCATCCCAACTTCCTGATTTTTCAAAAGGAATGTTTTTAAAAGAAATTTCATTCATTGATTCCTCAGGGGTACCCAGAAAAACAATGGCCTGGATACTATTAGCTAACTAATCTCTCACTCTGTGCAGGAACGATCAAGGAGGATTATCACTAACGTTTTATTACTAATTTGTTTGTTGATAAGTGATTGTTCCAGGCACAGTTTAGGAGACGTATCTTCATGTCATGTCAAGTAATCTATAAATGGAAGGTATGTCTCATTGAGAGGTAAAAGGTCAAAATCAGCATGAAAGGTACTGGTCTTAACTTGGTTGTTTAAATGATGAGGCAGCAAAGGGTCTTTTGAGTCAAACCTATTTCATTAAAGTTTCAATTAAGCTGTTGATTGATTATGTGTTTGACTTCAAATGCAATGAAGTGTGCAGGTCATGAAACCCAATTTTCTCAAAATTTTTAAATCAATACTTTGAAAGTTAGCTTGACCAGATGTCTGCAAAATTTTGTGTTTTGTGTTTTTTAAGTGTGTTTGTGTGTTTTATTTTAAAAAAAATAATAATAAATAAATAAATAAAAAAAAAACTGAAAAATGATGTTCACAAGATTGTGACATTAAAAATCAAAAAGCAAGGGGAAGAAATGTAAAGATGAAGAAAAAGTTGACCCCTCAAAAATAGTGTGCTTTTCAATTTTTAATTGTTTGTGTCTTGTTTTTGAGAAGTTTAGGGGAAGTAAAATGAATGTCCGGGTTGGAGATGGATGACACGCGTAAAGCGGAAGTGAAAGGCAAGCTCCACGGTGATATGCTCGGTAGGCTCGACCTAAACTTATGACCTCCAATGAAAGTGCAATAAACTTAAAAGATATATATGTTTAGCTTCCCATCCTAGGTTGCATGGTTTAAAAGACTGAGTCCCGGCAAAAAATGGGTTGAGAGTGGTAATTACCTAGTATTCACTCTCTCACACGCCATGTCTCTGCTGTCATGACTACACCACATAATAAAAAGAAAAGAAAAAGAAAAGAAAAAGAAATGAAAAAGAAAAGAGAATAAATAATCACTCAGTTGGTCTTCTTTGCATGCTTAACGGCCGACCTGATCACCAACTGATGGTTAATGTAATAAGTGGGTCATAACGGTGTTGCATGGTTCCTCAAGTTGGGGGTTTGTGAATCCTCAATAAACTCTGAGGTTGGGTAGGTTTTGCTGTGCACGCTTGGGTGTGGGGACAATTAAACCTGACGGTAATATTGTACTATATTAAGCATGACGCATTCGGTCTTGGGATTAAACGGGTTTGAGTTTAAAGCGGACAAACATACCGGCAATCTCCTGGACTAGTTGAGTAACTGAAGCTGAAAAGGGTTCCTCAGCCAGATTCATACGGTTTGATCCCTTGTAAACTTTCTCATGTTTGGTTTGGTAAGTATTTGTTTAGTTTATATCTTTCGTGTGTGAGTTGTTAAGTTCTTTTTGGTGTGTTTTCGTCTTGGCCATGTTGATTTGAGAAGTCAAAATGTGTTTTTCATGGGTTTTAATGCATGACAATATGCCCCCGACAGATCTTGCCAAATTTTTAGGGGAAGGAGTATGGGATAATAAGTATTATCCGAAGGGAACTCGAGGATGATACTTATTATCCAATGGAAAAGACTTCCTCCGTCAGATCTTGACAAATTTTTAGGGGAAGGAGGGAGGATAATAAGTATTATCCGAAAAGACTTCCATAATACATAGTATCCGAAGGGAACTCGAGGATGATATGTATTATCTCAGGGGAAGTCCTTAGCTGAGGGGAAGTTATCAGCTAAGGGGAAGTCTTTAGAGGTCTTGGGTTCAAGGGAAGTTTTATAGAAAACCCGTAATCTATATTAGGGTTTTTGGTTAAAATTATGTTAATTTGAATCAACTGAACAGATGATAATTACCTCCTAACCCAAAGACCAGTCATCAAATGTCTAGTGGAGTATATTTTTTTTCAAATGAGTGTCAGACAGGTTGATGATAGAGAGATGCTGCTGCTGCTGCTCAAAGTTAAAGAACCAGCCGGACAAGACTACCATCTGAATAAGCAAGTGTTCAGGGGAAGTTGTTGGTTTCTTTACAAGCTTCTAGAAGATTATCAAAGAAGATGTTCACAAGATTAGGGGAAGCAGAAGACTTCAAGTCTCGTTGAACAAAGTGATGCAGAGAGCAGTCAGAGATCATGAAGATCCAAGTTCAACAATAAAGTTCTTCATAGTTAGAGGTTTTCAAAATTTTACCTCTAATTGTTTTGGAGATTCAAGACAGTTACCGAAGATTCAGCAAGAACCAATTCATTCATGAGAAGCAAGTCAATGAGAATCCTCCATCTCATTAACTTGTTCATTTCAAGAAGTTCAAGCTGATGCTGATCAAGAGGAAGTCCCAAGTGCCCGTTATGAAACCCAATGAAGATTTCTGCGGAAAGAATCCTCATTAGCATCTATGCCAGCCAGTCAAGAAGAAGAATTTCAAAGATTGAATACATTTAATATCACAAGCCTAGGGGAAGATTGTAGAGGCTAGATTATGAGGCTTGTAATATTAAATAAGTTGGGCTGGGCTTAGAGGGTTTCATTAGAATCATAGGCTAGTTTGCTATTGTATTTAGGCTAGTTTATGATTGGGTTTGGGTTTACTATTGGGTTTATGATCCACAAGGGGCCCAATAGTAAAACCATTGGGGTGCCTATATAAACCCCACTTGACCTCCTCATTAGGGTTGTTGGTTTACGATTAAGAGAGGAGCACTGGTGTTCACGATCGTAAACCCGAGTGAGAGGAGTTTACGATTACAAGTTTTGTACCCGACAAGTTTTCTTGTGTGTAAAGATCAAGTTTTTAGTGTTTATATCATCGTATTCTTGCATTCTCTTCATCTTTATTCTTGAATCGGTCTTGTACAAGGATTCCGCACTTGTACTAGATTAAAATATCGTGATTAGTTATTGTTTCTGGACCTACAACGACAATGGGGCACGCGGTAAGAACGAACTAACCAATGTTAGAAAAACACTAGACTACAATTTTCCTAAATTGTATTCAACGTTTCAACCTAACAATTGTAGGCCCCCGTGAATGTTCATACAAAGACTTTATGAACTGCAAACCCGCGAATTTCAAGGGCTCTGAAGGCGCTGTTGGTTTAGTTCGTTGGTTTATGTAGAAGCATATTCCTATGCTATGAGTGTCTCGTGTATTGTATCTATGTGAGCGTGTCTGAATTTGAGTTATGGTAGAAATGAGTTTAGTGACGTATCACTTGGTCCGGCGGACCATGTGATCCGGTGTATCAGTTTGATACGCTGGGTGGTTAGTCACTTACTATAAATAGGGTGTGTTAGAATGTGCAAGAAAAGAGTTGAACACTTCTGTCATTCTACACCTTTCTGTGTGTGTTTCTAGAGAGAGAAACTAGAGAGAACTTTATTGTATCTTCAAGTGATCAATAAGAATTCTCTTATTTACATCCGTTGTTGCTATGATTGATTGATACACGCAGTAGTAAGATCGTATCTCGTTTCTACAAGTGGTATCAGAGCAATTGGTTGCTCTACTGCTGTGTTTTTTTATCAATTTTCGGAGTTTTAGAGAGAGAAAGCTTGGGTTTGGTAAGTTTTTCTTCAATTTCTTCCAATTCTGAGTGATTCCAAGGATAAAAATGATTTCTGTATGCTCCTGGAGTGTTTTCGCATCATATTGATCCAGTTTTCAGCTTCAATTGTCAAAATTCGTGAAAATTAGTCGATTTCAGCTTTATTTGCGTCTGGTCCGCTGATAGACCAGCTGGTCTGCTGACTGGTCCGCCCAGGCAATCTTCAACGAACTGGTCCGTGGCGGTTTTGGCGTATCACATCTGGTCCGCTGGTTTATTTGGTCCGCTGTATCAAATTTGATCCGCTGAAGATATCTGGTCCGCATCTGATCCGCTAGTATAATTCTGGTCCGCTAGTTCATCTGATCCGGAATCTGGTCCGCTAGTACAAATTTGATCCGCCTGATTGTTTTGGTCCGGAACTGGTCCGTCGATTTGTTTTGATACGCTGGCAGAATAGTGACCTTCACTAAAACTGACGTAACTTGCAAACCGTTTGGAGTTACGGAACCCAATACCAACCAAAACGTTCGTCTTTCCGAGATCTAGGACTTGTACCGGCCTATTACCAGTACCATCCAGTTTTGACCCCCAAAATCCGCTTGGAAGACCTCCGTTTTTTAGTTCGAAGTTTTTGAAGTATCATTTTACGGTGAACAATGTCTGATTTTTAAGCGTTTGCGGCTATGCAAAGCACGGTACAAGCTATGCTCAATTTTGATAATGAAATAGGAACAAGTCAGAAAGTTCCCAAGTTGTTAAAGTTGGAAGATTATCAAAAGTGGAAGCAACGTTTTTCTGCATACATTAGCACAAATGATATTGATTTATGGATTCCAATTCATAAGTTGTATGTACGTCCAACTGCATATGGCGAGTATAAAGAGATTCAAGATTTTGATAAGGATGAAAGAAAAAGTTATGAACTTGAACAAAAAGTTTATGGTTATCTTACCATGGGTTTACCTACCGAGTTGTTGCATCAATTTAGTACTTGCAAGAAGGCTAAACAGTTATGGGATGCGTTATCTGCTCGATGTGAAGGCAATGATCAATATAAGAAGAGTAGACGAAAAGTTTTGAACAAGGAATTTGAGAATTTTCAACAATATGACAAAGAAAATATTTCTGCTCTTGTTTCAAGGTTTTCACATCTAATTAGTGAAATGAAAGTTGTCAAGATTGAAAAGACCGAGGAAGAATTGAAAGAAAAGTTAATTGAAGCATTACCAGAGAAATGGGAAAGTTATGTGTTGTTGATTACTCATGATAAAGACTATTCCACATTATCATTTCATGATTTAACCGGAAAACTTCATGCTCGAGAAATGGAAATGATGAATTCAAACAAGTCCACTGCTCAATTACAAAATCCTGAATTATATCATGGACAAAATTCTGCAAGTGTCAATGCAAAGGCAAAATCATTCAGTGTTAATTCATCGAATTCACCTGAAACTGCTTTTGTTGTTGGTCATGGTTCAGGAAATTCTGGAAATTCTTCAAGAGGGTGTAACTTCACTGTTCCAAATCATTCAAGTTCGACTTCATATTCAGTAAAAACACCGGATGAGCACTTGGCTTTAATCTCAGCTTTATTATCTTCATATTATGGGTTGCTGAATGGTGGTTTGACAACTTCTAATCTAATTGAAGATGATTTCGATCAAATCGATCCTGATAATCTTGAGCAAATGGATATCAATTGGCAACTGGAAATGTTAGCTCAACGAGTTAAAAAGATTCAAGAAAAAGACTGGATTTCAAAGTTTAAATCCAGATGGCAAAGTTGGCATTGATAAATCAAAGGCAAAATGTTTCAAATGTTCCAATTTTGGACATTTTGCTCGTGAGTGTTCAAAATCAACTGCTTCTTCATCAAAGTCTTCAACAGCCTTGGTGTCTCAAGTTGATAAACAATATGATTGGGGGCAAACTTCTAATTCTCCAGTTGCTTTGACTGCCATTGCTCCTGCATCCAATGAAGGTTGTGATTGGGATGCTAATGTACTTGAAGCATTTGAAAAAGCACGAACATCAAATCAAGGCTATGATTGGGCTACTGATGACATTAATGATGAGTCTGCATGGACTGGTTCATCTGCGATGATTGCTCAAATTGTTCATAGTGATAATGAAGTAGAGATAACTGATTCTGAATCTGATTCAAGTGAATCTGGAAATAGTGGTTATGAATCCGTTTGTGAATTCTGTTCTCAGAAAGATAAGAAGATTCAAAGTCTGATTAAGGAAAATGAAGATTTGATTGCTGATAGAGAAAAGTTGGAAGGTGTTGAACAGGAATTTGAAAAGAAATTTACAAAATTATCTGCAGAAAAGGATGAATTAGTTCAAGAAGTGAAGAAATGGAAAGATGAAGCTGAGGATACTGCAAAAGATTTTCAAATTTTTTTTTGATAAATCAAAGTCCAGACTTGATACTCTTACTCAACTTTCTGGTGATCAAGCTACTAAGATTCAATCTTATTAGACTGATATGGAAAAGTTACTTGATGAGAAGAGGGAGTTGGTTAGAGTGAACAAGTTGCAAAATGCAAATTTGGATATTCAGAAAAGAAATGAAGATAAACTCGAGAAGGAATTGGTGGCCGGATTAGATGAGTTAAGATTACAAAAGTATGAAACTAACAAAGTGGCAAAGAAGCCCATTGCAACAGAAAAAGAGTTGGCTGAAGCTCATCAAAGAATATCTGAATTAAAGATTGAAGTCATTGATTCAAAACGTCTTTTGAACAATGTTACTAACTCACAATCTTTTACAAGTTTTCTGGCCAAAGATGAAAATTTTGAGAAGATGTTTAACAAGACAGTCTCGCCACCAGGAAGTCTCAAAGAAGGAGTTCATGATTTGAAAGACAAGGTTGAGACCGGTGATTATTCTGAGTTTGTTGGTTTCAAATCTATTGAAGAAAAGCAAGAAGACAAAGGCAAAAGTACTGAAGTTTCTGAATCTCAAAAGGTTGTGTCTGGGTCTTCATCTTCAAAAGCTGACATTGATGAAACAATTCTCCATGCTCCAAAAGATCTCAAGAAAGTTAAAGCTGAATTTTCTAGGTTGGCAAAGAATGGGCATAAGTCTACTGGAATGGGAGAAAAGGGTTCAGGAAAAAATGTTGGGTTGGGATTTGAAAGAAAAGCTGATAAAGGTGGTAGTTCACAATTTTCAAAACCACAACAACTGAAAGAAGTCAATGTGAAGCAGATGAGAAAAGATGTCTTCAAAGCTGAGAAGGTTCAACCCCAGCGATTCTACAAACTCAAGGGTTCGGAACAAATATTTTCTGACAAAGAATTCCCACTTCATTGCGTGGATGCTCAGAAAATTGCTGAAGTATTTGTGAAGACTACTGATCCGAGGAACAAGAAGAATCAATCTGCAAAATTTTCTTCTGGAGGATCCAATTCTACTCCAAATAGCCCGACTTCTAAATGGGTTCATGATCATCGTTGTCAGGTATATGATAATTTTTATGATCATTTTGGAGATGAATATGTTTGTGAAGCTATGCAGGTTTCGAAGAAAAGTAACATACACAATCGTTTGTGTTACAATTGCCGACAAAAAGGGCATATGGCACAAGATTGTCATGTCACTGCTGCTTCTAGTTCAAGAAGAGAAAAGATTCCATTCGTTGGTAAAGCTGCCAAACAACGATTCATTGATGAACATGGCAGAGTATTTGATGAATACCCACAACCTACATTTTTTAAAACTCAAGGAAGATTTATTCCACGTTTTCAAAATGTTCCATATGTAGGTTGTTCGTCACAATCAACTGTGACTGGTTCATCAGATACTGATTTACCAAAACAACAAATCTGGAAACCTATGGTGGTTTCAAAAGGAAACCAAGATACTGGTCGACCAGAAGCAATTCACTTCGGGTCATTTATAAACTGACGTGTTTGACCAGTGTGCAAGTACTTTTAGAAGACCTATCGGTGATTGAAAAGTTGCTGATGGAGAAGTATTCTGCTGATTTAATTTAAATTTCATGACAATGTCAAATTTCAAAACTGAATTTTTTTTTCTGAAAGCTAAACCTGACAGGTATCCATGTCGACAGGTCAATTTTCTTTCGTTTTACATTCCGTATGTAGTTTAGGGGGAGAAAATTGAAAAATCAAAAATAGCGTCTTTGTGTTTTTGTTTGTATTAAAATGAAAATCCAAAAATAGAGTTTTCATTTTAAGGGGGAGAAAAACAGAAAATACAAAAACATTGAAAAATGAGAAATTGTATCCGACATAATTGGGAAATGATGGTACATTGGCTTACGTGTCTGACTCGTGGATAAACTAGATGAAAAAGCCATAAGATCATTGTTCGATGTGCTTGGTAGGCTCGGCATTAAATCAGAAAGTATACAGATGTGATAAACATATTAAATACTAATGCTTGACCAAGTGGACAACATCTTGATGCGTATCTCATGATATATCAAGAAAAAGATATGTGAAAAAGAAAATGAGAAGTCGTTGTGTATACATGTGTTCATTTTGCAAAGATTTAAACTTGGTTGATTTTCTTTATTTTGTCAAACGATCGGACTTTCTCTGCGTATCGAAAGATCGACCTAATTGTTGTTCGTTTGACGTTCTGCTTTATTTTCTTTGGTGTTTCGTATAACTCATCGGACTTTCTCTGTGTGTACGGGAGTACCGACCTGATTGTTGTTGAGTTATACAATTTCAACTTGTTTTATTTTCTTATTTTGTTAAATCCGAGGCCTTATCTGCGTATCGAAAGATCGACCTTAAGGTAGACGATTTAACGTTCTTATTTCTTTTTGCATGAAACACAGTTGACTAAATCATGAATACAATCATTGTGTGATTAAATCACAAATGAAGTCACAAAGTGTGATAAGCAGATACATATCTGAGTATGTCTAATAGTGTGGGGTACACTGGTCAAAGCAATAAATCAATCAATAACATATCCAGATGTTATAAGTATGATTATGCCTGAGTTTAATATGGACAAATTATACCGGTAATCGACATGACTTATGTGCTGAAGTAATTGAAATTGAAGTGTTGTTCAGCATGATATGTTCAATATGATCCCAAATTGTGATCTTTCTCGCAAAAGACAAAAATAGTGTCGAATTCTGTATTGCATTTATGCTTCATATCTAGAAAAATCAAAAAGATTTTCGATGTGTTTTGATATAAAATTTCAAAAAGCCAAAAAGATTTTGTTTCTTATTTGTTTTCGACCGATTGACATGTGATACAAAATCAAAATTTTAAATCTATCTTGGATTCTCGAAGAGAAGTTTTGCGCCAAGATTAAATTAATTTTTCAAAAGAAAAGGACACCGCGTTTCTGTCTTCTGAAATTGCAGGTTATGGATATCAAAGACTCAAGCATGGTGAGAGGGGGAGTTTGAAGTATTTTTCACAAATGGATCTTGAAGTTCTAAGTTGATTCAAGAGTGATCCAGCCATGCAAGCTCTATTTCTGACAAGATTTCAAGTCAAAGATCGAATGCAACAATGTTGAAGATTGAAGACTGAAGTTTAGTTAGAAAATAGATACACTACACGTTAAGGGGGAGTCTGTAGAAGCATATTCCTATGCTATGAGTGTCTCGTGTATTGTATCTATGTGAGCGTGTCTGAATTTGAGTTGTGGTAGAAATGTGTTTAGTGGCGTATCACTTGGTCCGGCGGACCATGTGATCCGACGTATCAGTTTGATACGCTGGGTGGTTAGTCACTTACTATAAATAGGGTGTGTTAGAATGTGCAAGAAAAGAGTTGAACACTTCTGTCATTCTACACCTTTCTGTGTGTGTTTCTAGAGAGAGAAACTAGAGAGAACTTCATTGTATCTTCAAGTGATCAATAAGAATTCTCTTATTTACATCCGTTGTTGCTATGATTGATTGATACACGCAGTAGTAAGATCGTATCTCGTTTCTACAGTTTAAGAAAATGGAGTCCGTCTTCCGCATAAGCAACTGCCTGAGCAGTACATGGTCAAGTATTCCACATGTGCACTGACTGATAGCGCTCTAACTTGGTGGAATTCTCATGCTGATGCTATGGGAACTGATTTGGCTTACGCCATGACATTGGACGAACTCAAACAACTGCTTCGCGATGAGTATTGTCCTAGAGAAGAGCTTCAGAAACTCGAAGCTGAGTTCCGGAACCTATCCATGAATGGAGCCGATGTTGCTGGCTATACCAAAAGGTTCCGTGAGCTCGCTCATCTCTGTCCGACCAAGATCGCTCCCCTGTACAAGAAGATCGAGCGGTACATCTGGGGACTTGCACCCCATATCCAGGGGAACGTCCTCTCCTCAAATCCTCAGACTTTTCAGGATGCTGTGCGCCTGGCACACAACCTGATTTACCAAGCTAATCGTCAAGGTGTGAACCTTGGCAAGAAACAGTCTGAGGGCAAGACCCCTGAAGCAAGTACCACTCCCCCTGCAAGCAAGAAGCCTGACAACAAGAGAAAGCGCGGATTCTAGAGGAATCGCGAAGAAAAGACCCCTGCTAAGGAAACCGAACCAACAAAGGTTTATGCTGCAACAACCCCTACTCATGTTGTCCGAAAGACCGGTTACACCGGTGGTGCACCTCTGTGCAACAAATGCAACCTCCACCACACCCTCGATTGTGGAAATGTCTACTGCAACATCTGCAAAACCAAAGGACATGTGGCGCGTGACTGCCCGAAAAGCACGTGCTACGGTTGTGGAGCCACCGGACACTACAAGAAGGACTGCCCTAAGGCAAGGAACCAGGATGCTAATCAGGCTAGGGGAAGAGCCTTTGTGATCAATGCCGGAGATGCCCGCCGTGATCCCAACACGGTGACGGGTACGTTTCTACTAAATAATCATTATGCTTCCGTTTTATTCGATACTGGTCCTGATAGAAGCTTCGTGTCTACCGAGTTTGGCCAATTACTTGAAATTACCCCTGTTGCCTTAGACACTAAGTTCACAGTAGAATTAGCAAACGGAGAATTAGTAGAAACTGGTATAATTTACCAAAATTGCTCGCTAGAACTCTCCGACCATTCCTTCAGCATTGATTTGATGCCCGTAGAATTAGGAAGCTTTGATGTCATCATTGGCATGGATTGGTTATCAAAGAACCATGCGGAAATCGTGTGCCATGAGAAAATAGTTAGGATGCCACTCGCAGATGGCAACACTCTAAACGTGCAAGGTGAAAAGAGTGGAACCAAACTAAACCTCATATCTAGTATGAAGGCACGGAAATTCCTTCGTAAAGGATGTCATGCCATCTTAGCACACGTAACTGAGAAGAAACCAAAGGAGAAGCGTGTGGAAGATGTTCCCGTCGTTCGCGAGTACCCGGAAGTCTTTCCCGAAGACTTGCCAGGTTTACCACCAACGCGACAAGTAGAGTTTCGCATCGACTTGGCACCCGGTGCCGTCCCCGTAGCCAGATCTCCGTACCGTCTGGCACCTTCCGAAATGCAGGAGTTGTCTAGCCAATTACAAGAATTGCTAGATAAGGGCTTCATCCGTCCAAGCCACCTCCATGGGGAGCACCCGTGCTATTTGTCAAGAAGAAAGATGGAACTTTTCGAATGTGCATCGACTACCGGGAACTGAACAAGCTAACCGTGAAGAACCGCTACCCGCTTTCTAGGATTGACGACCTGTTTGATCAACTTCAAGAATCGAGCTTCTATTCCAAGATTGATCTGAGGTCAGGATACCATCAACTCAGACTTAAAGATGAAGATGTTTCGAAGACAGCGTTCAGAACACGCTATGGCCATTATGAGTTCCTCGTAATGCCATTTGGTTTGACAAACGCACCGGCTGTGTTCATGATCTAATGAACCGCGTATGCATACCTTATCTGGATAAATTTGTTATTGTGTTCATTGACGACATCCTTATCTACTCCCGTAGTAAGGAAGAACACGAACAACATCTGAGGCTTATCCTGGAATTGTTGAAGAAGGAAGAACTCTACGTGAAATTCTCCAAATGCGACTTTTGGATACGCGAGGTTCACTTTTTGGGTCATGTGATCAAAGATCGAGGTATCCACGTGGATCCCACAAAAATTGAAGCAATCGAGGATTGGAGTATGCATACGACTCCAACCGAGATTCGACAATTCTTGGGTCTCGTTGGCTATTATCGTCAATTTATCAAGAACTTCTCGAAGATAGCCCAGCCACTGACTGCTCTGACCCAGAAAGATAAGAAGTTCATATGGGATGCCAAAACTGAAGCAGCATTTCAGTTACTAAAGCAGAAGCTTTGTGATGCCCCGATTCTATCACTACCCGATGGGATCAAAGACTTCGTTGTTTACTGCGATGCTTCGCATCAAGGTCTAGGTTGTGTATTGATGCAACGAGAGAAAGTCATCGCCTACGCATCACGACAACTGAAGATTCACGAGAAGAATTATACGACCCATGATTTGGAACTCGGAACCGTTGTCTTTGCTCTCAAGATCTGGAGGCACTACCTATATGGTACACAGTGTACCATATTCACTGATCACAAAAGCATCCAGCATATTTTCAATCAGAAGGAATTGAATATGAGACAACGACGATGGGTGGAACTACTAAATGATTACGAATGCGAGATTCGTTATCATCCGGGCAAAGCTAACATCGTAGCCGACGCCCTGAGCAGGAAAGAGCGTGCCAAGCCACTTCGTGTTCGAGCCTTGAGTATGACCATACGCTCGAATCTCGCTTCACAAGTGCGTGACGCTCAGATTGAAGCCCTCAAACCGGAAAACCTAACTGGAGAAGGTTTACGTGGAATGGAGAAGCAACTGGAGGAGAAACCCGACGGAACCAAGAGCTTCATGGATAGGCTATGGGTACCGGTCTATGGAGGGTTAAGGCAATTAATTTTCGATGAAGCTCACAAGTCAAGATATTCCATTCATCCCGGATCAGACAAGATGTATCACGGCCTGAAGAAATGTTGATACATGGTTCTTGATCGTCATGTGAAGTATCGAATACAAGACGAATCACACAAGTTTGTTGAGGTCCGAACTCAGGCCGAACCTGGAGTTCGGACACGGCCGAACCTGTGGCCGAACCTCAGGTTCGGCCGGTCGTATTTCAGTACTATAAAAATATGTTGTCTTGTGTAGAATTCAGTAGGGGTTCAGGTCATATCTTCTAAGTGTCTTTGTGTAAACTCTCTGTGGTTAATACAAGCCAGATTTGTATTTACTCTCTGTGTTCTATACGTTTATATTGATTTCGTTACGACTAAGTAGAAGATCCGCACGTTCACGCACTTTCAAGTGGTATCAGAGCATCAGGTTTGCTCTACTAGTCGGAAATCAGTGTTTTCCAGAGTTGTTGAGTTTGAATTCACGTTTTTGATATTCAAAGCTCGTTTCTCATCTTCATTTCTCAAAATCTTCGTTCAAAACTTCATGATTTACGTCAAATATGTCTGTATTTGTTCGTTTTCAGTTGATTGAGTGTTCACAGTTCGAGAGGTGTCGATTCCAGTGAGTTTTTCCGAAGTTTTCGAATTTTCGCGATTGGCCGAACTCCAGATTCGGCATAACCGCTCCGAACACCAGGTTCGGAGTAAGCTCGGTCAGTTTTCCTGATTCGGTGAGAGTTCGGAGTCCAATCGGAGAGAGTTCGGTGGATATCCTGTCTCAGAGGGAGTTCGGACTAGGATCGGAGATAGATCGGAGTTTCTGAGTTCGGTGATATGTTCTTTGAGAGTTCGGACTTTTTGTTTTAAGTTCGGAGCAGCTTCGGAGGGTATAGTAGGTTCGGACGAAGTTCAGAGTGAACAGTGTTCAAATTTTTCGAAAATGTCCGATTTTCAAGCATTTGCAGCTATTCAAAATTCGGTTCAAGCTACGATGCAAACAATGATGAATTATGATAATGAAATCGGAACAAGTCAGAAAGTTCCCAAATTGTTAAAATTGGAAGATTATCATAGTTGGGTTAAACGGTTTGAAGTGTTTGTCGATACGAATGACATTGATATGTGGTTAGCGTTCACTGAGCAATATGTTTATCCTAAAGATGAAACTGGTGAACCTATTCTTCAAAGAAAAATGTCTTCTGAACAAAAGAAAGCTTATCAAGCTGAGAAAAAGGCGTATGGTACATTAACGATGGCATTGCCTAAAGAGTTACTGCATCAATTTGCTGGTAATTACACATCAAAAAGTCTATGCGATGCGTTGGAAAAACGATGTGAAGGCAATGACCAATACAAGAAAAGTCGACAAAAGGTTTTGAAGAAAGAGTTTGATAGTTTTAAGAATTATCAGAATGAAACGATTCCCAATCTGATTGCAAGATTCGCTCATCTGATGAGTGAAATGCGTTTGGTGAATCTTACTAAAGAAGAGGTTGATATGAAAGAAAAGATCTTGGAAGCATTGCCTGAAAATTGGGAGAATTATGTGATGATGATTACTCATGATAAGGATTTTTCAGGATTGTCTTTCAATGATTTGGTTCAAAGGATTTAGGCTCGGGATATGGAATTAATGGTAAATAAATCACTTCCTACACAAATTCAGAATCCCGCAGTGTATCATGGTGAAAATGACTCTACAATGAATACTGGGAAGTCTACTAGTCTTAGTTCTGCTCCTCCTACAACATTTCTAGCAAGTAAATCTGAAATTCCAAGTTATTCTTCTGCTGGTTGTACTGTGTCATTTCCAATTTCTTCGACTCAAAGTGCATTGTCTGTTCAAACTTTCGATGATTATAATGCATTGATGTCTGCATTAGTATCTTCATATTTTGGTGTTATCACTGGTTCTGTGAGTAATGCTGAGTTAGCAAATGAAGATTACGATCAGATTGATTATGATCATTTAGAAGAAATGGATCTGAATTGGCAATATGCTATGTTGGTTCGTCGAACAAAGAAGTTTTTCAATAGAACTGGTAAGAAAAGACTTAATCAGGAGGGAAAGATTGGATTGGACAAATCTAAGGTGCAATGTTATAAGTGTTCCGTTTATGGTCACCTTGCTCGAGAATGTCCAAGTTCTACAGAAAGTAAATTGAAAACTGGTCAGCATGCACATTTAGTTTTTCATCCTTCAGATAAAGCTGAAA
>JBCNJP010000009.1:57698084-57729862 GCA_039602395.1 Deinandra increscens subsp. villosa | reverse complement strand
TGATACTTTGCGTACTTAAATTATTAGGCCAAATATAAAGTCCAAACCCAATGGATTAATTTTAATAATATTAGTCCATCAACTTTACAATTTTTATAAAACTTGTTACCACGTATTAGTTTATAAAAATTTGTCACCACCTTTATAATTTTTATACTTGTGAGTTATATAAAAAGTGTGATTTTAATCATCACCCTCCTTTTTATATTTTATAAAACTTACACATACTATGCTACCTTTTAATAAAAACATGGCATTTTGTTTTATAAAAGTCACCTACTCAAGAGTTAGGAGATTTTGCTAGGGATATATTTATAAAAATATGGTAAACTTGATGAACACCTCTTCATCCTACTAACCTACAATCATCATACTAACTTGTACACCCAACTTACCTCCCCACCATAAACTTTACCAACCCAACCTACCCTACTCTCACTTTCCCTTCTACTTTTCTCGGTGACAAGGACAACCCCTACCACCTTCACTGTTAGAACCTATTTATGTTGGCAACACAAACTATTTATCTCTTTGATGTTTATTTGTAATTTTACTTTGGTTTGTACTTAACTTTGATTATGTACTTTGTTATCTTTGATTATGATTGTATATGATGTTTTTGACTAAGTGTTAGCGTACTTGTGTTTCTCCTTAGCGAACTTCTTGTATATTGAACTTAGCGGACTTGATTAACTCTTAGCGAACTTGTCACTTATCTCTTAGCGTACTTGTGATACTTTGCGTACTTGATTGATATTTGTCCTAGCGAACTTGTTTTGCTCCTAGCGAACTTGATCTGTTCCTAGCGCACTTAACTTGTTCCTAGCGTACTTAATCTGTGCTTAGCGTACTTGTTAGCGGACTTGTTTGTACCTAGCGAACTTGTTAGCGAACATGTTAATGCTTAGCGTACTTCATCAAGTTCTAGCGAACTTGTTATTGTTCTTAGCGTACTTCATATTCTGTTAGAATATTTTGCTGAATTCGAGGCAATGATTGTTTGTGTCAAACATTCTATTTGTCCCAGGCTCTCTTGTAGTATAAATACTAAAGTGAAAACCCTAATACGTGTTCCTCCTAGTTATTTCTACAAGAGAGCCTTTGTATGTGTGTTCTTGGTGTATTTAGTGTGTGTTCTTGAGTTTCAGAGATCTATGGAGTGAAATCAACCGAGATTGATCATCACACTTGTTTTCCGCACCTGTGTGATGAATCGAATGAGAACATTTTGCTCAAATCAGGTCCTAACATTCACCTCTTTCTTTCCTTCTTTTTTTCTCTTTTTCGAGAGCAGCAACAACAGGGATCACCACCGCCAAGAACCACCATCCCCATCACGACCTACACCCATGCTGCTGTGCTCCTACACCTGCCGCCGATAGCCACTGCTGCTGCCGCCGCTGGGAGCCACTGTCCAGCCGCCGAGAGCCACTAACAGCCCCACTACCTCCTTCCCTTCTTTTCTCCGGCCAAGAAACCAACCATCACACCACCACCCTCGCCGCTAGGAACCACCACCACCATTTCCGGAACTGCTGCAGTGTGCCACCGCTGTTGCCGCTGCTGCTGTGTTCTCCTGCTGTCCGCCACAGTGCCGCCGCCGGAGCTGCTGACTTGCCGCCGCCGGAGCTGCTGTTGCAGCCATGGGCCACCGAGCCGACCGCCACCCTCTTCCCTCTCCTTTGTGAGTCCATTAAACGATTATCGTTTACGTTTTACACGATTTAAACGACCCAAACGATTCCAGAGTCTTGACAACGAACCGTTACAATGTGAAGCTTTTCTAACAATCGTAAAACCGAACTACTTTCTCTTTCGTTTATTTTCCTTAAAAACCTTAAGATTATAAGGTTTGGAAATGAGGGTTTTGTTAATGATGTTATGTTATCTATAAATATTAGCATGATTTTATGATGATTATTTATGTGTTAGCATGATTAAAATTTGATGTTATCATATGCTAAGAGTTATAAATGGTTAAGTGTTGTTAAAATCATGTAGTAGTATGTTATAAAATGCTAAGATTGTTAGTTGTAAATTTATGTTGTTATTTATCTTGGTTATAACCTAATATATGCTAATGATGGTTATCATGGACTAAGTATAATGTTTAGTGACATATTTGGATTAGTTGGACATTAAAATGATTATATAAAAATATGGACATAAAATGATGACTTTAAAAACCCTAAAATGAATTTTATGGAGGAATATTAAAGTTAGTAATTTTATAAAAATTACTTGGATATTTAATCTATAAAAATGGCATCATAAAAGTTGTTATATAAAATGATCACATTTTATAAAAATATAAATCCTACAAATACGAGACTGAAAAGCCTCGATTAGATTTTATAAAAGTGAAAATGTTTTATGTTGAGAATATTCTATAAAACGTCTTTAAATTTAAAACTCTAACTTTATTTGATAAATAAAGTTATTTAGAAATGATTTTATAAAAATAAAATCAAAAGACTTATAGAAACTATGGAAAACATATTTTTTATTATTTTAAATAAATTAAAAAAATCAAAACGTTTTAATCGGATCAAATGTTTATTTTTAAACGTTTGGAATTGAAACGAAATCTTTAAACGATTTAAAAACGTTTTACGACGTAACGAATCGTAAATAATTATTTTCAACAAATAATTATCCTTATGAATTTTAGAAACCCTAATTTGAGTTAAAATCATCTTGGGTTGTAAATATAATTATTTTAATAATAATTGTATTTATATTAACTCAAAACGCTAACTTTAATAACATGATTTAAATATTAAATAACCTTTAATATTTACCTACTTATGTTAAATCATTTAACTTGTAATAATTTAATAAAATTATTTCGACAATTTATAATAATTATTTCAATAATAATTATCAATCCTAGTCATATATATTATAACTTAACGCGATTAATAAATCAATCGAGCGAGCGAACATAAAAATAATAATAAATATTATTATTTAAAAAAAATATTCAAGACTTGATTGAACTGATCTTCATGATACATTATCGCATGTTCATTTCTTGTATTTATTTACATAAATGCCTTAATACGTGAACATTCGTATTTGCTGATTTTGTAAACTGATTAACTAACGGGTTTTCAAACGCTACAAACGGGATTATACGTCAAGACTTGACCGGTATCATTTGGGTAACGTTCGTTACTCAAATGATTATTTGGACCCTTATGCATATTGTCTTATGTTTTATTAGGACTTTACTTGCTAGTTGCCACTCGGTAATCCATCATCATCACTGAATCAAGTGAGTTTCACGGCCCCTTTTCTTTACAACTGTTTTACACTTATGGGGGAGAAATCATGAACTGATAAAATGTTTTTTTACTTAATGTTATGGTTTACCTGTTAGCCATATGACTACATGTTCCATTCTGTATCCCAAACAACTGGTACTTTATCGTTATCAACGTTAGTACAACTGAATCCCACTATTAATTGAATTCGATTAGATCTACTCGAAATGATAACTAGTGAATAGATCTATTTGGGTTGACAACCCTGCCCAGATTGGTAGCTCCAATCCTGACTTCGTACATTGTCAAGGGGTACACGTCAGTTATTCTCGCCTGTTCGGTATTCTTGGGATAGAATGCTATGAGTGGGTAATCCGTTAGTATTCGAATTTGAGGTTCATGGTAGGATCTTACAACCACGACAGTAAACCAACGTAACATTTAAGTATGCCGTAAACTGTTATCCCAAAATGCCGTAAACTGTTATCCCAACATACCGTAAACTGTTATTCCAACATACTGTAAACTGTTTTTACAAACTTACCATAGAATCATAAACCTGTGAACCTCACCAACTTTATGTTGACCTTTTAAACTCATGATTTCTCAGGTATCTAAGCTTATCATGGAAGACGTGCAAATGGGGCTTCACTGTAACTTTCGACCCTGCTTCACTGGAGTCGTAGTCCCGACCTATCTTAAATAATCTAATTTATGATTTCAATATCAATCCAAGACTTTTATTCAAATGTAATACATTATCATTTCACCACGACTTTCCGCTGCAACATAAATGGTATTATGTTTTAAATGACGTTTGAATTTAGTAGAAGTTGTTCTGTATATCTGCGACTATGATTCCGTCTCGCTCACACCCAAATCCGTTGACCGGGGTGTGACACAAACCAAGCATTCTCTTGAAGATACAAGGTGTTAGGAAGCAAGAGGAAGCAAGAACCATCATCATCACCACATTTTTGGCCCTCATCATCATCTAGTGAGCTTTAACCCCCACTTTTCCTTATGATATTTAACTCTAGAACTTATTTCTTGTTTCTTGCCATATCTAGTTCACTCCATGACCAAGTCTTGACTACATTGTTGTCTAAAAATAATTTTGAACCATAAAAGCTTACTTACTTATAATTATCCTTATGTTTCTACATGAATATTTCTACTAGGAACATATGATAGTCATTCCCTTGAAATATTATGTACAAACTTTGATTTGTAGGACCTTTACACAGTATTTGTTTAGGTTGCCTTTTTAGCCACTAACTTTGTATATATTGTGTGTTGTATGTTGATCTTGTAATTTTGGACCCCTTGATTCCTATGACACTATTTTGGACTCCCAACATAGTCAAAATATGATATCTTGGACTTTTGAAAGATTACTTATGCTTAAACTCACCATAGGGAACTTTTACTACCCAAAAGTACACTTTAAAAACCCTAGAAAGCACTTTTAGCTAAGGGTCCGTTTTGACCAGAAAATTTTGCCTCTTAAACAGTAGTTTGTGATGGTTAAAATGATTTTAAAACATAGCCAGAATATCCCTTAACAAATTTCTTGAATTTTGGACACAAACCGGGACTAAAACCGACACCTGAGGGGCCCGGAAATGTCATTTTTGTAATAAAACCCACCATAGGAACTTATGATAGTCATTCCCTTGATATATTATGTACAAACTTTGATTTGTAGGAATTTTACATAAGTATTTGTTTAGGTTGCCTTTTTATCCACTAACTTTGTATATATTGTGTGTTGTATGTTGATCTGGTAACTTTGGACCCCTTGATGCCTATGACACTATTTTGGACTCCCAACATAGTCAAAATATAATATCTTGGACTTTCGAAAGATTACTTATGCTTAAACTCACCATACGGAACTTTTACTACCCAAAAGTACACTTTAAAAACCCTAGAAAGCACTTTTAGCTAAGGATCCGTTTTGACCAGAAAGTTTAGGCTCTTAAACAGTAGTTTGTGATGGTTAAAATGATTTTAAAACATAGCCAAAATATCCCTTAACAAATTCCTTGAATTTGGGCACAAACCGGGACTAAAATCGACACCCGACGGGCCCGGAAACGTCATTTTTGTAATAAAACCCAAATCTGGTCAAAATTAACTTATAGAGGTACTTTTAATGGTAAAAACATGTTTACAAATACATATGGTGAATTTAGGAACCTAACGGTGTCATTAAACGGGCAAACGGGACCAAAACGACAAAACCGACATAAAATCCACAAAACCGGCAAACTAATGAAAACCGACACTTGAATAATTATCTACCTAATTTGGACAGAAAATAATCATATTTTATTTTACTTGATTGATTTCTAATTTAAACGGATAAATATCGTGTAACGAGATTACCGCGAAATCGCCCCGTTTTCAACTAATTAGTCAAAATAATCAATTTCTCATATGAAAACCCTCATTTCGACTTAATATTATTAATATATACCATCTTTAAATATTATTTGAGAATTTTTTTATATTTTATTTTAAATATATAATTTACATTATTTCCAAATAAACATATAACCGGACACTTTCACTTTGACTTTCCGAATCATTTAACCCTAAGGCTACCATGACGTCAAGACTTGACCTACCTAATTGGAGTGACATTGATTGTCAACCCAATTACTTATTGTATGTCTTATAATTATTTAGTGCCACACTTTCGTTGATCGTGCTACCGATTTCCTGTTACTGAATCATGTGAGTTTTTTCACGACCCCTTTTACCTTTAACTGTTTTTATCTTTGGGGGAGAATTCATACATACTTTTCCATGTTAAAAAAATAGACCTTGTTATCATATCTGTTACATGTGCTTTTCCATTGTCCAAACTTGTTATATCATGTTCATTCATGCTATAACCCAAACCCCACTATTAATGAATCCGATTAATTATCATTTGCAAACGATAATGTTTGAATAGATCTATTGGGTTAACGCCCATACTCTGATTGGTATCTCCAATCGTGACTCCGTCTTTATAGTCAAAGGGTACAAATTGTTATGTTATATCTATGCGGTATCAACCGGACAAAAGATACCAAGAGTGGGTAAGCAGTCAGTTTCGGTATTCAGGGTACATGGTAACATTTTCAACTAGTCTTATATGATATTGTCAAATTATTAACATGAACTGTTTTCAATTACCATTTTCATTCAAATTTTAACTGCTAGCACTTCAAACCTGTGAAACTCACCAACTTTTATTTGTTGACCGTTTTCTCGTATGAATTCTCAGGTACTTGATCTTATTTGCTGTGCATGCATCGGACCTGCTTGCTTGTTTCTTATCATTGTATTTTAGGACTTTCATTTGCTTTCTGGAGTATGGTTTAGTCTTTGGAGATTTTCCCGACATAACATCTAACGGTGTCATGTCCTAAAAATTTTTTGAAACTTATGTGTTGTAAACTTAAACAATTTACTTTTCTCATTACAATTAATCCGCTGCGTAATGATATTGGAAAAACTCCAATTTGCTCCAACAATTTAACAATTTCCAAAACGGCTCTAGTTGTTGAACCATCCAGAGTACGTTCGTAACCTTGACTGTGATAACCTTTTTCACATCCCGACACAAATCTTACCGGGTGTGACATGTTTTGTGCCGCATATCAAATCATCAAAATTGACAAACAAATCAATAACATGCAGATGATGGTAGAGCCCAATCGATGGTAGAGACCGATCAAAATTGTAAAGTAACCCCATCGAAATCGAAGAGGAAGGAGAAAGAAAAATAATTTTGTACCTTGTAAAAAGCGATGGTAGAGCCCCATCGATGTAGACGAACGGAAAACATGAACAAACAACAAAAATTCAGGCGGAATACTTGTTGCTCACTGAATTTCGAATGTGTAGAACCCAATCGCAGTGTAGAAACCAATCTCAGAATCGTGGAGAACGATGTATATGACACAAATGAATGATGGAAACAGTTGTTAGGGATTTCAAGAATTAGATCAAACAATTGGAGTGGATACCAAAAATTTGATCGGATAAAATCAAATTTTGATTTCCATATTTCTGTATGTATTTTGATTGTTGTGTTTTTCCAGAGAAAAAGTATAGACTAAATTTTTTTTCCTTTAAACTTTAACAAACTACGGATATTGTCCCTTTTAAAAAAACTCTTTCATTGTTTGTCCTTTATTTAAAAATATTATTTCAAGTTTCAACCTTTAGACTAAGGGGCTGTTTGGTTCATCTTAATGAGGTCTGTATGGGCAAAATCGCTGACCGATTAAGACAATATAGCATATGTTGGTGTTTGTTTGGCCGTGAACCATCTTACCGAAAAAGGCATTTTCGTCTGACCGGAAAAGGCAGAAATGGGATCCTTTTTGATCCAGACGAGCGCCGAGGGACTGGAAACAAACGAAAAGGGAAAAAAAACGGGGCTGAAGGAAGGGGACGGCTGAAAACAATCTTGGAGTCACAAATTATTGATTAAATTGATCAGCAATCCATTTCATACACATAAAATCATGTATTTTCTCTTTAAAAAAAATTTTGATTTACTTTTTACCCGTGTAATACACGGATCCAAATCTAGTAGTTTAATATACTGTAATCTAAATGGTTTAGAAAAATTATGGTAACCTTGATTTGTATTTAATATACGTTATGGCTATTTAAAAGATTAATATAAGTGGTAAATGGTTTAAAAGAAATTAGGTTACAAAAATTATAATATATATTGATGTAATTAGATTGTTAGATAAAATTGACGTTAATTTATATTTGATAAAACAAATGCTGATATCATAAATGACATCATATGGCAAAATTACATGAATACCCCCATGTGCACTAGTAATTAACAAAATAAGTTAACAGTGTTAGTCTAAAGGTTAAAACTTGAAATAATTTTTTAAATAAAGGACAAACACGAATGTTTTTATTAAAAAGGACAAAATCAATAGTTTGTTAAAGTTTAAAGGACAAAAATTGTAATTTAGTCAAAAGTATACGTACGTATTATATCTCATTGAAGGAATACACACGGATTCCCAGTTATCTAAATATTATTTTAAACCAACTTACACATTGAGCCCTTCAAATTTCAATTAATGCATTTTGGTCCGAAATAAAATTCTAATGCATTTTCTATTAAACAGTTGGTTCAAAATATATAATATCCAAGCTTGGCTCCAGTCAGTCTTCAAACCCTTGTTAGTTCCGATGACATTCAAGCAAGCGTGCACTCTTTCTTACACTAAAATATCCAACAACAGTGAAGAAGTATGATGTAAACAGTGAAGAAGTACCCACATCAGCTGCACACTACACAGTACAGGAAGGACGAAGAAGTTTGGCTGTGGCCATAACCATACGGCCAACAACCGCTCATTTCTTTTTTATGGGTAAGTGTGTGCATTGGCATGTTGTACCATAGGCTTTGTGAATGAAGAAAAAACAATGCAACAAAGGCTTGTAAATCATGCTTCATGAGTATAATACTTGATTCTATTGGAATTTCCCATTGTATTATGTTTAGGTTGTAGATTTTTTTCTCTCAATCTTCAAAAAACACGACTGTAATTTCTGTAAGGAAAAGACATGACATTGTTAGGAACTTGGATAATCTCGAAAGCGTAATACACTTTCAGATTGAATATTCTCGTGGTTCGCTCAAGAAAATCAATCGGATACGATCGAGGCGAACATTATGAGTTCGAGAATTTTACAGAGATATAATTTTTGAACCGTATCTCGTTTTCTAATGATGATCGGCCATTTAGGAGGAGGAGCGTAATTGCAGTTATCTACAATTCGTAACAGCTTAACCCCAGCCAGGGGCTGCCGCCCCTTGGACCCCCCTTAACTTTATCGATACGGGCGTGCACTACCCCGCACCAGCAAACCCGACCAATATAAGTTTAAATTCTGATCAATCAATAGTCGATCCCTAATTACACTAAAATAGCAACAATCCTCCACTATTTTAGTGTAATCCTTGATTAACTAAAACAACTATCATAAACAAACAAAACTGTCACACCCCAACCGAAGGCGAAAACGTCGGGGCATGATTAGATTTTCCATAAGCTCATGACAACTAATTTAGTGAAAATAGTTAAATAATGAATTTTATTGATAACATTGAAAAAATAAGACAATACACCACATATTGATAACAAATACAATTTCTTTATTAAACTAGGTCTAGAAGCCCTATGTGATAACATCTTGAAACATCAACATCATAGCCTGCAACATGTATAAAATAAAGCGGGTCAACTATAAACAGTTGGTGAGTAACCACAAGTTTGATACATAACATATATTTGAAAAACATGCGTTATGTGTCATATGATAGAATAAGTGAAATATAACATGCTAGAAGATATTGACAACATGAAAGACTAGGCATAACCAAAATTGCTGGTATAAAATGACAATATGAAAGACTAGGCATAAACAAACCTCAATGATATATGATAGATTCCCTATCCCGCAGGTTAGACTATATGAAATAATGAAATAGGCTCCAACACCCAATGCTAAACCGGTCAAGTTGAGTGGGTTGTCAACCGATAGATCTACCTTTGTTACCCAGGCCTTACGTTAATGTTTATACCAAATGAAAGACATGACAGACATGACAACCATGACATACTTGACATCCAAATTAAAACATGAAAATCTTTGATAAACATGAAAGCCTTTGAAATCACATATTGACAAATCATGCTAGAAGTCACATAACACGTAATTCACACCTAGATCACATACGCATGGTAATTTATAAACTTGAAAGATAACACTTTGAAATAGGATACATGTTGCAACCCCAAAAATGAGAGAATGAGAAAAGGGGCAAGGATTACTAACATCGATTAGAAGTTAAGTCCACGAAGCGAAAAGTGAAGGTGAAAGGATTAGTCCCGAAGATTCATCCTAAAAGAATAGAAGGGGACGACATGAATATTGGAATATGGGATTCTAAGCTCTCATGCATTTGGGGAATGCGTTTTAATTTTATAAATTGAAGTATGAAAACATGTTAACTTTTAAGAGTAACAATACCTTAAACGTTACTAGACATGCTTTGGCCTAATAGGTTATGACACTCTCATCGGGGCATCCCAGGTAAGCATCCAGGTCCAACTATGGGATTTATGGGAATGCTTATCCTTTGACAGAAACCCCAACTACCGGTGTTTTCACCCTTCCAGTTACTACATGTCATTCGTGTCTCAAGTACCATCACTAAATATGTTGTTAAACAGAGATCGAATTCTAAGTTATTTGAAATTCTTAAAAATGAGTTTATGTTCACAACCTGAATTACATATTATAATGATTAAGAATTAGTTTAATTGTTGATTTGTGAAAAACAAGCCTTAATCCCCAATTTGTTCATGCATAAAAACATTGACTTTTGGATTAGAGGAATATAGATGAAATTGGACATGATAGTTTAGACTCCTTGGGCCTAACGAGCCTCTACAAGGCTACAACAAGCCTAAATCGGCCTAAGCAAGGCAACACGTCCTAATGGCGTGCCTTTGCAAAGCTAGGCCGTCCAAAGGACAAGCCTTAGTAATGCTAGGCATTCTAAGAACGAGCCTTTGCAAGGCTACCTAAACGAGCCTAAAGCACCTAACTAAGAACCTAAACTAAACTAATTAAACTAATAAAACAATAAATAAACGAATAACAAAAGGAAGGAAATAAAGGAAACAAAGAAAGAAAAAGAAGAAGAATTACCTTCAAAGAAGCTTTTCAAACGAGACGAGCTTGAAAGGCAGCACCTCTTCGCCGATAGCATAAAAACTACTAAGCACGACACCCGAAGGGGTATTGTAGTTGTGAAACCACCAAAAGTTGCTTATTCCACTTGTTTATACTCAAACTAGGAGTTGCAAGCTACTAGGGACCAAGGGAGGGTATTTATAGATGAGAAATAGAGTGAAGATTTGTTTTTGGGGCGATGTGGGATGGGTTTAGAAAAGGAGGTCACGACTATGCAATCAACATCTAACACCAAACTTGTTTTTGCGATTTCCGCTTTGTTATAACTCAATTTTACGCACGGTTTTCGCCCACGTTCACCATTTCAGAGTACTATCATATGTAATAGAGTAACCCAACATTCATGGTGTTGAGAATTGGGCTTAAACCTTGGATCTTGTTGTGGGTCGAGTTTTCAAGTTTTTAAAACATACGAATGTTACAAAAACTAATGCATAAATGACAATGTCGTGACGATTGAATTCCATCTTAGTACTTTACACATTCCAGAAATTCGAATATTAAGGGTGTCGCTTAGGATTGAACCCTTATTATTACAATGAATACCCGAAGATAAAGTACACATTAGTTTATATTCTCAAATCCAAAGTTTACACTTATTTTACTAGCTTATGTCCCTATCCTTCATAAGCATATCAAAGCTAAGTCCAAAAGCTTCTTGAAGCAGCTAAACTTCATGCTCACATAGGTAGTTCTTTTATTCTTTCACCTGCAAATGTAATTTTTCAAAAGAACTATTAACAAGATAACCTTCAAACTCCTTTAACTCGCAGAACTAAACACATACCTTGGGATGATTTTTTCATGTGTTCCAATCTAAAATAATTGAGTTTTCCACATTGAATTCAGCACCTAAAGTCTATTAGGTGGGAATTAGGTATCTCAATACATAAGATTTAGATGGACTTTAATCCCTTCCCTTCAGCCGCCTTGTGCACAAGATCTCTACATAACCCTTTGGTTAAATGATCGACTAAGTTTGTTGACTGCTTACAAACTCAAGTGATATCACACCATTTATAATGAGCTCCCGAATCATGCTATGTCTAACACCTAAGTGTCTAGACTTTCCATTATTCGTTTGATTATAAGCCTTAATGTAGCAGCACTATCACATCTAAAAGATATTGGTGATATCGGTTTGGGCCGCAATGGAATTTCATAAATTAAGTTCCTTAGCCAATCAGCTTCTTCACCAACCGCAGATAATGCTATAAACTCAGATTCCAATATGGAGGGAGTGATGCAAGTTTGCTTCTTTGATGCCCAAGATATTGCATCACCACCAAGTAGGAAAACCCATACACTTGTGGAAGAATGATCTTCCAAATTTGTAATCCAACTCACATCCGTATAACCTTCTAAAACCGAAGGAAATCCCGAGTAATACAATCCATAATCCTTAGTTCCTTTCAAATACTTAAATACTCGATTCAGAGTGTGCCAATGATGTGTATTTGGATTGCTAGTATATCTACTTAGCTTTCTAACAGCAAAGGCTATATCGGGCCTTGTGCTAATCGTTGCATACATGAGTGAACCTATAGCTCTTGAGTATTAAAGTTGAGAAACAGGTACACCTTAGTTTGGTAACAGTAACAATTTCATATTTGGATCTATAGGTATACTAACAGGAGAACAATCATCCACATAAAACTTCTTTAGAATTTTCTCAATATAACGAGATTGAGAAAATGACAAACCATTGTTCTCTCTCTTGATTCTTATTCCATGAATCACTTCTGCCTCCCCCATGTCTTTCATATCAAAACTAGAAGACAAATTTTTCTTTGTTTCATCAACTAGTTCTTGACTAGTTCTAAATATCAGCATGTCGTCAACATATAAGCAAATTATGACTCGTTTTCCAGAATCATCAAATTTGATTTATACACATTTTTCCGCTTGGTTAAGAACATAACCATTTGACAATACCGCATCATCAAACTTTTGATGCCATTGCTTTGCTGCTTGTTTAAGTCCATACAACGATTTGATTAGTTTACATACCTTTTGTTCATTACCAGGCATAACAAAACCCTCAGGTTGTTTCATATAAACCTCCTCATCCAGTTCACCATTTAAGAATGTTGTTTTAACATCCATATGATGAATTACAAGATTGTTGATAGCAACCAAAGCTATTAACAACTTAATCGTGGATATTCTTGCAACAGGAACATAAGTGTCAAAGAAATCAATACCTTCCTTTTGTCTAAAGCCTTGGATAACCAATCTGGCTTTATAATTATCTATGCTTCCATCCACTTTCATCTTCTTTTTGAAGATCCATTTACTACCAAAAGGTTTACATCCAAGAGGTAAATCAGTCAACTTCCAAGTTTGATTATGCATTATTAAATCAATTTCATCTTGGATTGCCTCCTTCCAGAAAGTCACATCTCTAGAAGCCATAGCTTCACTAAATGTCTTTGGATCTTCCTTAACATTATAACAATATTTATATTGAGATTCTATCTCATTCGTGTTCCTTCAACTAAATATAGTTGAAAATCAGATAAAAAATATTTAGGTTTGCGTACTCGCGAACCTTTCCTTGGTTGAGATGGACCCGGTTCATCACTAGAACCAGTTAAAGTATTTTTAGTATTAGTACTAGAAACACTTTGAATCATATCCTTTAGTGTAGGTACTGATGAGAATCCATCTTCATCAAATATAGCATCTCTTGCTTCTATGACAGAATTAACTGCCACCGAATCATTTGCTTCAATTACATAGAACCTGTATACTTGGGAATTCTCAGCATACCCGGTGAATATACAATCAATACATCTTTCTCCCAAAGTTTTAATTTTGGGATCAGTTAGTCTCATAACTGCTCGACATCCCCAAACTCTAAAGAAACTCAAGTTTGGTGTCGTGTTATACCAAAGTTCATATGGGGTTCTTTTATTCCTTTTGTTAGGAATTATGTTCAATAAATAACAGGCTGTTAGAAGAGCCTCACCCCAAAACCCATCACTCAACCAGAGTAGGACAACATGGCATCTACCATTTCTTTCAAAGTCCTGTTTTTCCTTTCTGTCACACCATTTTGTTGTGGTGTATAAGGAGCCGTGACTTGATGTACTATTCCAGTTGATTGAAAGTAATCTGGATGATAATACTCTCATCCTCTATCGGTCCTGAGAGTTTTAATCAAATCCGATTTATGTAATTCTAGTTGTTCCTTGTAAATTTTAAATTTATCCAAGGCTTCATCCTTAGCATGTAGTACGTAAACATAACAAAATCTAGATGCATCATCTATGAATGTTACTACATATTTTTTATTTCCTAAAGATGAAGTAGAATGAAAATCACATAAATCACTATAAATCAAATCTAGATCTTTAGAATCACGTATGACTTGTTGTTTAAAAGGTTTTCTAGTAATTTTTGTTAACTTGCAAGTATGGCATTTCTCATTGTTTATTTCAAACGCAGGTATTAGGCTCATTTTTGACATTTCTATTAATCCTTTATAATGAACATGGCCTAATCTAGCATGCCATAAATCAGATTTGCTAAAATTATTATTAGAACTACACGAAGTCATACAAACAGATTTAGGAGTTAAACATGCAGATTCATTCACAAATGATGGACTTTCAAGATTCAACATAAACATACCATTGCATAAATAACCAACCCTAACAAAGTTACAATGTTTAGACAAGATAAACTTGTCACTTTCAAGTACTTGTTTGTAACCACACTTATTCAAGACAATACCAGACAACAGATTCTTTCGAATCCCGGGTACATACAACACTTTATTCAAATTTTAAGTCTTTCCAGAAGTGAAAACTATATCAACAGAACCAATTCCTTTGATCGGTTCAGTAGCAACATTCCCCATCTTCAACATAGATCCATTTTCAATTGGCACTTCTTTAACCAACGAAAATCCTTGCAAACATGACTTGTTGCTCCTGAATCGACCCACCATGAAATATGATCATCCTGCACATATTATGATTCACAAATAAATGATACATAATTCTCAACGAATTATAATAGTGAATAAAATCCAAACCTTGGTTCTTAGCAGCAAGGTCCTTAGATCCTCCACCGTTGCTACCAACACCTTTACCAGCACCATTTCGTTTGTCTTTGCCTACACGGCAATCCCTCTTGAAGTGACCTGCTTGTCCACACTTCCAGCAAACCAGTTTTTGCTTCTTGTTAGGATCATTGTTTGATCCATTGTTTCCACCACTGTTCATAGGACGTTTTCCCTTGTTCTTGAAACCAATACTTTGTTTGGAACCAGCATTTTCTTCAACCATTTTGACTGAAGATTCAACCACAGCCTTTCCTTTTCCCATATCACCATCTTGAGCCCTTAGAGATTCCTCAATTCTTATGTGATTCCCGAGTTGGACCATACTTAAGTCTTCTGGTTTGTGCTTTAAATCGTGTTTAAAGTCCTTCCAACTAGGGGGAAATTTGTTTATGATACTAGACATAGCAATAGCCTCATCCATCTTGAGATCATGTTGTTGAAACTGACCCCAAATCCACAAAATTTCATTGTACTGTTCCATGATCGGGCATGTCTCGATCATCTTGTAATTATGAAAATTACTCACAAGGAACTTTTTGCTTAAGGCATCCTCAGACAAATACTTAGATTCTAAACCATTCCACAGTAACTGATGTACCTAAATTTGTACATCTTTTTACTCAAATATTTCTTAGACTTTCAATAATATTTGTGATACTTTTTGTTAAATATTACTCCTAAATGGTTCACATTTGAATTTCAGGTGTTTTAGGAGACCGCTAGTAGAAATGAGCTAATTCGGTACAATTAATTACGACATAAGATGACGTGGTTAAGCGATTCAAGAGATGATGTGCTAAAACGGTCGATCTGAACTAAACTCAAGCTTATTGATTAGTGGTAATTAATTTATAATTATATGGAATAGATTAAACAAATGAAAGAAGAAAAAAACCAACAATAATTCTCCATCACGTGGGGAGAAGGACCAAAATAAAAAAAATGAAAAGTGAGTTTAATATATAGGTTTTTACGTGGATTTGGAGAGCAATTGGGAATTAGGGCAGCACGTGGGTGTGGTATAAATAAGAAGGTGATAACAATTGTGGGGATCCATGTGACGCCCACTCCCAGACTTGGCCCTAGGAGCGGTCACGCATCGGATTTACTCATGAACACAAGGTACAACAGAGATAACTAAAGCATCGGAAATTAAAACTTTTATTGATATGCCAAGTATTACATCGTAAGAGAGACAATTACAAAAGATAACTATATATCTATGCCAGTCTTCAAAATATCTTCTCTTGATAGTTGATATCCTCTTGATAGTGTATGCCCTCTAACTCTCACTCACATCTGAGCCTTGCCCGTAAGGTCCGAAGTTCCAGCTTCATCTGACATACATAACTTAACAAGTCAGCTTACGCTGGTGAGTTCTAAGTTTTGTAAACTTTACCTTTCGAACACATACTATTTGGGTCAATCAAACCATTTCTACAAACAGACAATTAAGCATAAAGTATCATAGGTTTACACATAATTATCCATATACTTAGTAGATTACATCTACCCTATCATTCTATAAACCTCGTGAATAGAATAACCTTCTATAACCTTATCATCTTCGCCTCACATTAAGAACCGGTCCTAATGTATCTTTTTGTCACTTCTCGTCTCAAGTACCATCTCGGGGAATAGTGTTGTTTGATCCTCACATGACAGTGGTCTTTCATTCCTGCTTTGCCGACACTTCAGGAAAAACACTATAAAACTCCCTATTTCAGAAGCCCCCACTTAATACTTGACAACCATTGTGACCTTACTGATTACCATCCTTAACATGTTCTACTTAGCTAAATAGAACCCTGTTAATGGAAATCTTACTTTCCCTGGTGGATTACTACTCTTAAAGACGTCTAATCATCTGATTTAAAACATCTTCCTGGTAATCCTACTTTCCACTAATCCTTTCATTACTTAATCACTAAAGGCAAGTAACATCGTAAACATTTCACAAATATCAATACTTTATAAACAATAGAAAGTATTTACACAAGACGTTATGTATATCAGCCCAAAACAGTTTAAAGCATTTAAGCAATATAAAACAGGGCTCATAGAACTCACCTTAGGTTGCGGAGTAGTTACTTGGCTTATTCCTTCGTGAATCTAACTTGCTTTAACGTGATGTCCCTAGCAAGACATCCTAGAGGTTACAAATGGTCATTAAGACTAACCCTTTAACCCAAACCCAACCACTTGTTGGTTTAACATTCATTTTTCAAAAATGACTATTTTGCCCTTTGCGGGAAAAAGTATTATTTTAGTGATATTTATGAAGATGCGCATTCCTATAAGTAAACGCTCACTCCGGGATCGCCCAGTGAAGCGTTTGCCATGTCCCAGTTGGGATTTATGCGACAACGCCACTATGCCAAAAACCCTAGTATACAGGCGCCACCCTTCCAGTCCACGCAAACTTCTAGATACCCGAGTAACTCGGTATATTCAATACTTTACCTGAACTCAGGTTTTAACTTATATATACTTAATATATATAATTATGTTGAATATCATTACCCTTGTCCAAGTCTTTACGTTCTTGATGAGTGATTCTCATGACCGACCGTATAGGCGTTATCACGACCAGGAGGCGGGATTACTATGAGATATCACCCATATTTGTGTTTTAGTTTGGTGATGATCATGACCGACCGTATAGGTGTTATCACGACCTGGAGGCAGAATTACTATGATCAAAACACCAATGTTTATGTTCTTGTTCTTAGTTTACTTGTTCTTGATAAACCAACATGGTGAACCATACCAAATTTCAACTCATGATTCCCATTAGGACTCCCAATCTCAACAAAACATGTTCAAGAACCTTAATCTTGCATTATTCTTAAAATGCATATCTAAGTGTTATGAATCATGACACTAATTGAAGGCTTATGTTAAACATACCTTAAGTTGATCTATTCCAGAAGATGGGCTCCTAACTCCCTTTGAATCTTCAAAAATGCAAGCTAGAGTGTTCTTGGTGTTCTTGAGGTTTCTTAGAGGTTTTAGGTTGATTTTAGGTGAATTAGCAAGGAAAAATGAATGGATCCATGGTCTATTTATAGCCAAGAGTGTCTCACATGCTTCCTACAAGTTTCCTAGTGACTAAGCATGAGAATTGACACCTAGCATGGTGACTAATCATGAGAATTGACACCTATCATGATGACTAATCATGAGAATTGACACCTAGCATGGTGACTAATGTTAATACATGAAATGTGCGTTGAAATGTGCGTCGTGTGAAGTATCAAATGAAGACCAAGTTCAAGTCAATTTAGGGTTGGCCGAACTAGGTCCGAACCTGAAGTTCGGACCGGCCGAACCTGGGGTTCGGAGGGAGTTCGGCCGATCGGGTATATATAGTTGTTTGATCTTTGTTTTCAGGAGTTCTGAGCGTGCGAGATCTGTTAAGTGTGTGTTCCTGAGTGTGTATTCTCTGAGTCTGATTCTGAGTGTTTACTGATTGTAATTGTTCTCATTTGATCAATAAAACAATCGGTTAATTACGTTTCGATGTCCGATTAGCTAGATCGAGTAGACGATCCGATGCTCACGCGTTTTCAAGTGGTATCAGAGCTTTCTGGTTCACTCTACTGATCGGTGGTTGCTATTCTCGGATTATTGAGCGTTTTTGAAGTTTTCTCGAGTTTCATTACGTATTTTCGATCATTTCTGACGTGTGTTTTGTGCAAAAATTGTTCCTAAACCATTTTCTATCGAATTTCCTGATCCACCATATCGAGTTTCGTCAAAATCAGTCCGTTTTCACGAGTTTTCGAAAAATGACTTCGAGGTTCGGAGGTTACTGGGCAAGCTCGGAGTAACCGCTCCGAACTCGAGGTTCGGAGGGAGCTCGGCGAGAGCTCGGTGAGAGTTCGGTGGTAGCTCGGCGAGAGTTCGGTGTAGTTCGGTGGTAGTTCGGAGTTTTATTGAAGTTCGGAGTTAGTTTGAGGTTCGGTGAGAGATCGGAGGTGTTCGGTGAAGTTCGGACTTGTTCGGAGGAAGCTCGGAGGGTACAGTAGGTTCGGACAAGTTCGGCCAGATCAGAACGATGTCGGAATTTCAAGCTTTTGCTTCAATGCAAAGTGCTATGCAGACCATGATGAATTATGACAATGAAATCGGAACAAGTCAGAAAGTTCCCAAATTGTTGAAACTAGAAGATTATCAGAATTGGAAGAAACGATTTTCAGCGTATATCAGCACAAATAATATTGACTTATGGATTCCAATTAGGAAATTGTATGAAAAACCAAAAGAGGATGGAGAATCTAAGGAAATTGAAGATTTTGATGATGCTGAAAGAAAAAGTTATGAGCTTGAAAAGAAAGTTTATGGTTATCTTACTATGGCTTTACCTACTGAATTGCTTCATCAATTTAGCACTTGCAAGAAATCTAAGCAATTATGGGATGCTTTATCTGCACGATGTGAAGGGAATGCTGATTATAAGAAGAGTCGAAAGAAAGTTTTAAGCAAAGAATTCGATAATTTTCAGAATTATGACAATGAAAACATCACTGCTCTAGTTTCAAGATTTTCACATTTGATTAGTGAATTGAAGGTTGTTGGAATTGAAAAATCTGATGCGGATTTAAAGGAAAAGATCATGGAAGCTTTACCTGAAAAGTGGGAAAATTATGTTTTGCTACTCACTCATGACAAGGATTATCCTGCTTTAACATTTCACGAGCTTACTGGGAAATTACATGCTCGGGAAATGGAAATGTTAAACAACAAAAAGTCAAGTGTTACTTTACAGAATCCGGAATTGTATCATGGTGAAAATTCAGCAAGCATGAATGCTAAAGCTAAACCAAATTTGAATTCTACACCAAGTGTTGCTTTTCTAGCTGGAGCTTCAGGAAATTCTGATAATAATTCTTCAAGAGGTTGCAATTTCACAATTCCGAATATTTCAACTCAAAGTGCTTTTTCAGCTGAATCAACGGAGGATTGTGCCAAAATGATTTCTGCATTGATTTCATCGTCTTTTGGTCTGATTCTCAAAAATGTTGCTGATGCAAAGTTAACCAGTGAGGATCTTGATGAACTTGATGATGATCAATTGACTGAATTGGATGTTTCGTGGCAATATGCTATGTTATGTCAACGGTCAAAGAGGTTTTTCAAGAAACATGGAAGACGTATTTCTGGTGACAAATTGGGTTTCGACAAGTCAAAGTTAAAGTGTTATAAATGTCAACAACTTGGACATTTTGCCAAAGAATGTCAACAGAAATATGATACTCCACAATCATCCAAACCTGGTTTTACTCAACCATCTACAAGTAACACAGGCAAGACAACAGCTTTGACAGTTCAAAAAGATGGTGCTATTGATTGGGGTAAACATTTTGGATATGATTCATCAGCCTTAATAGTTACTCATGATTTACAAGAAGATTATTGTTCGGATACTAGTTCTGATACTAGTTCAACTCCAAGTTCTTATGAATCTGCTGAAAACTTGGAAAGTCTGATGAAGGAAAATGCTTTGTTGATGAAGAAGGTTCAACAATTGTCTGAAGCATTTGATGTGATTAATTCTGAATTGAAAATTGCTAAAGAACATGAAACAGAGTTGGTTTTGAAAAATGAGGGTTTGGTTACTGAAATCAAAATGTTGAATGACGTTATAGATGTTTTGAAGCAAGATAAGAAAAGTATTGAAACTTCAAAAGCTGAGTTTTGTGAAGAAAAGGATGAATTGATGCAAGAAATGAAGAAATGGAAGGAAGAGGCAGAAGATGCAGCGAATGATTTCCAGAATTTGTTTGACAAATCCAAGGTCAAGCTTGATCTGCTTACTAAGAGTGTTGAAGAATCTGATGCTAAGATTAAAGCATATCAAGTTGATATGGAAAAATTGTTGGATGAGAAGCGGGAGTTGGTTAGAGTTAATAAGGTGCAAACTGCAAATCTGGAAATTCAAAAGAGAAATGAAGCTAAACTGAAGAAGGAGTTACATGAAGGACTTGATAATCTTCGCTTACAAAAATTTGAAACTCACAAAGTTGCCAAGCGTTTGATTGCTAAAGAAAAGGAATTTGCAGAAGCTCAACAGCAAATTTCTGATCTCAAAATTCAAGTTCTTGATGCTAAAAGACTTCTCAACAATGTTTCAAATTCTCAAGTTTTCACTAGCTTCTTAGCAAATGATGCAAATTTTGAAAGAATGTTTGATAAAACTGCATCACCTCCTGCTCATATCAAGGAAGCTTTCAAAGAAGTGAAGGAACATGTTGAGGATGTTGACTATTCAAAGATATCAACTTCTACTTCAGAAGAAGTCAAGGTTGTGAAGAAGAAGAAAAACAAGAAGAACAAGAAAAAGGTTTTGAAATCTGAGATTCCTCCAGCACCAAAATTTGTTTCTGGTTCATCTTCTGCTGATAATGAGAAGTCGGCTACATCCAGTGACAAGATTCAGTCTCAACCTGAAATTGATGAGACTATTTTCTATGATCAGAAGAAAATCACTGATATGAAAGCTGAATTCACAAGATTGGCTAAGAATGGACATCAGAGTTCAAATTCTGAGGAGAAGATATCTGGTAAACAAGTTGGTCTGGGATTTCATGAAAAGAAGGTTCAAGTTGAGAAGGTTCCAGCATCTGACTCATCAAATCTCAAGAAACTTAAAATGAAGGAAGTAAAGAAGAATGTCTTTAAAGCGAACAAGGTTCAACCCGAGCGGTTTTATAAACTCAAGGGTTCTGATCAATTGTTTTCTGACAAAGAATTTCCTCTTCATTGCGTTGATGCTCGGAAGATTTCAGAAGTTTTTGTGACAGATAACATTTCTTCTGCAAGTTCTAAATCTCGTAGCCCAACTTCTAAATGGGTGCATGATCATTTTCATCAGGTATATGATTCTATTTCTGATCATGTTAGAGATATTCATGTGTGTTCATCACAGGTACATCAAAAGTGGGACAAATCCACTCGTTTATGTTATGTTTGCCGTCAAAGAGGGCACATGGCAAAAGATTGTCCACTTCCTGCTGCATCAAATTCACGGTTTCAAAAGAACTCAGTTTTTGGTAAATCTACCAATACTAAGTTCTTCGATGAACAAGGCAGAGTTTTTGATGAAGTTGAGCCTACATTTTATCATAAACAAAAACGTTTTGTTCCAATGTTTTCAAAAGCTCATAATGTAGGTTCATCATCACAGTCACCTGTGATTGTTTCATCAAAAACTGCATTACCAAAACAACAGGAATGGAAACCTAAAGTGGTTTCAAAGCAAAACCAGGATACTGGTCGACCAGAAGCGATCCGCTTCGGGTCATTTGTGAGCTAATCAGTTTGACCAGTGTGCAGGTACTTCTAGAAGACCTATCGACGATTGAAAAGTTGTTGATGGAGGAGTATTCTGTTTAATTTAAATTTCATGATAAATCTTTCTAAACTGCATATTTTCTGAAATTTCAAACTGCACAATATCCGTGTTGATTGATCACTTTTGTTTGTTTCCTTGTTTTTTCTCCAAAAAGACAAAAATGGAGTCTTGTTTTTGTGTAAAATGAAAATCCAACAATAGAGTTTTCATTTTAAGGGGGAGAATTGTAAGTAAGGGGGAGTAATTGAGCATGTTATGGAAGGAAGGTGAATACATGCAAAATATATAAGGAAGGAAGGTGAATACATGCATAATATAAAATTGTGAGAAATTGATCATTGGGAAATGATGGTACATTGGCATACGTATCTGACTCATGGATAGAATAGATGAAAGAGCCATAAGATCATTGTTTGATGTGCTTGGTAGGCTCGACAAATCAGAAAGTATTCAGATGTGATATACACTAAATACTAATGCTTGACCATGTGGATAACATCTTGATGCGTATTTCATGACACAAAAAGAAAAATAAGTGTGAAAAGAGTAATGAGAAGTCACTGTGTACACATGCGTTCATTTTGCAAAGATTTAAACTTGTTTGATTTTCTTTATTTTGTCAAACGATCGGACTTTCTCTGCGTGTCGAAAGACCGACCTGATTGTTGTTCGTTTGACGTTCTGCTTTATTTTCTTTGGTGTTTCGTATAACTCATCGGACTTTCTCTGCGTGTACGGGAGTACCGACCTGATTGTTGTTGAGTTATACAATTTCAACTTGTTTTGTTTTCTTTATTTTGTTAAATCCGAGGCCTTATCTGCGTATCGAAAGATCGACCTTAAGGTAGACGATTTAACGTTCTTATTTCTTTTTGCATGGAACACAGTTGACTGAATCATGAAAAATTCTATGCGATGTGAAATTTCACAAATGCTATCACACAAAAGGAAAAGAAAGAAAAAAAAACAGAAAATGTCAGAATATGTCTGATAGTGTGGGGTACACTGGTCAAAGCAAATCTAATCAATACCTTAACATATCCAGATGTTATGAGTATGATTCTGTTTGAGCTTAAGATGGACAAATTATACCAGCAATCGGCATGACTTGTGTGCTTCAATTAATTGAAATTGAAGTGTAGTTCAGTGCGTTATGATCAATATGATCCTGTATAGTGATCTTTCTCATACCAAAAATAGTGTCTGATTCTGTATTGCAATTTCACTTCATATCAGGAAAAGTACAAAAAGATTTTTGGTGTGTTTTAGCATAACTTTGAAAATTCAAAAAAAAAAAAAAAAAAAAAAATTTAGATTTGTTTTGATATAAACTTTTCAAAAAGTCAAAAAGATTTTATTTCTACTTTATTTTAGATCTGATCAACACGTGATATAAAATCATTTTCAAAAATCATATCTTGGAGTCTCAAAGAGACGTTTTGCGCCAAGATTATTTAAGTTTTGATGCAGAATGCTTAAGTGTAAGTGATCACAACTTCAAGTCTTTTGAAGCTTGTCGATAAAGGTCGAAGTTTGTTGACTATCATCAAGTATTCAAGACTGAGCTATGATCGAGTTGAGGAGGAGTTTGTTCGAAGATTCATCTCATTGGACAAACGAGATCTTAACTTGAGGGGGAGCTTGATTGAAGATACAGTTTTGATGATGTTGAAGAAATTAGAGGAGGATACTGCACACGACGAGGGGGAGTTTGTTAATACATGAAATGTGCGTTGAAATGTGCGTCGTGTGAAGTATCAAATGAAGACCAAGTTCAAGTCAATTTAGGGTTGGCCGAACTAGGTCCGAACCTGAAGTTCGGACCGGCCGAACCTGGGGTTCGGAGGGAGTTCGGCCGATCGGGTATATATAGTTGTTTGATCTTTGTTTTCAGGAGTTCTGAGCGTGCGAGATCTGTTAAGTGTGTGTTCCTGAGTGTGTATTCTCTGAGTCTGATTCTGAGTGTTTACTGATTGTAATTGTTCTCATTTGATCAATAAAACAATCGGTTAATTACGTTTCGATGTCCGATTAGCTAGATCGAGTAGACGATCCGATGCTCACGCATTTTCAACTAATCATGAGAATTGACACCTAGCATGGTGACTAATCATTCATATAACATATATTTAACATATAAACATGTATTTTTTTTCTTAATAATCTAACCCGATAAACACCTACCTTATGCATAGTTTATTGTTATAACTTCAAATACGCATTTCTTAAGATTTTAACATGTTAATCATATAACACATATACGGCACATATTTTCACATATAAAAATATATAAACACATATATATTTATTACCTTTAGATTTTGGGATGTTACAACTCTCCCCTCCTTAAACAAGGTTCGTCCTCGAAACCTGTTCAGGCTTTAAACAACTCAAGATGACATTTTTGCATCTCGTCTTGTCTTTCCCATGTAGACTCAGAACCCTTCTTGTGCATCCATTGCACCCTAATCATTGGAATGGTCTTATTCCTAAGCCTTTTCTCATATCGATCTATAATAGCAACGGGCCTTTCAACAAGTGACAGCGTGTTATCGATTTCTATCTCATCTAAGGGTATTATTTACGACTCATCTACTACACACTTCCGTAAGTGTGATACATGAAATGTTGGGTGAATCCCAGACATTTCCTCAGGTAGGTCTAGTCGATAGGCAACTTCTCCTACACGTTCAGCAATTCTAAAAGGTCCTACGAACCTCGGGCCCAACTTGCCCCTCTTGCGAAAGCGAATAATACTCTTCCATGGATACACTTTTAATAACACGAAGTCTCCTACTTGGAACTCTATAGGCCTCCTCCTCTTATCTGCATATGACTTTTGTCGATCTTGAGCAGCTTTTAGTCGTGCCTTGATCGCATCAAGGTTTCGAGCCATGTTCTGAACCTCATCCTTGCTTCCTAGCTCTTGCTGGCCTACTTCACCCCAACACACTGGAGTTCTACAATTCCTACCATATAACATTTCGAACGGTGGCATACCTATGCTAGAATGATAACTATTGTTGTATGAGAACTCTGCCAGGTGTAGGTGACTATCCCAATTTCCTCCAAAGTCAATAATGCATGCACGCAACATATCTTCCAAAGTTTGTATCGTCCTCTCACTTTGTCCATCCGTCTGAGGATGATATGCCATGTTAATATGCAATCTTGACCCCATTTGCTCATGGAATTTCCTCCAAAACCGCGAAGTGAACCGCGTATCCCTATCTGAAACGGTAGTTACCAGCACTCCGTGTTGAGCAATAATCTCCTTTGTAAACAATGTAGCTAGCTCTTCAGAAGAATGTGTTTCTTTAATCGGTAAGAAACGAGCACTCTTTGTTAGCCTGTCCACTATCACCCAAATGGTGTCATAACCTATAGCCATTTTGGGTAGCTTGGTTATGGAGTCCATCGTGATATGCTCCCACCTCCACTCGGGAATTTTCAAAGGTTGAAGCTTTCCATAAGGCTTCTGATGCTCAACTTTAACCTTTGCGCAAGTCAAACACCTATTCACATATTGCATGACATTAAACTTCATACCCGGCCACCAATAGTCTTGTTTTAAGTCTTAGTACATCTTGGTCGCACCAGGATGAATTGAATAGCATGACTGAGCTTCATCTAAAATCTTACCGCGAATCTCACCTAAAAGTGGTCCCCACATTCGACCAAACCTAGTCTTAACCCCAAACTCATTCTCTTCAAAGCTTCCAACTTGTCCTACCATCCTTTCCCTCTTGACATTCTCATCCTTCAGCGCCTTGTACTGATCTCTTCGAAGCTGAACTAGGAAATCAGGAGTAACGACTAACTTATATGACTTCACCCTAATTGGAGGATGATCCTCTTTTCTACTCAAGACATCAGCCACTACGTTGTCCTTTCCTGGGTGATACATAATCTCACAATCGTAATCCTTGATTAACTCCAACCATCTACGCTGCCTCATATTGAGATCCTTCTACTCGAAGAAGTACTTTAAACTCTTATGATCAGTGTAGATAATACACTTTGCTCCGTACAAATAATGCCTCCATATCTTGAGAGCAAACACAAGTCACAACGGCCGCCAACTATAAGTCGTGAGTTGGATAGTTTGTCTCATGAGGTTTTAGTTGCCTTGAGGCGTAGGCAATGACTTTGCCCCGCTGCATCAAAACACAACCTAAGCCTTGATAAGAAGCATCAGAGTACACTACCAAATCATCGGACTCATCCAGTAAGGATAATACCGGTGCCTGAGTCAATCTGGCTTTTAACTCCTCAAACGCACTCTGCTGACTAGGTCCCCATAAGAACTTAGTGTCCTTCTTGGTTAACTTAGTCAGTGACGTTGCAATCCTTGCAAAGTTTTGAATAAACCTACGATAATAGCCGACAAAACCTAAGAAACTACGAATCTATGAAGGCGTCTTAGGTGGCTTCCAACTCATTACCGTCTCGATCTTTGCTGGATCTACAAGAATGTCATCCGCGTTTATCACATGACCGAGGAATTAGACTTCCTTAAGCCAAAACGCACATTTCAAAAACTTGGCATATAGCTTTTCCTTCCTTAAGGTCTCTAGCACCTCCTTTAAATGCATCGCGTGATCCTGTTCGTTCCTGGAATAAATTAAAATGTCATCTATGAACACGATCACGAATTGGTCCAACATGGGTCGACATACTATATTCATGAGGTCCATGAAAGTTGCAGGGGGCATTAGTCAACCTAAATGACATAACCAGAAATTCATAATGACCATAACGCGTGCGAAAAGCTGTCTTCTCAATATCTTCGTCTCTAATCTTGAGCTAATGATAACCCGACCTTAGATCTATCTTAGAGAACCAACTCGCTCCTTGTAGTTGGTCGAATAAATCGTCGATCCTAGGCAAAGGATATCTTCTTAATAGTCAACTTATTTAGATCCCTATAGTCGATGCACATTCTCATACTTCCATCCTTCTTTTTGACAAAAAGCACTGGAGCACCCCGAGGTGAGATGCTTGGTCTAATAAACCCTTTGTCAAGCAAGTCTTCCAATTGTGACATCGACTCTTTCATCTCTGAGGGATCTAACCTATAAGGTGTCTTTGCTATGGGTTGGGATCCTGGCACTAAGTCGATCCTAAACTCTACCTCTCGATCGGGAGGGATGCCGGGTAGTTCTTCTGGAAACATGTCTGGAAATTGGCATACTACCGACACATCTTTTAGCTCCTTAGTCTTCACCCTCGAATCGATAGCATAAGCAAGGTACGCCTTGCACCCTTGACTTACGAATTTCTGCGCCTTGATCATTGAAATGATCTTAACTACTGAGCTATCACAATCTCCATAAATGGATATGGTTTTCCCAGTTGGCGCTCGAAGTTGAACCTTCTTTTGGTTACAGATAATTTGCGCATCATTCTCTGCAAGCCAATCCATTCCTAACACAACATCGAAACCTCCTAACGCCATAAGGAATAACTTAATAGGTAGTTTTTACCCTTCTAACTCTATTAAGCAGTTATCTACTACCTCGGTAATCCTAACTATTCTACCGTCATTGTCATTTCCATGACTTCCTCTAGCCATTTCCTTCATTAAGATGAGTGACGTTTTAGGATTTATGTGACGTAGAGTTTCCAAGTTTTGAATACATGATAGACAGATAAGCGCAGACGTCAAATGCATTCTTAGTGTCCCCATCCTAAGTTCCTACTTCCATTGACAACGTATCCTATCGTCAAATGAATTATCTCGCACTTGGCCTCATAATAACCAGTATTTAAGATATACTTATATAGTTAATACCAAATTGCAGTAGCTAATTGCAATTGGGTATTTCCCATACCCATATACTCTAAATCCTGTCTATTATGTTCCTAATGCAACGTTCTACCTATGGGCATAACTATCAATACTGGCATTTGTCTCATCTTACTTGGCCTTCCGAGAGTCCTAGTTTAAGTCTAGACACCGCAATAGTATCTAAATCTCTTAAACCAAGGCTCTGATACCAACTTGTGACGCCCACTCCCAGACTTGGCCCTAGGAGCGGTCACGCATCGGATTTACTCATGAACACAAGGTACAACAGAGATAACTAAAGCAGCGGAAATTAAAACTTTTATTGATATGCCAAGTATTACATCGTAAGAGAGACAATTACAAAAGATAACTATATACCAATGCGAGTCTTCAAAATATATTCTCTTGATAGTTGATATCCTCTTGATAGTGTATGCCCTCTAACTCTCACTCACATCTGAGCCTTGCCCTTACGGTCCGAAGTTCCAGCTTCATCTGACATACATAACTTAACAAGTCAGCTTACGCCGGTGAGTTCTAAGTTTTGTAAACTTTACCTTTCGAACACATACTATTTGGGTCAATCAAACCATTTTTTACAAACAGATAATTAAGCATAAAGTATCATAGGTTTACACATAATTATCCATATACTTAGTAGATTACATCTACCCTATCATTCTATAAACCTCGTGAATAGAATAACCTTCTATAACCTTATCATCTTCGCCTCACATTAAGAACCTGTCCTAAAGTATCTTTTTGTCACTTCTCGTCTCAAGTACCATCTCGGGGAATAGTGTTGTTTGATCCTCACATGACAGTGGTCTTTCATTCCTGCTTTGCCGACACTTCAGGAAAAACACTATAAAACTCCCTATTTCAGAAGCCCCCACTTAATACATGACAACCATTGTGACCTTACTGATTACCATCCGTAACATGTTCTACTTAGCAAAATAGAACCCTGTTAATGGAAATCTTACTTTCCCTGGTGGATTACTACTCTTAAAGACGTCTAATCATCTGATTTAAAACATCTTCCTGGTAATCCTACTTTCCACTAATCCTTTCATTACTTAATCACTAAGGGCAAGTAACATCGTAAACATTTCACAAATATCAATACTTTATAAACAATAGAAAGTATTTACACAAGACGTTATGTATATCAGCCCAAAACAGTTTAAAGCATTTAAGCAATATAAAACAGGGCTCATAGAACACACCTTAGGTTGCGAAGTAGTTACTTGGCTTATTCCTTCGTGAATCTAACTTGCTTTAACGTGATGTCCCTAGCAAGACATCCTAGAGGTTACAAATGGTCATTAAGACTAACCCTTTAACCCAAACCCAACCACTTGTTGGTTTAACATTCATTTGTCAAAAATGACTGTTTTGCCCTTTGCGGGAAAAAGTATTCTTTTAGTGATATTTATGAAGATGCGCATTCCTATAAGTAAACGCTCACTCCGGGATCGCCCAGTGAAGCGTTTGCCATGTCCCAGTTGGGATTTATGCGACAACGCCACTATGCCAAAAACCCTAGTATACAGACGCCACCCTTCCAGTCCACGCAAACTTCTAGATACCCGAGTAACTCGGTATATTCAATACTTTACCAAAACTCGGGTTTTAACTTATATATACTTAATATATATAATTATGTTGAATATCATTACCCTTGTCCAAGTCTTTACGTTCTTGATGAGTGATTCTCATGACCGACCGTATAGGCGTTATCACGACCAGGAGGCGGGATTACTATGAGATATCACCCATATTTGTGTTTTAGTTTGGTGATGATCATGACCGACCGTATAGGTGTTATCACGACCTGGAGGCGGAATTACTATGATCAAAACACCAATGTTTATGTTCTTGTTCTTAGTTTACTTGTTCTTGATAAACCAACATGGTGAACCATACCAAATTTCAACTCATGATTCCCATTAGGACTCCCAATCTCAACAAAACATGTTCAAGAACCTTAATCTTGCATTATTCTTAAAATGCATATCTGAGTGTTATGAATTGAGTGTTATGAATCATGACACTAATTGAAGGCTTATGTTAAACATACCTTAAGTTGATCTATTTCAGAAGATGGGCTCCTAACTCCCTTTGAATCTTCAAAAATGCAAGATAGAGTGTTCTTGGTGTTCTTGAGGTTTCTTAGAGGTTTTAGGTTGATTTTAGGTGAATTAGCAAGGAAAAATGGATGGATCCATGGTCTATTTATAGCCAAGAGTGTCTCACATGCTTCCTACAAGTTTCCTAGTGACTAAGCATGAGAATTGACACCTAGTATGGTGACTAATCATGAGAATTGACACCTAGCATGATGACTAATCATGAGAATTGACACCTAGCATGGTGACTAATCATGAGAATTGACACCTAGCATGGTGACTAATCATTCATATAACATATATTTAACATATAAACATTTAATTTTTTTTCTTAGTAATCTAACCCGATAAACACCTACCTTATGCATAGTTTATTGTTATAACTTCAAATACGCATTTCTTAAGATTATAACATGTTAATCATATAACTCATATACGACACATATTTTCACATATAAAAATATGTAAACACATATATATTTATTACCTTTAGATTTTGGGGTGTTACAATCCATGATACGACATACGTAAGAATTAACGTGGAGAACTCTTTTGACGGCTGTGGAGGCAAACTTTTCACAGAGAAGAAAGCATTTGAATGGGCGAAGCACGAACGCACAGGAAGGAACCATTCGGTTTAGTATTTCAGTTCTTAAACATTATTTATTCTAGTTCTTTCACATGATGTTTATGAATTTTATCACTATGGATTTTGTGTTCATGAACATTATGAGTAGCTAAACCTTTATACCATCTAAGTTTGGATTGAATATTGGTATGACTTAATTTTTTTTTTTGTCTAATCTTGTGGCTACTGCTATTGTCAAATATTTGTCTAAACATTGATCTATGATGTGTGTGAGTACTAATTATATGATTGATGATCATGTTATTTCCTCTTGTAATTCTAGTTGATTTATTTTGTATTTATCTAATAGAATTGCATGATTAGGTTGCAGACTTGGTGTTAGTGATCTTTTTGTGGTTAAGCTAGAAATAGTTAATCATAGGAATAAGCATGATCATTGGTCTAAATTAGTGTTCTACCAATCTTGAGACCGAAAGGAGATAGGTTGTTAGTTTCATCTTGGGTTATTAGTGGATAGGATTAGGGTTGCACGAGAGTGAACTTTAGCCTTTTCGTAGTGATTGCCTTGTGATTCTAAGTTATAGATCAAGTTTAACATTTTTACTCCTTTGCATCTAGGATTGTCGACGACAGTTTTTACGTGCATTGTGATTGTTGAGACCGAGAGGAGATACATTCTTTGAGTACTTTAGCATTCTAAGTTTGGTGTGACCGAGAGGAGATCCATTCTTTTATCCCGGTGAGCTTTACACGACTCTAAGATCATTT
>JBCNJP010000009.1:57648745-57697584 GCA_039602395.1 Deinandra increscens subsp. villosa | reverse complement strand
CTCAACTATGATAATCTTCTAATTTTAGCAATTTAGGAACTTTCTAACTTGTTCCGATTTCATTATCATAGTTCATCATCATTTGCATATGTAGCTGAACTGAGTTTTGAATAGCCACAAACGCTTGAAAATCACGCATCTTTTATGAAAAGTTGTGTACAAAAACTTCAAAGCTCAAAAACGAAGGTCTTAGAAGTGGATTTTGGGTACCAAAATGGAGGGTACTGGCCATTAGGCAGTAAAAGTATAGATCTTTCCGAGACGGTCGTTTTGACTGGTATTAGCTCCCGTAACTCTTTACAGTTTTCAAGTTACAGTCAGTTTTCATAAACCACTCAAAATCTTAACACATGTTCACCGAACCTCCGCCGAAACTCCTCTGAACTGCCTCCGAACTTCGTCTGAACCTAAGCTTCAGTCGAACTCTCTCCGAACCTAGACCTTCGAAACAATCAAACAGAACTTCGACCCGAACTTGTTCTCGCGAACTTGGACCGAACTCTCACCGAACTTCGTCTGAACTTCGAGTTCGAAGCGGTTACTCCGAAGTTGTCCGAACCTCAGAGGAGACCAATCTCACTCGACACCATTTTCTCGATTTTCAGTGTTTTTGACTGGAATTTTCGACAGAAATTCAAGCAAACTCGATAGAAATGAATTAGAAATGAATTTTTAACGTGAAGCACACTCGAGAAGATCAAGCGAACTAAAAAATGAATGACATTTTCGCAAAAACATGAATTTTGAGTCAAAACTCACAAAAATAGAGATTTCCGATCAGTAGAGCAAACCAAATGCTCTGATACCACTTGAAAGTGCTTGAGCGTGTGGATCATCTGACTTAATCGTTATGAAATCAATGTAATACGAGTTGGAACACAAAGAGTAAATATTTTGGCCATTAAACACGTATTTCTAACACATGCAATTTATCTAATGCATAGTTTACCATTTTTATCAATCAAACTTACGTATTGATAATGTAGACACGTATTTACTATATATATCATGTACCTGTGAAATTGGGGTGTTACAAGATTACCTCGGTAGTACTTTTAACAAAATGTTTTGTGGCTTAAGGGAGTTTTCAAAGGTTTTGACAAGTTCTTTTCTTTTGTATCAAGAGATGGATCCAAAATAAAATCATTTTATTTAATCAAAATTCATCATGCCTATGGCTGTGATAAGGTAGAAGAATCTGTCCTCAATAAATGATTTCTTGAATAAGTCAGCCAATTGATTTTTAGTTGGAACATGATGGAGTTTGATTAATTTCTTTTCAACACAATCTCTAATAAAATGATACCTGATCTCAATGTTCTTAGTCTTTGAATGTTTGACAGGATTGTTGGTGATGCTGATGGCACTTGTATTGTCAGCATACATAGGAGATTTTATGAAGTTGATGCCATAGTCCATCATCTGATTTTGAATCAAAAGTACTTGGCCACAGCATGCTGAAGCTGCAATGTATTCTGCTTCTTATGTAGAAGTTGATACACGTGTTTGCTTTTTACATTGCCATGATACAAGGCTGTCTCCCAGAAATTAGCATCCACCAGATGTTGACTTTTTGTCAAGATTGCATCCTCCATAGTCACTGTCTGTGAAAGCCTTCGGATTGAAGTCTTTATTTTTAGAGTACCATAACCCAAGTTTTGGTTTTCCTTTTAGGTATCTAAAAATTATTTTTGCAGCATTTAGGTGTGATTCCTTTGGTCCAGCCTGATATCTAGCACATAGGCAAACACTAAACATGATGTCAGGTTTGCTTGCTGTAAGATACATAAGGGAACCAATCATGGCCCTATATGTGTGCTCATCAACAGGTTCACCAGTTACATCTGATGTTAACTTGTGTGATGTTGATATAGGAGTTTTGATAGTGGAGGATGATAGCATGTCAAACCTCTTTAGCATATCCTGAATATATTTTGATTGATTCAAGAAAATGCCTTCTTTAGTTTGCCTTACTTGAAGACCTAAAAAGAAAGTGAGTTCACCCATTGAGCTCATTTCAAATTTTGCTTGAATTAGGGCTTCAAACTCCTTACAAAGAGCATCTTTTGTTGAACCAAAGATTATATCATCAACATAAATTTGTACCATTAAAAGATCTTTACCAACAGTTTTAATGAAGAGAGTTTTGTCAATAGCTCCTATTTTGAATCCATGTTTAGTTAGATAACAAGAGAGAGTCTCATACCAGGTTCTTGGTTCCTGTTTAAGACCATACAGAGTTTTTATCAGTTTACACACCTTGTTTGGATGATGTGGATCTTCAAACCCAGGTGGTTGACATACATACACTTTTTCATTTAGTAAACCATACAGAAACGCACTTTTAACATCCATTTGGTAGACATGAAAGTTTTTGTAAGCAACATAGGTTAAAAATATCCTAATTTCTTCTAATCTTGATACTGGTGCAAAAACTTCATCATAGTCTATTCCTTCTTCTTGAGCAAAGCCTTGAACTACTAACCTTGCCTTGTTTTTTTACCACAATGCCACTTTCATCCTTTTTGTTTCTAAAAACCCATTTGGTTCTAATTGGTGGTGGTGCATTCTTTGGTAGATCCACCAATTCCCGTACTTTTTGTTTGTTGATTTGAAGCAGTTCTTCTTGCATGGCTTCAATCCAACTGTTTTCTCTCATAGCTTCATTTATTTTCTTTGGTTGCTCCTGTGACAAGAAGCATGCATGTAGACAAATGTTTGCATCAGTTGATTTGCTTCTTGTAAGTACCGGTGCCTCCACTTCTCCTATAACATTCTCTAGAGGATGATCTTTCAAAACTCTAGAGTTATAAGAAGGTGGAAATTCATGATGACAATTAGGCTCATAAAGGTATAATGGAGTAAACTCATTCATAAGCACTAATTTTGATATTTCTGGTGAAGAGGGTGATTCTTGAACATCTTGATTTTCTGAGGCAACAGGCTCAATGATTTCTTCATTCATGTCATCAACAGGAGTAGGTGAGCTTCAACCTTCAGGTAAAATGGAGGTTGAGTTGCTACATCATATGTGATTTTGTATTGAAGCCGGTGATTGGTTGTTCAGATCATCTTTGCTTCTTGGGTTTCCAAGATTTACCATTGTGTCTTGATGAGTTACCAGATGATTTTCAACCGGTTGTTCTGATTCATTTGCAATTTGTAGAATGGGTGTTCCATCAGAATTGAATTGAATAACATCTCCTGGAGTCAATTTGAAACTGGTTGTTAGGACAAAAGGTCTTGTGCTGATCGATGAGAAGAATGGAGGATCAACACCTTTGAACCTTCCATTTGTAGCATTTTGAGGTACTTCAGTCTGCATATTTTCACTAAGAGGCTTATCAACAGTTATATTAAAAGCAGTGGTTAGTGAGTCAATATCAAATAACCATGAGGGCTCAGTTCTAAAATTGTACTTTGATTTTTCATTAGTTACCACATTTATGGTTTCTTCAATAATTTTAGAACTGGTGTTGTATACCATGTATGCCTTAGAGACACCAGAGTATCCCACAAAATAACCGTCAACAGCTTTTTCAGCAAATTTTGACAGTTTCTCATTGGTTATTAATATTGTAACAGGACAGCCAAATGATTTAAGAAGATATGTATTTGCTTTTCTTTTCTCCAAATATCATAAGGAGTCTTGTTCTGTCCTTTTAGAATCAAAATCCTTTTTCGTACATAGCATGTCGTGTATACTGCTTCTGCCCAAAATGTTACAGGTAATTTTGATTCAACCAAGATAGATCTTGCAGCCTTAATTAAAGTATTATTCTTCTCTCAGCAACACCATTTTGCCGAGGAGTTCTAGCTGCACTGAATTGCCTAGTGATTCCTTTCTCTTCACAGAAAGAGTTTAAAACATGATTCTTAAACTCTGTACCATTGTCACTTCTTATTGTTTTGACTTTTAAATTAGACTGATTTTCAAGCTGAGTAATTAATGCTTTTTAGAATCTCTGAGGTTTCATCTTTGGTTGAAAGAAAGAATACCCAGGTTTATCTTGAAAAATCATCAGTTATTACAAAACAATAAGACTTTCCCCTAAGCTCTTTACTCTTGTAGAACCAAACAAGTCCATATGTAGAAATTCTAAAGGACTTGAGATCAATGTTTTAAAAACCGGTTTTTTAGTTGAACCGGAAAACCTTCCGGGACCGGTTCGACCGGTCGGACCGGTTAGACCGGGTAGTTGAACCGGTTAGGGGATTTATATATATATTTTTATAAAAATGCTAATAAACTTGTACACCCCAACAAAAATAGTTAAAATGCAATTATAATCCACTCAAAAATAATATCAAATATGTATTTCATAAGAAAATATAAGTTTTAAACTTTAAAAAATAATTTAAAAAAACGTTAAAAAAAAAAACAGAAAACCGGTTGAACCGGACCGGTTGAACCAGAAAAAACCGGACAAAACCGGAAAACCGGCCGGTCTAACCCGGTCCGGTTAAACCTATAAAACCGGATGTTAAAAAACCGGCTAGGTGGCCGGGTGACGGTTGAACCGGTCGAACCGGCCGGTTCGAACCGGTTTTTAAAACCTTGCTTGAGATAGAGCTTTCTAATTTGGGCTTATGAGAAGATTTGTGTTGATTACCTTTTAGACAAGCAATACATTGTTTAGTGCATGTGAATGTTTTATTTGGTAAACCTTTGACCAAACCAAGTTTTATAAGTTTGTTCATAGTTATAATGTTCACATGACCTAATCTTTTATGCCATAAATTTGATTCATCTATAGATGCCTTGGATATAAGGCAGGTGATACCATCCTTAGATGTTGTATGTGCCATATCCAGAGTGTATAGACCATCCTTTCTAGGTGCTTTAATCAAGATCATCTCATCAGATAATTTTGATACCTGGTTTTAAGGATGATAGCTTCTTTCTCATTGAACAGAACATTCAACTTCTTGTCACACATTTGTGAGACACTTAGAAGGTTGAAGTTGAGAACATCAACATAATTTACCTTGTCGAAGGTAAGTTTCCCATTAACTGTACATTGTCCAGAAAATTTTCCCTTAGTGCTTCCAAAAGCAACTGGTCCTCCATTAACTCTTTTTGTATTTTATTAATAGGTCTTTATTTCCTGTCATGTGGCAAAACATCCACTATCTATAACCCAGATGCTGTTATGAGATTTATTGGATGTGATCTGCACATGTTAAGATAAAATATGAGTTAATTTCTGAGGGAGACCCAAGCCTTTGTGGTCTCGGGTCTTCCCATTGCATCATTGTATTTGTACTCTTTGAGTACAAGTGTTTGAGCCACTTCTTTAGTTTTTGAAGACTCAGCTTTTGACTGATCATGGGAATAGAAAAAGAGTTTATTTCAGACTGAAAGTCTATGGCCTTTTGTCTTGTGACATTCCTTCTTGATCTATATTCCCTTTGTTTACTTTCCTTTGATGTTTCAGAGAATTTTAGTTTGAAATCTGAAGATTTTCTCTGAAATACCTGTTTCTTTTGATTATTTGAAAAAAATTTAGTTTGATTTCGACAAAAAACTGTTGTTTACAGTCCGGAGTTCTTTCCGGAGTAACTTTTGTCATCCGAGGTAATTTTTACCACGGGTACAAAAAATGGTCTCCCGAGATAACTTTTATCTCGGGTGCCATTTTTCTTTCATTTTAACGCTTTCCAGAGTGATTTTATCCCTCCGAGGTAATTTTTACCTCGGGATCATGAATTTTGCTTTTCGAGATAAATGATATCTCGGAATCAAATTTTCTTCCTCTAGGAGCAGAATTACTCCTAGGATTTTGTTACTTCTGAGTTTTAGTAGCATGAAACTGTTCACATTTTTCAAAGTCATGATTTCTGAATTTTTCAATTCTTTGTTTGTAAACTGAGTTTGATTTTGTCTGTTCTGAGTGGTATTTATTTTGACTTTTTGATTCTTCAGAATTGACCTTTTCAAAATTTTCACAAACAAATTTTGATTCAGTTTCTCCTTTTTCAGGTGTTTGACTTTTAATAGTTTGACTAATATTAAAAAACGATTGTGATGACAATTGATAGCAAGGTGACCAATTTTTCCACATATCAAACATTCCTTTATCATTTTGGTCTTAAACTCAGAAATTTATTAGACTGAAGGTGTTTTCTCATTTGAAGAGTTTTGAGAGGAACATGATTCAGTTTCTTTGGTGTCTTTCTGTGCCATCCGAGAATTTCCGAGGTTAACTTCCGTTAGACAATCTCTGTTAGTTACGTTATAAGTGTTAACTTAGTAACTAATGCTTAACTAGGCCGAATACGTCCACGACCTTTGGTTGATCACTGAACCCGACCACTTGTGTTATGTGTTCATTTATTTATGGTCATTATGTGCAATGTGATTTAAACGCATGATTTAGTATTATTAATAGCATGACAAATTCATGAATCGTGCTTATCTTGCTTAGAATGTAAATTGGCCCCTTTTGGTTGCCAGCGAAACTACCGAGCAAAACTATAGATTCGCTCGGTAGCTAAACTTTTGATTTACAAGTATTCAGAGTTAGTTTCGCTTGGCCAGCGAAACTGCCAGCGAAACTAGCACCTGATCTATATGATATATAAAGCCAACCTAAACCCTAATCCTCATTACTTACATCATTTCTCAAAAAAAGACAACACACACACACACACTCTCCTGAAATTCTGACCAGCCGAGAACCACCACGAGCCGCCGTCATCTCAGTTGGTGAACTCATCCATTCGGATCCTAGATCGAACCGTGAGTCTCCAAAACCATTTTTCTTGCATTTCTATGTGTTTTCTTAAAAAGCATGCTTAAACCTCCATGTAATCGTTTGATCTTCTGATATGATGCTTAGGAATGTTAGATCTAACATAAAGTCTGCAACTTTACGTGTAAAATCATGCCATAATGAAGATTTATGCTAGTTAGGTCATTTTATGCTTAAAATGTGTTCTTGGTGACTTGATGATGAAAATCCATGTTTAAGGTGTTAAATCTTACTGTTTAATGTTGGTAAATGTTTATGCATGCTAGATATTGAATTATATGAAGTATGGAAGCTGTTAGATTGATTTTTGGGCTGATTTACGAGTTTTCTGCGACCAGCGAAACTGGCTGTTTGCTCGGCGAAACTATATAGCGAAACTATTTGAATATCCTTCTAGCGACACTATACAGCGAAACTATAGTTTCGCCGTGAAAACTAAGTAGACCTGCTCGAACGAAACTACCGAGCAAAACAACCATAGACTCCTGAACGAAAGTTCAAACCAGTTTCGAGCGAATCTATGCTAGTGAAACTGTGTCATCAGTTTCGAGCGAAACTAGCTAGCGAAACTGTGTCATCGGGTATTCCCTAGCGAAAGTGCTGCCCGTGCACATAGCGAAACTGTGTAGCGAAACTGTGCCAAGACCAAAACCCAAACTTGTGCAACTTATTTGAATGTTATGCCATGACTTACATGATTATGCAATAATGAAACATGCTTTGATTTCTGAGTTATGTGAACCCTCGTTTTTGATCAACCATCGGTGTCGTGTGTCGGTATGTCGTGTCACAGTTCCAACGTGCTATGTTATGGGCCATAGTGACGTAAGTTAAAGATTAGACACAAAACTAATACTTAAGACCTAAACGTGTTCTTAGGTCTTCGTTAAGCAAACAATACTTGGATTATTTAGCAAGTGTAGCAGTGCAACCAAATGTGAGTGTCACTAACCCGTTTACTGTGAGCCCGTTTGGGACACACCGAATAACTTAATGAAAAACAATGCTGACAACCTTATGAGTGCTATGCACCTCTTTTATGAACTTGAAACCTTATGAGTGCCACGCACCTCTTTGATAAACTTGAAGTGTTTTATGGGAAACACTTGTGGAACTTAAACAAACTATTTCTGAAACGAAACTGAAAACATTTTGAGATTCATGAGAATCCGGCAAACCGTTTTAATATGGCTAGTGTAGGTTAAAGTCTAAACCACATGATATCACATGATCTCTAAGGATTGCCTTTTAACTGAAAAAGTCCTCAACTTAATTGTGCCATTAATTGTAAAGCGAGGGGATGTTGGGTAGATCTACTGGAGTTTGACAAACTCCGCCTCGTGACACTGGAGGTGCACGGAGGTACAATATCAGCCTATCTGACCGTGATCCCGAGAGGACACGGGGGAGGCAAAGCCGCGATGACGTATGTCCGCAAAACAAAATAGATGATGGCGATGCCACTACAATACTTATTAGTCAGCTTTGGTACAAACTTCCTTAGTGCATGGAACAACGGATTAGCTACCCGCGATATCGGTTGAGCACTTTAATTTTACAAAACTAGTACATACCCGATAACGCATGTTACGGACATTACTTTTACTAAATCACGCTACTATGATTATGGACTGGTGTATTATTACTGAGCATTGCTTTTCACAAATAAATATTACATAAGTATATGCTGACACAATTAAGATTATGAGACCGGGCCACTGCGTGACAAGCCCACTGTGAACTCACCAACCGTTAGGTTGACACTTGCGTGGTTTAAACTTTTGCAGATCGCTGAGGAGTATCCGGAGCGGGTTGGCACGGCACATGAAGACATTTCACTTTTGTTTAAACCAATTTAGAATTTAACACAATGATTTTGTAAAGCACGTGGTTAGTGCTAAGACAATATTTTCCGCTGCGTATTTTGAGACTTTATTTATGACATATATTTGGACTAACTCTGATTCGTTTAGTATTTGTAACTAATGGTTGTGGTCCTGGTTTGCTCGCACCCCTTAACGGTATAAACTCCGTTAGTGGTTATTTGGGGGTGTGACACTTTCTATTTCCAGAGAGTTTTCTGGTTTTTAACAGAGTTGCTATAAATCTGAGGTTCATTTGTAACAACAGTTACTGATGACACCTTTTCAGTTTTTAATTCAGACACATCACTGGATTTTGACATTTCTTTTCTAGTGTTGATAATGGGATCAGGTGTAAGTTGAACTTTAGTTTCTTCATTCTTAACCTTTTTCACACACTCAGTGTATGAATCAGGATAAGTGACCTTATTATACCCAATTCCATTATTTGAATGATTTCCTGTTGCTTTCTGACTCTGCCACAGTTTAAGGTGTTTCTCATTACTTGCCTGTAGTTTTTCACAGTCAGCAGTAGCAGCAGAAAATTTGATTTCACAAATACTCAATTTAGATTTTATTTCCTCATTTTCTTTGTTTGCAAAATCTAATTTAGAGAGCAGATCCTTGATTTGAGTAACAAGATTGGATTTTTCATGTTTTAAAGCACTGATGCTTTTTATTAGTTCTTTAATCTTATTGTTATAGGAAATGTCAGCTTTTCTAGAATATTCTTTGATTTCTTTTAGACTTGCCATTTCCTCAATTAGTTCAAAGTTATGTTTTCTATAATTTTCTATCTGTTCAACACATTCAGTTTTGCAAAGAAGAGAAAGTACTTCATTTGGTATCTCATTGCTTACCTCATAGTTTGAAGAATATCCATGGATGAAGCAGAGGAGTTCTCAGTAGAGTAAGAGTTTTCTTTTGTCATTAAAGCATAATTGATATGAGAGAATTCTTGCATGATTTCCTCCCAATCAACACAACTGGTTTGATTAGCAACCACAGCAGATGCATGGTTTTATGGATTTGAGCTTGATGAGGGAGCAGTAGGACCTTCAGTGAAAACACTTGATGTTGATGGTTTTGCTCTTGAGAATATGTCATGTGCAGGGTAGGTAACTGGTGTGTATGTACTGTGAGGTTTTCGATATTTGTTTCCTCCATCCTGGCTTGTGTTCTCTCTTCTGAGCTGCTTGCATTCCCTAGCAAAATGTTATTTTGGTGACAATTGTAGCATTTGGCTTTACTTTTGTCAAATCCAATTTGAGCATTTCTATCTCCGTTGAACTTTCCGCCTGTTCTTTTGTAGAACCTTTGTGCACGTAAGGAGATCATTGCTAGTTGTGCGTTGATGCCCATTCTAGATCTGATCTAGTGAGCCCATTCTGACTATTATCTGAAATATGAGCAAAGTTGTTATAAAAGAGAGGCATGATTTCATTACCTCTGGGTGATGTAGGATAAGTGATCAAAGGAGCCTGTTCACTGTAGTGACTTCTATCTTCATGAGCAGTGATAAGTGCAGTAGATGTTGGAATGGTTAAGTTCACTGGCTTGTTCAGAACACTAGACTTTTCGTTAATTTCCATTTCATGTGCACTGAGCATTCCATGAAGTTCACTAAACTTCAAAGTTTTGAGATCCTTGTTATACGTTATGCTTACAGTATATACTGTCCAGACATCAGGAAATAATCTCAGAAACTTTCTGATCACGTCGCCATTTTCCATCTTCACATCATTTCCCTGTAATTTATCAAGAAGTTGAACAAAACGTAGATATTGAGCATTCATACTTTCACCATTTTTGTGAGAAAAATATTCATATCTTTGTTTCAGAACATCATTCTTATTTTATTTTAATTCATCAGTTCCTGTATACATTTCAGTTAGGTGCTTTCCGTAGATCAAAAGTTGTTTTGCAATTTTTGAAACCTACGAGAACAGAATTTGGAAGTGTTACCTGTAATGACTATAAATCTTTGTGATCTCCCTCAACCAACTTGTGGTCATCATCGGAATAGTCAACAATAGCTTTTACTATATCTACACTTGGTGTAGTAGCGGATTTCGCTGTAGGGATAATGGGGCCATACATAACAGATTTCCAAATTCTGAAGTCAGAATGATGAAGATAGCCTATCATACGCAATTTCCATGTATCAAAATCGTTGATCATGAATGATGGTGGTTTGTTAGAACTACCATTTCGTTATTCTCCCATGATTAAGGATGAAAAAGTGGAAAGAGTGACTTTTCACTAAAAACAGAGTATGTGGGTAAAACCGAGTTTTAAGAACTGAATATGAGTTCAAGTTTTAAAACACGAGCCAAGGCTTTGATACCACTTATAGGGTCGAAATTTGCTTACAAAGTTTAACCAATTACAAGGTTTTACTTAGAATTAACCAGGCGGAAACAAGTTAATTCTTATGCTCAGTTTGAAGTAAAGTAATATGAAATCGAATACAAGACAAGTATAACAATAATATGAATACAACTGGGCACTGTATTATAACTTGTTGATTCGAAGTACATATCAGAGTGATTTACACTTGCTTATTTAAAGCAGGTTACAAGTGTCTATATATAGTGCCCTAAGGAATCAGGAGAAACCTTGATTCCTCTAACGATCATATAGACCGTCGAGTAAAGATACATGAACTAGAATAGTACTAAACTAGTCTACAAGATAAAAGTATCAGCTTCATGTCAGGAGTAGGGCGGGAAACTGGATCAGATGTGTTAGAGACAAGTGGTGCTGGTAAAGTTGATGTCCGAGATAACTCGCCTTACCGAGGTAACTTGAGTTATCTCAGGCGTATCCACTACCCGAGATAAAACTGTGCTTCCAAGATAAAAATTCTTCTGAGGTAAAATGACCTTCCGAGGTAAGATGACCTTCCGAGGTAAAACGACCTTCCGAGGTAACTACGAGTTATCTCAGGCAGTCTGTTCTTCCGAGGTAACTTATCTCGGGCCTTCTATTCTTCCTAGATAACATGTTTTAGCCTATCAACATCATTTCTTCAGGAGAAATAAGTCCTTACATAGGGCTGCTTCTTCCTATCAATGTCTATATGCTGGATTTCTTAGCATCATAGAACCAAAGAAATGCGAAGAAGCCCTACAGGATCCCCACTGGATCCTAGCTCCACAACGGGAGCTAGGACAGATTGAAAGAAATATTGTGTGGGATCTACTTCCAAGACCTAATAATAAAACTGTTATTGGAACCAAAAGGGGTTTTAGAAACAAAATAATGAAGATGGTACCATAATCAGAATTAAAGCTAGACTTGTAGCTGAAAGGTACTATCAACAAGAGGGGTTAGATTATGATGAAACCTTCACACCAGTGGCTAGGCATGAAGCAGTGAGAATAATTTTAGCTGTCATCGCGTTCAGAGGTTTTAAGGTATATCAGATGGATATTCAATGTGCTTTTTTAAATAGTAAAATTGACCAAGAAGTTTACATTGAACAACCACCAGGATTCGAAAATAAAAAACTTCCAAATCATGTGTGCAAACTTAAAAGGGCATTTACAGCCTAAAACAAGCACCAAAAGCCTTCTATCACCAGATTTTAAAAAGGGATCAATGGACACAATCTTAATTTTTTAAAATAAGAAAAGGTCGTTTACTAATAGTTCAAATTTACGTAGATGACATCATCTTTCTTCAATTGTCCTCAATTTTACAAAGAATTTGAAGAGCTCATGACCACAAATTTTGAGATGAGTATGATAGGAGAACTAAATTACTTTATGGGAATTCAAGTCAAACAAAACCAAGATGGAATTTTTATAAACCAAGGAAAATATATCAAAAGTCTTCTTGAAAAATACTCTCTCACTAAGGTGCTGATTGTTTCTTCAGAGGTAAAATATCTACAGTCTGCGGACCACATTTGCAGACATCTGCAGAAGAAGAGGTGGACCTAACCTTTGTAGTCTGTAAGAAGAAGATTGTTTGTTTTTTAACTTCTGCGAACTGTTAATATAAACTGAAATTTAAATAATCTGATTTTTTAAACTTAAAATAGTTTTTCAACATAGTGATGAAACAATAGAGTTAAAAACCACATGAAATTCATATGATCCAAAACAAACGATTTGTTTGACTTTAATACCTTTTACAATTATTGTTTGATTTTTATGATCCAAAACAAACGATTTGAACTCATGAAATATGAAACCACGATAAAGTAAAAGGAACAAAAAAAACAAAGAAACTTCCCTGACAAACCAATACAAAATTATAGTAGAAACTCGATAAATTAATACTCGATTATTTAATAAACTCTCTAAGATAATATTTTTTGCCGGTCCCGACTCGGGGATAGGGTGCTAAATTAATAATTCGTTAAAATTATAAGATAATACATTTTTGATAATTTCCTTTAGACCCCATATAAAATATAAATTAATAATTCCTTATATATAGCATATTACATGAATGATTTGTGAAGGTTTCTTGAAGAATGACTCAATTGTCTTTTGTTTTTTGTTGAAATCAATTTCCCCTTGAACATCGTCTATAATTTTCCATAGCATGGTAAGAACTTCTGGTGTTGTTTTCTCATAGCTCAACAAGAAATTGTTCAATGTGATTGCCACTTTAAAAGCTTCGTTTCGCGAAGGGGGCTCCATTGTAGAACTTTCATCATCTTCTTCATCGATATCATCTTTATTAATTCCAATAACGCTTTCAATTATTTCTTCATCAGTCAACAACTGTGCAACTACACTTTCTTTTGGGTGAGTCAGAACATCTTCGACATCCATTGCATTGCGATAACCCAACTCTTTGATCAAATTCTGGAGTTCTTGAGTGCTTTCACCATCTTCATGTGAGTTCTCAAAAGTCATGTTATCTGTTTATCGAAGTTTACAATAACGAAAGCAGTTCGCAATTGTATTTGCACGAAAATCCATAGTCCATGCTGAAATTGCATGATTCATTGCATCTAATACATTTATTTTGCTGGATTTGGAACCCCTAATTCATAAACCTCCAAAAGACTTCTATAAAATCGACGACGATAATGCATCAGCTCGTATGATCCCTGCGTCACAAGGTTGAATTAAGTAGAAGCTTGAAATGTGTTTGTAAACTAAGTATTCTACTATAAATTAATAAAATATTAATTAATATATAAATTAATAATTATTAATTTATCGATTAATTAATAACTCTTTTAATTAATAAATTTTGGTGGTCCAAAGTGTATTATATTATAGAGTTTCTACTGTATGTGGAACAACTTCTACTAGAATGCAGCTTGGTAGTTCGCCTTCCTTTGGAGATCTAACAGTGATATACACAGACATACAAACCTGATAAGAGTTTACAGACCACAAAAGAAAATTATAGAGAAGTCACTACCTCACAAAAGAAAATGTCTAAATACACATAGTAGAATACTCAACTTACACAAAATGGAAACTCTAATTTGAGAAGAAGAGTGTACGAGATAGAAAATGTGAGAGGCAGAAACAAAAAACTTCTCACTATTGAAAATAATTTGATCTCAAAAAGTCATAATCAAATTAACATGTAAAATATATGAACATAAAACAAACAAATATCATATGAACTAGAGCCGCAACAAAACAGAGAACATCATGTATGGTTCAACAATAACAAAACATAAGATTGTTATCAAATTGGTGACCTAGATTGGTTCAACAAGAAGATAACAAAAAGAACAACATCAAATTGGTTCAATAAACAACAAGATCAACATCAAATTGGTTCTTTAAACACACGAAAATTCCATCTGGAACATGAAAAGAAACAGAGAACATAAGATGGAGAAGGCTGTCGATGTACCTGTTTGATAGTGAAGAAGGCGACGATCGATAGGGAAGGCAGCGCCGGTGGTGAAGGAAGCGCCGGTGGTGAAGGCGGCGACGATCGATAGGGAAGCTGCGGTGATGAGGCTTTGCCGGTGGTTCTCCAGGTGAGGCTGCCCGTATAAGAGAAATAGCGTAAATATGGTTTGTTTTTTTTAACGTGTTTTGTGTATTTGATAGAGAGAAATAAAAGGAGAAGAGGTTAGAAGTGCCAAACTCAAGTCTGCCTCAAAAAGAGGACGGGCAGAGGTTTTTTAATGAAATGTCTGCGAGAAATCAAACACTCTGCAGACCCAAATGTCTGCGCGTGGTCTGCGTGGCGCAGACAAAAGAGGTTAGAAGAGGTTTTTCTTTAAAAACAAACACCACCTAACTCCTTTTCTTACAGAAGTCCTATGGCCACAGGCTTTAAAATTGATGCAGACACGGATGGAAAATCTGTGGATGAACACACATACAGAGGAATGATTGGCTCACTTCTATATCTAACGACAAGTAGACCTTATATTATGTTCTCCAGATGTCTTTTGGCCAGATATCAATGCAAACCCAGGGAACCTCACCTATTTGTGTTTTAGCCACATATAGTTGGAAAAAAAAGTTGCCAAAGGGTAGTTGAAATCAGATACTTTGTCCCAATACGCGTGGCCAAAGGGTGGCAACAGCCACGTTAAAATATAAAATGTGTGGCCTTTGGTATTATATGGTCACGTATATTTGTGTTTTAGCCACATATATTTGGGAAGAAAAAAAAAGTGACCAAAAGGTTGTTGAAATCAGATGGGTCCTTGCTATAAAATTTAATTATAAGTCAAATAAAAATGAAATACAACTAAAAAATTAAAGAAAATTACACTGCGTACAAGCATTATTCTCAATTTAATTTTCAATCCGGGAGCCAACAACACTACCACGTGGTCTTCATCTTCAACTGTCTAGATTTGAGCTTAATTAGGATCATTTTTTCTTGTATTCCTTCCTATACCAAAACATATAATTGATAATTAGGTTATGGAAATTGATCATAATATATATAGAAATTTTGAAATACTTACCACCATGACAGATATGGACTGAGGAGTGCCATTTTATTGCAAGTTGTCTGGGTCATCAGGTCCTACAATTCAATTGATTTCCAGATGAACATTAGATATCCAGTTGAACTTAAAACATCCGTATGAACATCAAATTAAGTTCCCAATCAACTTCAAAGTCAGTTGAACTTTATTTGGTACACATCTCACCATTTGTTCCAACAATCCCTAGCTACCCAAGTGTTTGAGGTACCAAATAACATTTAAAATGGGACTACATGACATTACCAAACAGATTACTGTGAAACTATAGAACGAAATGAAACTTGACTGGCAAATATTTACCTTTTTCTTTTCAACCGCTTCAGACGAGGTTGATCGACCACCGATTTCACGCCCTACAGTTCAATTAATTTACTTTATGTAAATGAGCAATCAAACCGATAAAGAGTTTGACAAATACTAACTGTTGTGTGTATGTCAGCATGATTAGTGCTGTGGCTAGATCCAACAAATATCTCTTTAGATTTTACCTAGAACAATGTTTTTGAATTGGTAAAAAGTGAGAGCAGAATAATGACGCGGACCTATCATGAAAGTATTTATTCTGTTTTTTTAATCTAACATAAGTTGTTCGAGTTTTATTCATACAGATTATGTATATACTCTATTTTTTCATATTAAGATACATTTTCAATGAGTCATAGCAGAGCTCCATTTAACTCATAATTGTGTTCTTACATGACGTATATATTCTTATGTACCAGGAACTTGCATCCATTTGTGTTCTTCAAGAACAAGAGTTCATCCGGATTGTTTTGTTTAGGAACAAGAGTGTATGTTATTATAAGGTACTTGAGAATAGTATGATTAAGGTGTGATGTAAAGAATTTACATCTGTAGATACCGGAGCATTAAGTTGTTATGGTAACGGTGTTCCAAGTGTAAATAGATGAGCTATAAGTAGATCAAGTTTTTAATCCTATTTTTCAATCTTCAAGAAGAGGGCCTTAACTTGTTCATTTTTTTCACCCCTATGAAGTCTCTCCTCTTTAAGTTCGAACTCAAGTTTTTCCAATTAACAATCAGTGTTGTTGGATCGATCCTTGAATTTTTTATAATTAACAGAATGTAGTTAGTTGCTTTTTAACAAAGTACATAAATAGGAAAGCATGGAGACCCTATTGATTCATTATCTCTTAATTAGTTCTTAATTATTAATATATCACATAAAGACCCTATTAATTAATTATTTGATATGATATACAAAAATTAAAGACATCTAAAGGGAAGAGTGGAACACATCATGTCTTCAGTGGATGTAAACAAATTACCATTTCTAGCAAAGTAGCAGATGCATGACATCAACATTTTTCTATTCTTCTGCAGGGGATTTAAATTAAAATTTCTTTATTTTGTACCCCTCTAACATGAACCTACAGAAAATGTTGGAAACATTCCTATATATGTCCTCTAGGATCATTTCCTAGTAATGACCAGAGTAACATAAATTAGTTCTTAATTATTAATATATCACATAAAGACCCTATTGATTAATTATTTGATATGTTATACACAAATTAAAGATATCTAAAGGGAATAGCGGAACACATCATGTCTTCAGTGGTTATAAACAAACAGTTGACCATTTCTAGCAGTGTACGTAAAGAAGAAAGGAGGTTCATGATGTGTTCGGAACGACTCTAAAATTACTAACTAAACCTAGACCTAGACACACCTAATTTTACCGAAAATACCTAAACCAGACCGAACCTAAGGCAAGTGTACCTATCGGTGGCAGCATAGCTTATGTAAGACCGGATATCAAACCCTATGGACACTATGAACAAGATTCTAACCTAGGACTCTATGAATATGAAATATGAGAATTTTGGTTTTTAGGATTTAAATTGACTAACTTAACTAACTAATGACCGAAAGCAGAACAAACCTTGAGGAAACTATCAAATGCAAAAAGACACCACCTAAACCTGGAATCCTAATTAATAATTATGACCTCACCTGACTATGACAATTCTGATGGTCGCTAGTTCACCTTTTAAGTTCTTCCTAGCAATTGTTTCTAATGCTCGAACAGGAGTTCACCTTTTAAGTTCTTCCTACCTCAACTAAACCTAATCACCCTCGAAACAATCTTAGGCACCTTAAACTTAGCAGGAGCTACCACTGATTTCTATAACTAACACGGACTAGCAAATTGACCAAATTCCTAGGACACTTCCTTTTGAGACAATGCTACCCTAGTTCATTAACCAACCTAACTAACCGACAACTATCATCCTTTTAAGCTTATTTAGAAGGCCGCACACCAAACTCAAAGTAGAAATTGATATTCAATCCTATGGTTAATTAATATAACCAACCACATTAATTTGCAAACACACAGTCACACAAATCAATTACCCAACCCAAACCGGACGACCTCCGCAGATCAAGCAAGTACTGTCTATCAACTAAAACTCTAAATAAGGCACACATATGCATCAATTAATAGAAATCAGCAGAATTTAATAGAAACAGTCATCAATCACAAATTGTTAATAGTCAAACGAAATCACAAATACTTAAAAAGTCATCGTAACGGTCTAGGTGGTGGTATTAATTTAGCCAACCACCATTAGCAATCCGGAAACAATCATAAAGTTCATAACTTTCAATGCAATCATGGTTTTAGTCTAAACTAATACAAGAAATCAAATAGAAAAGAAGAACCGGTAATTGAAATTAGTGTCGAATGATTAAACCGGATAATCCTCTTCTTGATCCTTGGCTTTTCTGTTCTCAAAAGTTGTCCTCCAGAATGCTTGCCGTCAACTCGAATATATTGTGGTGACCCCTTTAAAACTGCCGTCGGATCAATAATTTATCCTCCGCTTCGTAGGGTTCTTAGATCCCTTTTTTTTCTAATTTTTCATATGGGCCCACGTGAACTCTTATATGACCATTCGTTTGGATCTCAAAATTTATGGCAGGCCACGTGCATCATCATCTCAATCCAAATTTTCCTTTGTTTTATTTTAGTTCTTTGCGACAACCAACCAGAGAGCCCAATTGAATTGTTGTAGTCCATGTCTAACAATCAACGTGAATTATGTTGTATCCATCAGTTTATTTTTTCCATAATTTTCACTTCAGCCCCTTGACTTTCATTAATGCAACTCCCGTCCTCAAGCTTTTATAATTGACGTGCCGGTCCTTTATCTTCGATGTAATGTCATACCATCCCCTTGGACCTTTAAAGAGACCTACAATCAAATATATTTTGAACAACTTTGAGCACATTGACAAAATTAAATACACCACTCAAATAATTATTTAAACTCACACCAAAATATATAAAAAATGACTCGACACCACATTAAGACTCAAATACTATAAAAATAGATAAAAAGCAAACAAAAATGACTCAAACTAGACTCAAATATATACAAAATACACGGGAAAACAAGATGTGTTTGCACCACATCATACATCCCCACACTTGCTCTTTTTTTCGTCCTCAAAAAATACTGCAATGGAATCATAACCAGGACTTTGATCTCTAACAACTTACAATTACATCAATTTATATTTTACATAACTTACTTACATCCTGGTAGCAATTATCGATATTTCGATCCGACTAAACCCAACCACTGACCTTTGAGCCCCTAAGGTGTTTATGAATTACCAGATAAATTTCAGTCATGCCTATGTGTCCCACTCTAGAAAGATCAAGTTCAACCTAATCCCGATTCATATTCGGTCCAAGTAAAGGTTAATAATGATTTAAGTTTTAGATTTTCACCACCCCCCTTAAATCAGATACAAAGATGTCCAAAGAATGATGGAATTGGATGGAATGTGAACATTTGAGCATTTATTCTCTAAGCTATATATTTTATATATATATTTTTTCTTTTTCCCCTTTTTTTTCATATTTTTTTCCTCTTTTTTTTTATAGTTGGTCAATTTTAACTATTATTACCAACGGACATCATCAGAGGCATTCTTTTCGAGATGTTATCCCCAAAATCATACGTGAGTATTTTGCCCGCGAGATCCAGAACATCATCAGAGGTACTTACCACGAGATACTATCCTTAGTTCGTACAAGAGTATTTTGCCCCTTCACTCTAAAAGTATTAACCAATTTTTATTACCTAATATGCTCATGATGGAAAAATGGGGCGCTGTTATTTCTCGGATTTGCTTTCGCAAAAAGATCATAACGTGCCAGGTATTCTAAGGACATAGAGGTATCTAACCTAAAGTGGTCTCTTTCCTCCTAATCATCAGTTTCAGTGTTCCTATCACTCCTAAAATGGGAACCCACTAGCAGACTGATTAACATATTTATACAACAATAAACACAGTGGGAAATTTAATCTTTACTAAGTCAGCTGGGCCTACCAATACATCCCTTACCGGAAATGCTTTCAACTTTTTAATTATTTCATTTAAGCACAAAATTAGAAACCAAATCCTGATTGTACTATCATTTTCCATGTACTTGCAGCCAGATTCTCAGACATTTTTGAACAAATTTTTTTTTTTTGGATTTTTGGAATTATTTTTTAAATGGACTCAAAATAAAAGCAAGACACAAGTCTTCCCATCCCCACACTTGAATCACACATTGCCCTCAATGTGGAATGAGAATAAAATAAAGCAGAAATAAAAAAAAAGACACTAAAAATAAAAAAAATAAAAGTGCAAAATAAAAATAAAAATTGAAAATAAAACCGGAACAAACTCCCCTGATGTTTATTTTGATGAATGAAAGGCGAGCTTGATCCCAGGTCCTCCATTGAATTTCATAAGCATCCAAGTGTGAATATCATCGAACCTGCAAGACACAAAACAAAACACAACCGACTCGACGGAAAAACAAATATTAATCACGAAAAAGAAAAATAAATAAGAATAAAAATAAAACAAAAATAAGCTTGAAACGTGATTACGTGGAACCTCGGAGATTAGACATATGAAATGCAAAAGGCTCGGAACAAAATTGGTGCTCCAAAATAAATCAAAAAAAAAATCTTCTGAAACTCCCCTCTAGGCGTATCGCCTACAGATTCGATCAAACCAGGCCATACGCGTAGATCCTTCAAAAACCGGTTATCCTCACCATCAAGTGTATCGCCTGGAGAAAACCTCAACCCAAGCGATACGCTTGGAACGAAAATTCCAGGGATTAAACCCATAATTTATCACTTAGATTTTTTTTTAATCTATTTAGACCAACCTCCACCCTCACCAATTTTTGTTCCAGCCTTACCAATTTACCAATTACATACCTAGAATGCGTTTGGCGCATGAATTCACTTTCCAAACTCCTTGGTTTCCTGCAAACACGAAAAACACAAACCGAGAACCGAAAAAAACCCAAAAACACGAAAATGCAAAATCAAACCAAAGATACAAACTTTACAGCCCATGCGCTAATCCTTTCAGCTCCTACATCAAACATAACCTCCTAAACCACAATCAGGAGGTTTCGCTTTCACATCCTTCAACACTAATTTACCGGTGCGCACCCGGTTTCGACCATTACAAAATCTTACCAACTTCCTAACCAACAAACTATAATGACCGGTAGGATCTCCTAGTTCCAACAACTCTTTAACTTTCCCATGATTGTAACGACCTGGTAAGAACCTAATTCTACCTATGTAACTCAAATCCGGGTCGTTCTCACAAGCAACTACCACTAACCTCCCCACACTTGGTCTATGCACTATTCCCAACTCAAACTCACCTAGATCACCAAGTGTGGCCTTCCTATTCTCAGTCTTAACTACCACATCATCATCATACACTAAGTCATCCCCAGGTTCTACTAACAGGTCAAAATCATCAACTTTGTCTAATAAATCCTCAGACCCGCTGGGATCTTCCCCACACTTGGGCTCTACAACCACTTCAGTTTCACTAGCCACCTCAACGGGTTCTCCTAACGGGTTATCTAGCTCAATCTTATTTAACAAGGTATCCAAACCCCCCGGATAATCCCCACACTCATCCTCAAATAAATCTTCATCTTCTAGCCTATTGCCAAGCACTATCAGATCCATATAAGATTTAAAAGCCTCTAGAAGTTTCATAGTGACAAACAATTCAGATGGATATTATGAGTGGGTAAGTGGCAAAAACAAAATAAAAATAATTAAGAAATATAAAACCTAAATTCTAGACTCAAGAAAAATAAAATAATAAAAAAAAATGCTAAAATACTATACACGAAAATAAATCCTAAAACTCTAGACACAAAAACCTAGAAAAGACTCAAATTTCCTAGTCACGACCTAAGTTAATCTTGCTATTGCCAAGTGTCCCCGGCAACGGCGCCAAAAACTTGATGTGTTCGGAACGACTCTAAAATTACTAGACCTAAACCTAGACCTAGACACACCTAATTTTACCGAAAATACCTAAACCAGACCGAACCTAAGGCAAGTGTACCTATCGGTGGCAGCATAGCTTATGTAAGACCGGATATCGAACCCTATGGACACTATGAACAAGATTCTAACCTAGGACTCTATGAATATGAAATATGAGAATTTTGGTTTTTAGGATTTAAATTGACTAACTTAACTAACTAATGACCGAAAGCAGAACAAACCTTGAGGAAACTATCAAATGCAAAAAGACACCACCTAAACCTGGAATCCTAATTAATAATTATGACCTCACCTGACTATGACAATTCTGATGGTCGCTAGTTCACCTTTTAAGTTCTTCCTAGCAATTGTTTCTAATGCTCGAACAGGAGTTCACCTTTTAAGTTCTTCCTACCTCAACTAAACCTAATCACCCTCGAAACAATCTTAGGCACCTTAAACTTAGCAGGAGCTACCACTGATTTCTATAACTAACACGGACTAGCAAATTGACCAAATTCCTAGGACACTTCCTTTTGAGACAATGCTACCCTAGTTCATTAACCAACCCAACTAACCGACAACTATCATCCTTTTAAGCTTATTTAGAAGGCCGCACACCAAACTCAAAGTAGAAATTGATATTCAATCCTATGGTTAATTAATATAACCAACCACATTAATTTGCAAACACACAGTCACACAAATCAATTACCCAACCCAAACCGGACGACCTCCGCAGATCAAGCAAGTACTGTCTATCAACTAAAACTCTAAATAAGGCACACATATGCATCAATTAATAGAAATCAGCAGAATTTAATAGAAACAGTCATCAATCACAAATTGTTAATAGTCAAACGAAATCACAAATACTTAAAAAGTCATCGTAACGGTCTAGGTGGTGGTATTAATTTAGCCAACCACCATTAGCAATCCGGAAACAATCATAAAGTTCATAACTTTCAATGCAATCATGGTTTTAGTCTAAACTAATACAAGAAATCAAATAGAAAAGAAGAACCGGTAATTGAAATTAGTGTCGAATGATTAAACCGGATAATCCTCTTCTTGATCCTTGGCTTTTCTGCTCTCAAAAGTTGTCCTCCAGAATGCTTGCCGTCAACTCGAATATATTGTGGTGACCCCTTTAAAACTGCCGTCGGATCAATAATTTATCCTCCGCTTCGTAGGGTTCTTAGATCCCTTTTTTTTCTAATTTTTCATATGGGCCCACGTGAACTCTTATATGACCATTCGTTTGGATCTCAAAATTTATGGCAAGCCACGTGCATCATCATCTCAATCCAAATTTTCCTTTGTTTTATTTTAGTTCTTTGCGACAACCAACCAGAGAGCCCAATTGAATTGTTGTAGTCCATGTCTAACAATCAACGTGAATTATGTTGTATCCATCAGTTTATTTTTTCCATAATTTTCACTTCAGCCCCTTGACTTTCATTAATGCAACTCCCGTCCTCAAGCTTTTATAATTGACGTGCCGGTCCTTTATCTTCGATGTAATGTCATACCATCCCCTTGGACCTTTAAAGAGACCTACAATCAAATATATTTTGAACAACTTTGAGCACATTGACAAAATTAAATACACCACTCAAATAATTATTTAAACTCACACCAAAATATATAAAAAATGACTCGACACCACATTAAGACTCAAATACTATAAAATAGATAAAAAGCAAACAAAAATGACTCAAACTAGACTCAAATATATACAAAATACACGGGAAAACAAGATGTGTTTGCACCACATCAGTTCACCAGTAACATGAATCTACAAACATGTGCATATGCTTGACCTTAACATTACTAGCATAAAAATAACTAATGTAGCATGCTCCCACAGTCATTTAAGAAGGTAAATAACTAATTTAGCATAAAATGAATGGGTTGAAATGAATGGAGAGGATTTCTGCAATATATACCCCTTCCTAATTAATTCTGTATGAAACAAAATTTTATCGATGTGTAACTGTAACTGTACACAAATACAGGGATCCCAAGTTAAACGTGTATCAATAATAAACAAAACAAACAATTTTATGAAAACAGATTGTAATTAATGAAATGGAATAACTTGACAATTATCGTTTTCTGGACTGATTGGTCTCCCAAATAAAATGGAACTTCTAAAGAATCGCTAGCGCTGTCTGTTGAAGCTATTCGTTGTTGAAGCTCCATGGAAGATGTGAATGATATGGATAAGAAAGAAGACCTAGTTATTCGCTGGAGGCGTTTAACTGGAAATTTTCTGATAAAATGAGAGGGAAAAGTATCTGATGAATCGATAATAAGTAAATTTAGTTTGAAATTTTGGGTGTAATTTGAACTAATGGTGGGAAATTCAAATTTTTTGGTAATTTTTTTTAATTAAAGGGGGGGGGGGGGGGTTGCTCAAACTGATAATAAAACCCAAAATTAATTTAAACAATATGTATATTAAACATAATTAAACCTAAAATTAAACATAAACATAATTAATTAATTAATTAAATTTATCCACGTGGCTCTTCCGGCGGGTTCTTCATCAAGATGAACTTCATCATCCAGTTCGTAAAAGTATTCAAGTGCCTCTTCTTGTGGGTTTGCAGGTTCTTCTTCAAGAAGAGCTTCATCCTCTTGAGGTGTTGAAATAATGAGATTGCGAAATTGTACGAGTACATCAATTACGGTTGACATAACTGTGATCCTTTAAGCAGAACTGGACGAAGATCGGAGTTAAAAGCCCTAACAAAATTATGTATTAATATTAATTTTATTATTTTCTTTTAGATATAATAAACAAGATTTTACTAACACATGCTTTGTGGCCGGGATAACGCAACTACAAAAAACGATGACATTACTAAAACATAACTCAAAAATGAAAATGATAAATTACTATGCAATTTAGAACACAAATACGAAAAGACCGCCATGTTGCGAATTTCTCATGTATAATAATTTTGTTTCCAAAAATATTAAATCACGGTCAATTAGGACGGTGAGGAGCAATTAGGACCAACTAGACTCAATGAGGACTAAATACTAACAATTAGCGTCATTTAAGATACTTTAGTGAAGACCAGTTATGGTCAATTAATATGGTCAATGAATACGAATTAGGACCAATTCAATGAGAAGGCCGATTATGCTCATAGGACCGATAAGGACGAAGCATGAAGGAAGTGACTAATGAGGATCGATGATCAAGTATGACCAATTAGGACTAATTAGGGCCAATTAGTTTAAATGAGGACTAATGATACCAATAAGGGTAAATCAGGGTTAGTGATGGTCAATTAAGACCAGTTAGGTTCAATTAGGGTCAATGAGGCCCCATTAGGACCAATGATGGTCGAATATGCTCGATTAGGGCCAATAAGGATGAATTATGACCTTTTAGGGCCAGTTAGGACCGATGAGGGCCAATTAGATAGAATATGTACCATTATGGCTCAATTCGGGTTAATAAGGAGCAATTTGCACAATTTGGACCAATAAGGTCCAGTTAGTGTCAATTATCCTCAATAAGGACCAACTAGACTCATCGAGGACTGTAAAACCACTGGACGATCTTACTACTGCATGATTCGGTAATTGGAGAAACACAAACAAGTAAATAAAGATTGGCTTTATTGATTCACTTAGAGAATACAAGCTAGAGAGAGAAACACACTGAGTTACACACAGTTAAGAAGATGAGAATGACAGAACTTGTTAGCTCTCTCTAACACGAACTATTTATAGTGTAAGCATACTAACTGGTGGACCACCCACGTACCATTTGGTACGCACGTACCAAAGATGCTGCGTTTCATTTGGTACGGCCACCTTAGTATGATACCACTATAACTCACAAACTTGCTCTAGTCTAGATACAATACACGAGACACATGTTAGCATAGGAATATGCTCTAACAAACTCCCCCTTAACGTGTAGTGTATCTAGCTATCTATCTATCTAACAAAACTTCAGTCTTCAATCTTCAGCATCACTGCGTCTGATCTTCAACTTGAAATCTTGTCAGAAATAGAGCTTGCATGGCTAGATCAATCTTGAATAGTATTTGAACTTCAAGATCCACTTGTGAAAGATATAACAAACTCCCCCTTTCACCATGCTTGAGTCTTGTCACACAGAATAACCTGCAATTTCAAAAAACAGAAACGCGGCTTCTTTTTCTTTATGAATAATTAATTTAATCTTGGTGCAAAACTTCTCTTCGAGAGTCCAAGATATAGTTTTGAAATTTTGATTTCATATCAAGTATCGATCGGTCGAAAACAAATAAGAAACAAAATCTTTTTGGCTTTTTGAAACTTTATATCAAAACACACTGAAAATCTTTTGATTTTTCTAAGTTTATGCTAAAACACACCTAAAATATTTTTGAATTTTTCAGATATGAAACATAAATGCAATACAGAAATGAAATACTGAATCACACACTATTTTTGTCTTTTGCGAGAAAGATCACAACTTGGGATCATATTGGTCATGACATGCTGAACTACACTTCAGTTTCAATTACTTCAGCACACAAGTCATGTCGATTGTTGGTATAATTTGTCCATCTTAAACTCACGCACAATCATACTCATAACGTCTGGATATGGTATTATATTGATTAGGTTTGCTTTGACCAGTGTACCCTACACTATCAGACATACTCAGATATGTATTTTCTTTTATATCACACTTTGTGATTTCATTTGTGATTTAATCACATAATGATTGAATTCATGATATTGTCAACTGTGTTCCATGCAAAAAGAAATAAGAACGTTAAATCGTCTACCTTAAGGTCGATCTTTCGATACGCAGATAAGGCCTCGGATTTAACAAAATAAGAAAATAAAACAAGTTGAAATTGTATAACCCAACAACAATCAGGTCGGTACTCCCGTACACGCAGAGAAAGTCCAATGAGTTATACGAAACACCAAAGAAAATAAAGCAGAACGTCAAACGAACAACAATCAGGTCGATCTTTCGATATGCAAAGAAAGTCCGTTCGTTTGACAAATTAAAGAAAATCAAACAAGTTTAAATCTTTGCAAAATGAACACATGTATACACAGTGACTTCTCATTTTTCTCTTTTTCACATATATTTTCTTGATATATCATGAAATATGCATCAAGATGTTGTCCACTTGGTCAAGTATTTGTATTTAATGTATTTATCACATCTGAATACTTTCTGATTAAATGTTGAGCCTACCAAGCACATCAAGCAAAGATCTTATGGCTTTTTCATCTAGTCTATCAATGAGCCAGACACGTAATCCAATGTACCATCATTTCCCAATTATGTTGGATCAATTTCTCATTTTTCAATGTTTTTGTATTTTTCTGTTTTTCAATGTTTTTGTATTTTTCCATTTTCTCCCCTTTAAAATGACAACTCTATTTTTGGATTTTCATTTTAACAAAAACACAAAGACACTATCTTTGGTTTTTCAATTTTCTCCCCCTAAACTACAAACGGAATGCATTAAAGAAAGAAAATTGACCAATCGGTACTGATACCTTTCAAGTTTTTAGCTTTCAGAAAAACTTTCAATTTTAGAATATGAAGCATTCAATTTAAGTTAAGCAGGAGACTCCACTATTAGCAACTTCTTGAAGCTTGAACTTCACAATCACCAACAGGTCTTCTTGAAGTAACCTGCAAACTGGATTTAAAGATTAGACTTCAAAGGACCCGAAGCACACAGCTTCTGGTCGACCAGTGTCTTCTACAAAATCAGTTGCAGCTTTGGTAACCAACTTAGGTCGCCACAGCATTTTTGCGGGTGCAGTTTTTACTGAAAAATCATCTTGTGATGAACCACCAACACTAGAATCACTTTTGAAAACATGTTTACTTTTTGATTTAAAATGTGAAGATGGTGATTCAGTAAAAATTCTGCCTGATTCATCAATTATCGTGGCAGTTTGTCCAGAAAAAGTTATTTTGGTAGTTACAGGACAATCCTGTACCATATGTCCCTTTCGACGACATTGATCGCACAAACTATATGATCATTTAGATTGTGTCTTGTCCTGAACTGGATGACATTTATCAGTGAATGCAGAATCATCAGAAATATCATAAAAATTTGAAATCGGCTAGAGTGTACCCATTTAGATTTAGGACTTTGAGGTGTAGCATTAGACCCAGAAGAAGAAGATTCTTTTGAACAACTTTCAGATGAAAACTTCTTTTTCTGCTTTCCACCAAATCCCTTCTCCATGGTAGGCATGAATACTTGAGCCAAATGATAAAGTTGTTCCAAGCTTGTGTCTTGCCTTACATTCTTAACCTTCTTTGGCATGTTTTTCTGATTTTTCTTTTCAAACTTCTTGCTTGCACTACCCAAACCAGATTGTTTGTAACCCGTTAGCTTTGTCAGATCAAATTGAGATTTAACAGTACCATCTTGAGCAGCTTGGGTGAATTTAGCTTTAATGCCCTTTAAGTTGTTAGCTTGTACCAACTCAACTGCTAATTCGTCCTCAGATCCCAGCTTCTCATCTTTTTCAATCAACTTATTATCAGAAATTTGTTGATCAGGAACACGAATACCACCAGAAACAAATTTAACAAATGTAGGTGCACCAGATGCTGAAGATTCTTCTTTCTTGTTGACATGCTTTACCTTCTTCTTCTCCGATTTTTCAGACACAAATGCAAATTAATCTTCCTTTGGAGTCGGAGTGCTCAAATCAACAACAACCTCTGTTTGAATTACCGGATGTGGAATCTGATTGAAATCATCGCCTCCAAACACCTTCTTGAAGTTATCGTCTTGAGACAAATAACTCACAAATGAATGAGAATTCTTCAAGTTATGCAATTGACGATTTAGATCCAAGATTTCAACATTCAAATCGGCTATGGTCTTTTGAGTTTTAGCAACAACCTTTTCTGATTGAATCAATTTCTCAGATTTGCTGTTAACTAACGATTTTTCTCTTCTCATACCATCATGAGCAGCATGCACTTCTTTTGTAATTTTATCCACTCTTTCCTTATAGGTCTCAACATTTCTGGTTAATAAGCTTTTGTCTTTCTTCAGAGTAATGATCGTGTCTTTCAATTCAGACTGAACAATTTGATATTGAGTTCTGTCAGCAGTAACTTCATCCAATGCTTTTTAAAGTTCATCATTAGATGCTTTAAGTGCTTCCACCCTTGCTGTGGATTTTTGAAATAGATTCTCAAAATCTTCACTCACATCTTTAGCTTGAAACTTATATTCCTCAACTTCCTTTACCAACTTTTCATTTGCAGCAGTTAACTTGACAATTTTTGTCATGAACTCATCATTTTCATGTTGAAGTTATGACTTTTGTTGATCATTCTGAATACAACCTTCTGACAATTGTTGCTGAATATCTGCTAACTCTTCCAACAACACACTCTTTTCTTTGAGTAACTTCTCATTCATCTTAAAATTTTCATCAGAAACTTCACACTTTTGTTTATAACTTTCTATCGCTTCTTCATTCTTTCTCTTTTCCTCAAACAACCCTGCTTTTTCTTGAACTAACTTTTGAACTTTCTATCTTTTGGAGTACAAAATTCACAAGTTGACTCATAACCATTTATTTCAGAATCACTTGTTTCAGATTTACTAGTTTCAGATGCATATCCACTCGATTCAACCTCAATATTTGCCATCAATGCATAATTGTCTGAAGGATGAACTAAAAATGCTTATTCATCCGGAAAATCTTTAGCCCAATCATAACCTTCATCAGTTTGAGATATCATAGCTTTAACTTCTTTATCTTGAACATTCTTATCTGAAGTACCCTTGTCAGATGACGGTTTAGGACAATCCCTAGCAAAACGCCCATGTTTGTCACATTTAAAACATTTAATCGTTCGTCTATTCAAACCAAGCGCTCCTCCTTGAAAAATAGATGTCTTGCCATGTTTATTCAATTTCTCCACTACCATAGCAACCTGCCATTCCAGATCGAGTTTATTCAATTGATCTTCATCCAGATGATTTAAGTCCTCGCCAAACAATCCAGATTGACCAATTTGACTAAATATAGATCCGGACGAAGAAGATATGAAAGCAGACAGCAAAGCAGCTAGATCTTTGGTAGCTTGATTAGAAGTTGACTTGCTTGATAATCTACCAGGAATAGTAAAACTGCAACCTGAAGAATAACCAGTACTCTCAGACTTTCCAGCAAGAAAAGCTGTTATAGGGGGGATTCATGCTTGAACTAGAATGTGGTTTAGCTTTAGCATGGATGGTAGCAGAATTCTCTCCAAAATAGACTGCAGGATTCTGAATCGATGGAGTTGCTGACTTCTTCACAAGTAATTCCATTTCTCGAGCTTGTAATTTGCTTAACAATTGATTGAATGTCCAACTTGAGTAATTTGGATCATTAGCAAGCATCATAACAAAATTCTCCCATGTTTCGGGTAGAGCTTCTAGAAAATTTTCCTTCAATTCATCTTTTTCCTTCTGGACTCCTATAACATCAAGTTCATTAATCAGATGTGAAAACCTAGAAATCAAGTCTGCAATACTCTCTTTTTCATAATGCTGAAAGTTGTCAAACTCTTTTAACAAAACTTTCTTTCGACTCTTCTTATATTGCTCGTTTCCTGCACATCTATCTTTTAATGCATCCCACAAAGTTTTTGATGTTGTGCAATTTTTGAATTGATGCAAGAGTTCTCTTGGTAATGCCATTGTGAGATTTGCATAGGTTTTCTTTTCTCTGGCATAAACTTTTCGTTGATCTTCATTAAGATCACTTCGTGGGACCGGTTCTCCATTTTTCTTAAGATATGTATAGTCTTGCTCAATAGATATCCACAGATCAATGTCAAGAGCATTAACAAATGATTCAAACCGTTGCTTCCAATTGTCATAATCTTCCAATCTAAGCAACTTAGGAACTTTTTGAGTTGTGCCTATCTCGTTATCATAGTTCAACATGACCTGCATTGATGATTGAACAGCTAAAAATGCTTGAAAATCGCTCATCTTGAAATTACAATACCGAACGTAAAAACTTCAAAATGAAAAACGGACGTCTTCCAAGAAGACTTTGGGGGACAAACAAGAGGGTATTGGCCTTTAGGCGAGTAAAAGTCTAGATCTCGTCAAAACGAACGTTTTGGCTGGTACTAGCTCCCGTAACTCTTAACGGTTCTCAAGTTACGTCAGTTTTAGTAAACACATGTATTCTGCCAACGTACCAAAAGTTTCTCAACGTACCAAATCTGGACCAATTTAACCAGCGGACTAGATGAATCTCCAACGTACCAGTTTAACTCACGTACCAGTAGCGGACCAAAAACCCTCAACGTACCAGAAACTGGTACGGCGAACCAAATGGTACGGAGTAACTATCAACGGACCAGAAAATAACCGTCACGGACCAACTTGAAGATTGCCTTGCGTACCAGAAACGGACCAGCGGCGTACCAGATTGTTCTTCGAGCGTACCAGAAACGTACCAAATAGAAATCAACGAATTTTCGCGAATTTTGACAATTTGGAGTGGAATTTGCTTCAGAGAGGTGCGAAAACTCACTAGGAACACTCAGAAATCATTTTCCATCTTTGAAACACTCGGAATTGTGAAAATTTGATGAAAAACGAAGAAAACCCACAATTTCCCACTCTAGAACTCGAAAAATTACCAAAATCACAGCAGTAGAGCAACCAATTGCTCTGATACCACTTGTAAAACCACTGGACGATCTTACTACTGCATGATTCGATAATTGGAGAAACACAAACAAGTAAATAAAGCTTGGCTTTATTGATTCACTTAGAGAATACAAGCTAGAGAGAGAAACACACTGAGTTACACACAGTTAAGAAGATGAGAATGACAGAACTTGTTAGCTCTCTCTAACACGAACTATTTATAGTTTAAGCATACTAATTGGCGGACCACCCACGTACCATTTGGTACGCACGTACCAAAGATGTTGCGTATCATTTGGTACGACCACCTTAGTATGATACCACTAAGACTCACAAACTTGCTCTAGTCTAGATATAATACACGAGACACATGTTAGCATAGGAATATGCTCTAACAAGGACCATTTACTTTGAAGTACAACAAATTTGAGTCATTTAGATCTAATTGATCCCAATTGATTATAATTGGTCATAAATAAGCCTAATTAATCGTAATTGACCGTAAGTGATCTTCATTGAACCTTACTGAGCCTAATAGACTATAATTGACCTTCATTGGCCCTAATTCATCCTAAATGAGTGTTCACTGGCCCTCATTGCTCCTCATTTGTCATAAATGACCATGATTGACCTTAATTCAATCTACTGGTCCTCATTGAGCGTAATTGGCCCTCAATCGGCCTAATAGACCCTAATTGGTCATATTTGGTCCTCATAAGGCGTCAATGAGCAAAATCGACCCTCGTTAGTTATAACTGGTCTTCATCATTGACCCTAAATGATCCTCATTGGCCCAAATTGACCCCAATTTACTCTAATTGGGCCTCGTGGCTTCGTTAGTCCTAATTGGTCCTACTTTATCTTCATTTGTCCTCATCGGTCCTAATCAACCCTAATTGATGTGGATTTAATTAAAAAAAATTAATAATATTATTCTAAACCAAATTAAATTATAAAAAATTTCCCCCATCCCAATTTCAACTAAATGGGCAAACTCCAATAACTTCCCCTGTTTTAATTCTTAGGGTTCATTGTGATCCAGAAGAATTGCCGTTAATATAAAATTGCATTTTCGAAAAAAAGTTAACCTCTATTTCTCTCTAGGTTTCTAATTGGCGATTTAAACCTAAACCTTACTCTCTAATTTCTCACAAATGGAACCCAAATTGAATCGAAAGGCTGCATCAAAGCCTACTCAACTGTTCTTCGCCGAACACAATGTTGTAGCGTACTTCGAGAAGTCTGATAAGTCAAAGCTCTTTGATGAAATGAATGATTTCCTTGAGAAATCCAACACTCAATTTGCTTTAAATTTGAATCCTGTAATATGCAAGCAGAGAATTGCTGAATTTTGGGACTCAACCAAAAAATATGTTGATAGCAACGGGATTGGTAAAATTGACTCTAGAGTCAATGGGAATGAGATTAGTTTGACTGAAGAAATGATTTGGAAGCATCTGAAATTCAATGATGCAGGAGGTGATCCTGATTACAAGTCTGAATTGTACTTGAATACGTACAAAGCAATTGGGTATGGGGGTGACTTAACTTGTGGGACCATCAAAAAGGGACAACTACCCAATGTTTGACGATATCTTGCTCATACCATTCTCCACTGCCTATCTCACAGGAAAACTGCGTGGGATGAACTTGCTGCACCTCAATCATTCACTTTTCATGGATTGGTAAATGGGCTCAACTTTAACTTTTCAAAAATGATATTTGATGGAATGTTGGAAAATCTAAAACCTAAAAGGATCTTTTACATGTACCCCAAATTCTCCAACACATTCTCAATTGTGAATTTCCAAATCTGCAAATCTCTGATTAACATCTTGAACTAAAATCTTTTACAAGTAAAACATTTTCTAACATACAAGTGAACAAAACTATTTTTCTTGGTAAAGACACATCACACCCTGTGCCTAAGGCCAGGACTGCTCCCGAGCAAACTGCTCCTGGTGACAACATTGTTACACCAACAAGTGTTGAGCCCACACCAGATCGACCATCCTCTTCCACCGAAATACAAATTCCCACCAAAAGGAAGAGGATGTCCACATCAAAAACCACACCCAAAAATACCACACGCGCTCCACAATCACTCAAAAGGAAGAGGACTAGGTCTCCTTCACCTAGACCCTCCACAGTACTACCTCAGAATGAGGGTGATATATCACCTAGGCCACATGAAGTAAATTCACCAACCCTTATTGCAGGGAATATACCGCTGGACTTGGTTCAATCACCCAACCCACATTCTGCTTATAAGGTGACTTGCAGTAGAGATGAAGCAAGTCAGGTGGAAAGGGCTGACACTACTCATGAAGTCCCATTGGATTCTAAGGACAGTGCCAACATCATTAAGACTCAATCCACAACAACTGTTTTTGACAATGAACCTATTCATGAACCTTTGATTGACATCAGGAATCCTAGGTGCCAAGAAACCATGGGTGATGAGCATGAACAAGGTCGGCTTGTTTGCTCTTCTTTGCTAAAAGATACTGGCAACACACCAGTTGAGAGCATCAAGACACATACTGAATTGACGGTTCGATGTACAAAACTTTAAAATGAATTGGCAGCTCTCCGTGCAATTGTGAGAGCTCAAGGAGAAGAAATTGAATGGTTGAAGGCAGGACAATCTGTGAAAGCCACTAATAGGTAAGGTTGTTAACCATACGTTCAAATGAAATTCACAAGTCAAACTAGATTTAATTTAAAATTAGATCTTTCATAGGGTGTCTTCCTCAGATGTTGATGAAGTTAAACAAGTTGTTCCGGTTAAACAAGTTGATGAAAAAGCATATAAGGATCGATTCTATGGTAGATAATATCGATACAGAAGATTTGTCATATATCGTGTTGAATGGTTACATAAACCGAAGGAGTATACAAACGATTAAGCTCCGGGGGAGGTTGGACAGAACCTGCCCTCTCAACACTTGAACTGGACAGAGTCTGGACAGAAATTTATAATGAAATACAAAGACGAAACTATTTAAACATTTCAATTATGTCCGAACTGGGGACTTCCGAACCCTGTCCGAACTCCATCCGAACCTCAGGTTCGGATCAAGTTCGGACCCCCACGAACACCAGGTTCGGCTGGGGTCAGATATGTTGATACATGGTCCTGATCGTCATGTGAAGTATCGAATACAAGACAAATCACACAATGTAGCTGAGGTCCGAACTCCCAACGAACCTGGAGTTCAGACAACTCCGAACATGTGGCCGAACTTGAGGTTCGGGCGGTCGTGGTTCAGCTTGTATAAATAGGTCGTCTTGTATAGAATTGGAAATCTTCCGTGTCATATCTTCTCTGTGTACTCTGTGGTCATCTCTGTGGTTAATACAAAGCATATTTGTATTTACTCTCTGTGTTTTACTCGTTTACATTGATTTCATTACGACTAAGTAGAAGATCCACACGCTCAAGCAATTTCAAGTGGTATTAGAGCATTTGGTTTACTCTACTAGTCGGAAATTAGTGTTTCTCGGAGTTTTGAGTTCAAATTCACGATTTTGCGAAAATGTCAATCATTTTTGAGTTCGTTTGATTGTTTCGAGTGTGCTTTTCATGAAAAATTCATTACTGAGTTATTTCTATCAAGTTTTCTTGAATTCCTGTCGAAAATTCCAGTAAAAAATGTTGAATATCGAGAAAATAACGTCGAGAGAAATTTTTCTCGTTTGAGGTTCGGACAAGTTCGGCATAACCGCTTCGAACTCGAAGTTCGGACGGAGTTCGGTGGGAGTTCGGTCCAAGTTCGGAGATAAATTTCGGTCTAGATTCTGTTTGATTGTCCGAAGGCTAGGTTCGGAGATAGTTCGGTGAAGCTTAGGTCGGACAAAGTTCGGATGTAGCTCGGAGGAGGTTCGGCGGAGGTACGGTGAACAGTGTTAAGATTTTGAGTGGTTCACGAAAACTGACGTAACCTGAGAACCGTAAAGAGTTACGGGAGCTAATACCAGTCAAAACGTTCATCTCGGAGAGATCTATACTTTTACTAGCTTAATGACCAGTACGCTCCGGTTTAACCCCCAAGATCTGCTTGGAAGACCTTCGTTTTTGAGTCTGAAGTTTTTGGAGTGTTAGTTTTCAACGTTGATAAAGAGTGATTCAAACATATTGAATTGTATTTTCATAACTTGTTGAAAAATGTATGCATCACAAGCTAGTTCTATGATACCTATCCTGATGAAATGAGAAGATTATGATAAATGGAAAGTTGATTTTGAGATTTACATCAACAAACATTTCGAAGAGTTTTGGAAAATAATCATTAAACAATTCAATTGGCCTACTGATACAAGAGGAGATCCAATACTTCATCGAAATTTATCTCTAGAAGAAAGGGATTATACAAATAATGAGAAACAAGCGAGAAACATTATTCAAGCTACTCTTTCAGAAGAATTATGTTTTGAAATCACAAAGTATTATATTGCTAAACATAAATGGGATGCATTGAAAGAAAAAGGTGAGGCATATGCACATGATCAGATCATGAAGACTAACTCAGATTCTTCTGATTCAAAATCATATGATTCAGCATCAAGTGGTTTGGAATCAGGAAGTGATAAATTATTTGACAAAAAGGATGATGATATTGTTTTCAAGACTGCACAAATTGATGGTTGTATCATTGATTCTGATTCTGATTCTGATTCTGAAACAAATTCTTGTGTTAAATATGACAAAGGGGATGAAAGTGACATCGAAGAAATTCAAAATGGGATATGTTCAATGTGTGTTGAATATGCTAAGATTAACAAGAAATTGATGAAAGAAAAGGATAACTTGTTGGTTGAAAGTGCAAAAGCTAAAGCTGAAGCTAAAGATGTTGCTGCAGATTTTGAGGCATTGTTCAACAAGGCTTATCCTGTTCAACAGAAGTATGAAAAGGCAAATTCTCTTGTGACTGAATCGGAAAAGACAATTGAGAAACTTCAAAATAAGATCTCTATGCTTCAAGATGAAAATGTTCTTTATCGTGATAAGAATGAAGTTTTGACAAAAGATATTGAGATTTACAAAAAGAAGAGAGAAAGTGTGCTTGAAGAATTATTTGCTGAATGTGACATTCGTAAAGTGCAGATTTATGAATATGATGAGCTTAACGCAAAGTTTAGTAAGTCACAAAAGGAATTGTTTGATGGTCAACGGAAAATCAATGATTTGAAGTTAGAAATTAGGAGTTAAAACGGCAAGTGAAGAATTGCAATTTGTCACCAACATTGTTAAATTTCTTATATAAACAGGATCGCAGTGAAGATAGTTCTAAGAAAGATGATATTCACATGGTTCCTCAGCCAGTGGATTTATCTGAAGTTACATCTGCTCCGCTTGATCCTAAGGACGAATTGCATGATTATTCGAAGTTTGCCACTTCATCCAAGAAAAATAAATCAAAATCTGAGAAAAAGCACAAACCATTGGGTGAAGCACCAAAGTTCACTTCAAACTCCGTTCTCCTGGAAAATGAACAAATTTTTAATAAAGTTGTTTCAAGTACTTCTTCTACAACTGATGAAGGAAAAGTGTGGATTGCAAAGAACAAACTGAAGGACATCATAGAAGAATTCATTAGCGAAGCTAAAAGGAGAAATGCTTCTGGTACTTCATCTGGATATACAAAGGTTTCTGGATTCAAACATACAAGTTTGGGTTATGTAGTTAAGGATGTTTTAGTGAAACAGACAACAAAGAAACCAAAGAAGGTTGTTGTTCAGCATGTTCCTCATCTTCAGCAACAACCTAAAGACCAATTTGTTACACCTATTCAGATTCAGCAAAAGCAATCTCATCAGAAGAAGTCAAAGGTTTCTACATCAAGAAATGGTCATTATCATTCTGGCGGTTCTTCAAGTGGTTCTTACTACCTACCCCAAAGATCATCTCCCAGGTATTATTCTTCTGACAATTTCTTTGATTCATTTGCTTCTGATCATTCTCTTGGTTACTATGATTCTCCTGCTGCGAATCATAGTTGGAAACCAAGGAAGTTTGTCAAATTCTCACCAAAGTTTCGTGAGAGAATTTGTTATGCATGTCGTCGACCTGGACATCTGGCTGCAGATTGTCCGACGACTGCATATGTTTATACAAATGCAAAATATGTGGATAATAATGGTAAATTTTTTGATGAACCATGCTCTCCAAAGGGTAGATCAACTAGTAAGTCGTCTGGGTCTACACCACAGACGCCAGTTGCAAACTTTTCCGGTTTCGATTCAAAAATTTTATCTACAACGATATGGAAACCAAAATCTGTTTCCAAAGCCAACAGTGACTATATGGAAGACACCGGGCGACCCGACGTTGTTGAATCGGGTCGATCCCAAAGCATCTAATGTTTTATTTGGTGTCACGCAGGTGTTTCAGGAAGACCTTTCGGTGATTGCATAATTACTGATTGTGAAATATCTGTTCTAATTAATTTGAATTTCCAAATCAATTTTTGTTTTCAAAAGGCTAAGCTACTATTATTCGTGTTGGTTGATCAATTTTTCTTGTTTTTCACTTCGTCTCATTCTGAGGGGGAGTTTGTTTTTGCAAAAATACAAAAATAGTGTGTTGTTTTTCAAATAATCAAAAGGAAAATCTATAAATAGAGTTGTCATTTTTAGGGGGAGAAATTTGAAAAAGACAAAAACATTGAAAAATGCAAAAATCCAAAAACATAGAAAAATGAGGAATTGTATCCGACATGTTTGGGAAATGATGGTACATTGGCTGACATTGTCTGACTCATGGATAAAATAGATGAAAAAGCCATAAGACCATTTGATCGATGTGTAAGGTAGGCTCGGCAAATCAGAAAGTATACAAATGTGATATACATTAAATCTAATGCTTGACCTAATGGACAACATCTTGATGCGTATCTCAGGATATATCAAGAAAAAGATATGTGAAAAATAAAATGAGAAGTCACTGTGTATACATGTGTTTATTTTGCAAAGATTTCAACTTGTTTGCTTTTCTTTATTTTGTCAAACGATCGGACTTTCTTTGCGTATCGAAAGATCAACCTGATCGTTGTTCGTTTGACGTTCTGCTTTATTTTCTTTGGTGTTTCGTATAACTCATTGGACTTTCTCTGCGTGTACGGGAGTACTGACCTGATTGTTGTTGAGTTATACAATTTCAACTTGTTTTATTTTCTTATTTTGTTAAATCTGAGGCCTTATCTGCATATCGAAAGATCGACCTTAAGGTAGACGATTTAACGTTCTTATTTCTTTTTGCATGGAACACAGTTGACTATTTCATGGTTACAATCATTATGTGATTAAAGTCACAAATTAAATCACAAAATGTGATAAGCAAAAGCATATCTGAGTGTGTTTGATAGTGTGGGGTACACTGGTCAATGCAAACTTAATCAATATCTCAACATATCCAAATGTTATGAGTATGATTATGCCAGAGTTTAAAGTTGGACAAATTATATCTGCAATCGGCATGGCTTATGTGCTTCAATAATTGAAATTGAAATGTAGTTCAGTATGTTATGACCAATATGATCCCAAGTTGTGATCTTTCTCACAAAAGAAAAAAATAGTGTCTAATTCTATAATGCATTTACATTTCTTATTAGAAAATACCAAAAAGATTTTAGGTGTGTTTTGATATAAAATTTCTAAAAGCCAAAAAGATTTTGTTTCTTAGAGACATTTTGCACCAAGATTATTTATGTTTGCAGGTTTCTAAGTGGGAGGAGAACATCACAACTTCAAGTCTTCTGAAGATTGTTGATAAAGAGAGTACACATGATGCAATATCAAGTATTCAAGATTGAACTCATCGTCAAGATTGAACTCATCGTCAAGATCGAGGAAGAGTTTGGTTGAAGATACAAGTTTTAATGGAGGATATGATACTGCACATGCCGAGGGGGAGTTTGCTGATACATGGTCCTGATCGTCATGTGAAGTATCGAATACAAGAAAAATAACACAATGTAGCTGAGGTCCGAACTCCAAGCGAACCTGAAGTTCGGACAGCTCCGAACATGTGGCCGAACTTGAGGTTCGGCCGATCGTGGTTCAGCTTGTATAAATAGGTCGTCTTGTATAGAATTGAAAAGCTTTCGTGTCATATCTTCTCTGTGTACTATGTGGTCATCTTTGTGGTTAATACAAAGCATATTTGTATTTACTCTCTGTGTTTTACTCGTTTACATTGATTTCATTACGACTAAGTAGAAGATCCACACGCTCAAGCAATTTCAAGATCCCAATTCATGTTCAAGTCAACTCAGTCTGTTTGACAATTCGAACAGTAAGGGCCACAAAAAGTTCATGTATCACAACAATCAATAAAATTCCCCCTTTCTTCAAGCACATCCACGGTGAGACTTATCAGTCACATATAGGGATACTTCAAACCACCGGATATGACATCAAGATACAGGATCACTTCATTTAATCGTCGTGAATAAAAAACAAAATCCACAAACATCACTGCATTTGACAGAAATCTTCAATCTTCACTGAATTGTAATACATTCCGATCTTTATGAAAACAAACACAATCAGCATTTTCAATCATGGAAATTCCCCCTCAGCATGAAATCCATCCCAGTATATTACTTCGGTAAACGTATATCTCATTACAGACTGAAATTTAACCAAGTCTTCACAACTCAAGAAAGTATCGGGCATATGACAGAGAGTTCCAAACGATAACAGAAAACGTTGACATATCGGTTCACACGAACATCAGAAAACACCACCTTTCCATGAAAATCAAAAACCAACATCATCCCTGAATTGATTGCTTTTGAATATTCACTTTTTCAATGATTAAACTTTGAAATTTTCAAGGATACATATTTCCCCCTAAACAAGTGAAATATTCAAGTCTTCAATATTCTTGAGTTTGTGTAGAAAGATAGTCTCCGACAAACGTTCCCAAGTAATCATAACCATGTCTTCGAACCTCTGTCCCTCATCAGAAACACACCTTCTTAAATCTCTGTCCATCATCAGGAACAAGGACTACCCACAAACTCATTTCTTAAAATTCGATCACTAACTTATAACAAATACCGTGATATGGATTTTCTTCAAACATAACACCCCCACAGCTACCGAATCAAGGGTAAACCCGATAACTGATCCGCTTCTTTGAAATTCCGACCTAATGGGGGTTCGGGGGCAGCGCCCCTAAGAAGCGGGGTCCAAGGGGCGGGAGCCCCTGGCAGGGTCTAAGGGCAGAGCCCCTGGCTGGGTTCATGCTTGGCCGAATCTCATCCGAACCTCTTCCGAACCTCATCCGAACCTGACCTGCGGACATCCGAACATGTCCAAACTCTGTCCGAACCTAGAGTTCGGAGCGGTTATTATTCATATATGTTCTTCGGTCGAACCTGAGACGAACTCGACCGGAAATTTTCAAAAATCACACCAAATTCAGAATTTGATTGAATTTCGACATCCAGATGCTTCTGTTAGGTAAAAACATGACTCATAAAGACTCGTTTGATTAAAAATCAATCATAAACACTTTCAGTCACATCTAACTGAAGATTTAACGTCTCAAACTTAAGAAAAACGATAAATTTAGACCATAGAAAGAGCCAACAACTCTGATACCACTTGAAAAAGCATATAAGGATCGATTCTATGGTAGATAATATCGAGACGGAAGTTTTGTCATATATTTTGTTGAATGGTTACATAAACCAAATGAGTATACAAACGATTAAGCTATTGAGGAGGTTGGACAGAACTTCCTCTCTCAACAATTGAACTGGACAGACTCTGGACATAAACTTACAATGAAATACAGAGACGAAACTATTTATACATTTCAATTCTGTCCGAACTAGGGACTTCCAAACCCTGTCCGAACTCCATCCGAACCTCAAGTTCGGATCAAGTTTGGACACCCTCGAACACAAGGTTGGGCTGGGCTTCGGATCCCAATTCATGTTCAAGCCAACTCAGTTTGTTTGACAATTTGAACAGTAACGGCCACACAAGGTTCAGGTATCAACAAATTCCCCCTTAGACGTTACTGTCGAATCCAGACTTTGATCTTCTAAAAATCTTCAGTCAGCTTGCTGTAGACGCCTATATCTTTAGCAAACTCCCCTTGACTGAAATTTCAGGTATGTAGGAAACAACTTGCAATCTTGTACAATCACAACAATTAATAAAATTCTCCCTTTCTTCAAGCACATCCATAGTGAGAACTTATCAGTCACAGAGACGGATACTTCAAACCACCGGATATGACATCAAGATACGGGATCACTTCATTTAATTCCGTGAATAAAGAACAAAATCCACAAACATCACTGCATTTGACAGAAATCTTCAATCTTCACCGAATTGTAATACATTCTGATCTTTATAAAAACAAACACAATCAGCATCTTCAATCATGGAAATTCCCCCTAAGCATGAAATCCATCCCAATATATTACTCCGGTAAACGTATATCTCGTTGTAGACTGGAATCTAACCAAGTCTTCACAAATCCAGAAAGTATCGGGCATATGACAAGGAGTTCCAAACCATAATAGAAAACGTTAACATATCGGTTCGCACGAACATCAGAAAACACCACCTTTCCATGAAAATCAAAAACCAACATCATCCCTGAATTGATTGCTTTTGAATATTCACTTTTTCAATTATTAAACTTTGAAATTTTCAAGGATCCATATTTCCCCCTAAACAAGTGAAATATTCAAGTCTTCAATATTCTTGAGTTTGTGTAGAAAGATAGTCTCCGACAAACGTTCCCAAGTAATCATAAACTCTGTCTGAACCTGGAGTTCGGAGCGGTTTTTTTTTCAGATCTGTTCTTCGGCCGAACCTGAGACGAACTCGACTGGAAATTTTCAAAAATCACACTAGATTCGGAATTTGATTGAATTTCGACATCCAGATGCTTCTGTTAGGTAAAAACATGACTCAGAAAGACTCGTTTGATTAAAAATCAATCATAAACACTTTTAATCAGATCTAACTGAAGATTTAACGTCTCAAACTTAAGAATAACAATAAATTTAGACCATAGAAAGAGCCAACAGCTCTGATACCACTTGAAAAAACATATAAGGATCGATTCTATGGTAGATAATATCGAGACGGAAGTTTTGTCATATATCGTGTTGAATGGTTACATAAACCGAAGGAGTATACAAACGATTAAGCTCCGGGGGAGGTTGGACAGAACCTCCCCTCTCAACACTTGAACTGGACAGACTCTAGACAGAAACTTAAAATGAAATACAAAGACGAAACTATTTATACATTTCAATTCTTTCCGAAATGGGGACTTCCGAACCCTATCCGAACTCCATCCGAACCTCAGGTTCGGATCAAGTTCATACGCCCACGAATACCAGGTTCGGCTGGGGTTCGGATCCCAATTCATGTTAAAGTCAACTCAGTCTGTTTGACAATTCAAACAGTAACGACCACATAAGTTTCATGTATCAACAGTTCATCCGGTTGAACAACTTCATCTGGAGGAAGAAGGCCATGTTGATCCGGTTGAACAACTTCATCCAAAGGAAGAAGGCCACAAGTTGATACGGTTGAACAACTTCATCCGGGGGAAGAAGGCCATGTTGATCCGGCTGAACTAGTTGATCCGGTTGAATAACTTCAACGGGTGCAAGTGACTGCTGTTAATCAGATGATCACAAGTGTGATGAGTGATTTACAAACCACAAATGTGGAGATAGCTCCTGAAGCTCTATCTTTCATGAGAAAAATGATGAATAGGAATACTCTGAACTGCACTTGGTTAAGGAGTGCTCCATCTCTACCCATCATTCCTGTTTTAAAGCTTACTGCTCCATCTCTGCCCATCATTCCTCTTTTAAAACCTAGTGCTCCATCTCTGCCCATCATTCCTGTTTTAAAGCCTTGTGCTCCCCCTGATATTCCAAAAACATAAAAGGTTGTTGAAGCTGATGTTCAAGAAGATGGAGTCAAAGATAAGGTGTTTGCAGGTGTTAAAGAGACAAAGCTTGTGGAGCCAAAGACTGAACCTATTGATGAGTATGATTTTTCTACTGAAGCAATCAGATTCAGGAAAGAAAAAATGGTGATGCCCCAGTACCAATCAGATTCTGACAAGGTGTTTGCAGTTGTTAAGAAGACAAAGCCTCTAACGTTCATTTGCAGTTATTAACCATTTTCTACTAAAGCAATCAGATTCAGGAAAGGAAAAATGGTGATGCCCCAGTACCAATCAGATTCTGACAAGGTGTTTGCAGTTGTTAAGGAAAAAATTGGTGTGTGTGAAAGTGTATATAAAAATATGGTCTTACACTATCAGGTTTTAAATTTATAAAAATGGTTATCCACCTGCCATGTATAGTATAGTGTTGGTAAATATCGGGTTGTCGAACCTCAAGGCCACATTTTATGCAAAACAGTTGGTCTTTAGTTAAGCTTGTTTATCTTTGTATTTTTGAAAATATAAATTTAAAATGTGGATGGTTTTAAGAGAACAAATTGAAGATTGGGTTTGTTTAATTCAATAGTGTAAGAGGATCGCTTAGGCAATGACTCCCCACCCAAGTTTAATTGATTGTATTGGTTTTGTGCATACGCCTTGTCGCTTATGTGAATTGGGTTCCTAAGACAAGGCGACCTAATTCCTATGGACTGGTTCACTATTAGGGTTATAGACAGGCCCTAAATGGTTACTAATGGTCCATGGTGAAGTGTAGACAAGTTGGTTGTGGATTTGAAGTGCCCTAGGCTAAGTCCCGAGTTATCGGTGACTTAACTCACAACTGGTCGAAGGTTAGGTATGGATGATCCTAACGGTTCTAGGGTTGTGAAGCGATTAAGTATTATGGATCAATTGACCCAGCGGGTCCTAGACACGACTAAGTAAGGGCAGACCCAACCTTACTTGACAATGTCGAGGGTGGCTACTGGCAGAGGGTAGGTAATTTCTCACTCAGCCCTAAGGGTTGGACTCCTGATTGGTGACTAGGGTTCTTAACGATCGTGACTATTGCTAGTTCACGCGTACGCCGCAGATTCTGTGGTTCGGCTATACAATAGGATTCCTGATCGGTTGGTGCTCTGCAACCTAATGATGAGGGTCCCACAAGGCTAAGAAGTATCCAAGAACAATCAAGAACACAAATGTCATCAATTGAAACAAAGAAACAAAACTATTACTTCAAACCAAAATCATATGTAAAAACCGACACAAATACAAGATTAAACCATGGTTGGGCTCGTCTATGCCTAAACGATTTGATTGGTTTTTCCAACCATGTTAATGTTCTAACATAAATAAATCAGATCTAAACAAGAATTCATGGCTAAATGTAAATACAATACCAAATCGTAGCTCGAAAGGATGAAAAACGCTATTTTACGACTCGTCGAAGGCTTCAAATCTTCAAAGGGTTTCAACGAGGGCTTTCTCTGGTTTTTTCTATGCTCTCCAAGATGTCTTGAATGGTGGAAATGGCTCCTCTATTTATAAGGGACGGATTCTCAAAATTTCCAAAAATGAGTTTTGGCCTTGATCTGGAACTCACGGCCTGGCATGGTCGTGACTTTGGAATTACGGCCTAGATCAAGCCGTGACTTTGAACTCACGGCCATGAAGTGGGCTTCACGACCTGTCTTAGGCCGTGACTTTCTTCTGATCTGGAATTCTGGAACTCACCGCCGTGACTTTGATCTCACGACCTTGGTCAGGCCGTGACTTTGAACTCTTGGTCTGGCTTATCTGTGACGCTCTGGTTGGGGCATACTCACGGCCTGGGTCAGTTTCAATCAGATTTTGACTTTGACTTTTAAGGTTCACTTTTTGACCCGAACTTTGACTTTTTGACTTTTTCCCATTTTTCTTCGTTTTCTTGTCTCGTTCTTCGTGCCAAGCCCGTTTTCACCTATAACTCATGATATTTGTCAGAAACGTTCACAGAATAGCAACTTTAACATATATTTCCCACCTGTTTGACCCGAAAATCATCATTTTTAATATTCAAAATCCCACACATCAAACATCCCCATACGTAAACATTGCTTGTCCCCAAGCAATCCATTTTAGTCTTGACACTACTACGACTCATTATAACCACATAGACATTTAAGTGTACATATTCGGTCCACAAGATATACAATCAATACTAGGGTTTACAACCTTGCAAGTTTTATTGCTTTTGAAAACTCACAAAATCTCTCAACCAAATAATGCGAACCATTTTCAATATTAATTGTTCATTCACTCACCAATTCACTCGACCTATGGGTGTAGTATTTGAAATGAACGCTCAGGTCAAGCATATCCAAGTGTTTCTTGGGTTTATATATACGATCGTGCCGCCGAGTTCGTTATGTGATCCGACCAAAAAATGGAGGGGGATACTCAAACGTTTGCTCACATATACGGGTGTATGAGCTACCACCCAAACGTATACTTGGCGTATACGTACAACCGTTTCACAATTTTCATTGTGATTTATTCATATATATTTTTTTCTTAGCTTGATTTAGCGTTTTGCAACCTTTCAATGCAAGACTAAATTTTTGAATTTTTTTTTTGTTTTTTTTTATATATATACTGGAGTTATGCAGAAAGTCCAGTATCTTCGGGCAATTGACGACCCAGAGAAGATCCATAACGACTCAAGGCGATTATTGACACGGTCTCAACATAAACCTAGAACATGTTTTAGACATACGACATCCCTTATAACAATGCTTTTTGTCATTTTTCACCTAAATAGATTTCTTCTTTTGTAGGCTTAATCTCACAAGGGAAATCGGGTGAGTGGATTTTTGTTGGTTCTCAAAACTCGATCGAAAGACTTTGATCATGTGATTTTTATAAAAAATAAACCTTTAAGAAAAACCGTTCTTGCGACTTGCAGACACGATAAGGCACACATAAATTATCTATGAATTACGTTAAAAATGTGTACTTTCGTGTCATGTGAGATAGGGAAAAAAGTTAAAATTTTGGGGAATTTTTAGACTTTTGATGTGGTGAGGGAGTTATATTCAATTCGCTTAGCCAACCCTTGCCATCCCCATACTTAGAAAAATGTAGTGTCCTCAATGCAGAAAATATAGAAATAAACAAAAGGGTTGGATAAAAGAAACTCCCTGAATTCTGTAATTGCCCATGATTCTCTCTTCCACACACATCGAACACCCTGCTTTCATCATTTCATGTCTCGAGCAGTCGAATTCCTGAAAACTGAACACACAAAAAACAAAACACACAAAAATAAGGTAAAATAAATTAAACCATCGGGTTGCCTCCCGAAAGCGCTTAATTTATTAACGAGTCTTTAGCTAGACTCGGTCGCCGTAACTCATTCAGGGGGCTTTTGGAGGCTCAAATCCTCCACGTATCCCTCGTTAACAGCTCCTTCAATGTATTCCTTCAGCCTATGTCCTTTCACTTTGAAAGGATTTCCGTCTTCCCCTTGTATCTCTACTGTCCCATACGAAAACACCTTTGTGACGGTGTAGGGACCAGTCCACCTGGATCGCAATTTTCCTGGGAAAAGTTTAAGACGAGAATTGTAAAGCAACACACGATCCCCATACTTAAAATTTTTCTTAACCTTTAATTTCTGATCGTGTGTCTTAGCAGTCTTTTCCTTGTATTGCCTCGAACTCTCATAAGCTTCTTCACGTAATTCCTGCAGTTCATTCAGCTGAAGCAATCGTTCCTCCCCTGCTTTTACCATATCCATGTTAACTGCTCGAATCGCCCAGTAGGATTTATGTTCCAGCTCGACTGGTAGATGACATGACTTCCCGTAAACAAGTCTGAAGGGCATGGTGCCGATCGGTGTCTTGTAAGCGGTGCGGAAAGCCTAGAGTGCGTCATCAAGCTTTTCAGACCAGTCCTTTCTGTGGGCGCCACAGGTTCATTCTAGAATTCATTTAATTCCCATATTAGAAACTTCTACTTGCCCACTTGTTTGTGGGTGATAGGGTGTTGCGAGCCTGTGATTTACGCCATACTTCTTGAGCAGTTTTTCCATTTGCGCGTTACAAAAATGAGTTCCCCTATCACTGATAAGGGCTTTAGGAGTACCGAAACGCGCAAAGATTTTCTTTAGGAATTTTGTAACAACTCATGCATCATTTGTAGGTAGAGCTTGGGCTTCTACCCATTTTGATACATAATCAACAGCAACGAGTATATACTTATTCCCATAGGAGGAAGGGAATGGGCCCATGAAGTCAATGCCCCATACATCGAAAATTTCACACGCTTGAATAGGGTTTTGAGGCATTTCATTTCGCGATGATATATTACCGACCCTTTGACATGCATCACAACTTTTAACGAAGGCATGAGCATCTTTGAAGATTGAGGGCCAGAAGAAACCAGAGTCTAGAACTTTTTTCGCCGTGTTATTGGCAGCATTATGACCTCCGGTTGGTCCCTCGTGACAATGACGTAATATCTGCTTAGCTTCTTCACCGAAAACGCATCTCCTAATGACTTGATCAGCTCTAATTTGATAGAGGAATGGGTCCTCCCATATGTAGTATTTCGCATCAGAGAATAGATTTCGACGTTCTTGATACATCATCCTTTTCCAAACAATACCCCCTGCCAGATAGTTCGCGAAGTCCGCGAACCAGGGGGTTCTCTCATTCTTGTTTGCAGGGTTCCCACGATTAGAGATTGCGAATAGGGTTTCACCAGGAAATTTCTCATTGATCTTAGGCTCTCTATCTTGAATTTCGGGATTTTCTAAACGAGAGAGATGATTAGCAGCGACATTCTCAGCTCCTTTCTTATCTTTGATTTCGATATCAAATTCCTGGAGCAGCAAGATCCATCTAATTAAGCGCGGCTTGGCATCTTGCTTGTTAAACAGGTATTTGATCGCCGCATGGTCAGTGAAGACGGTGGTTTTTGAAAGCACGAGATAAGAGCGAAATTTATCAAACGCGTAAACAACAGCTAGAAGCTCCTTCTCGGTGGTGGTATAGTTCTCTTGGGAATCGTCAAGGATTTTACTCGCGTAGTAAATAGGATGTAATCTTTTATCCTTACGTTGCCCAAGAACTTCTCCGACAGCATGGTCGCTTGCGTCGCACATCAGCTCAAAGGGTTGTGACCAGTCAGGGGCTGTCATTATGGGAACATTCACCAGTTTATCTTGTATCAGGTCAAATGCTTGAATGCATTCTGGTGAGAAGTTGAAAGGAGTATCTTTTTCAAGGATTTGGGTCATGGTCTACCCTGATTCCTACCTTAGAGATTT
>JBCNJP010000009.1:57613128-57648245 GCA_039602395.1 Deinandra increscens subsp. villosa | reverse complement strand
TATAATATAACGAAATCGACTGGGAAGATGAGCTTGCCAACTTTTACAAGCATGTTCTCCACCATGCCCGTGGGATATTTGATGGTCCTATCAGCGAGCTGAAGAGTCATTCGCGTGGGTGTAGGCTATCCCAGGTTCAGCCTCTCGTAGACTGAATAAGGCATAAGATTGATGCTTGCCCCTAAATCGGCTAGGGCATTGCTTACCATGGTTTCACCAATTAAACAGGGAATCGTGAAACTCTCTGGGTCTCACATTTTTTCTGGCAGTTTTTGTTGAAAGACGGCTGAACACTGCTCGTCCAGAGTGACTGTAGAGAGCTCTTCTAATTTCTTTTTATTGCTAAGAAGTTCTTTCGGGAATTTGGCATACTTGGGCATTGATGCCAGAGCCTCTACAAACGGAAAATTTATATGAAGTTGTTTGAATAGAGGGAGGAATTTTCCGTGTTGTTCCTCCATCTTCTCTTTTTCAAGCCTCTCAAGATAGGGTATCCTGGGCTTGTACTCCTTCAGCTTTGGCTTTTCCTTCGTGACAACAGGTTCCTCAGCTTTTGGTGCATCTCTAGTGGCCTCTTTTGGCTCTTCTTCGTTGTTGACCTGCACCTCCTGTGTTGTCTTCCCACTCCTGGTACTCACAGCATAGGAAAACCCTTTATTAGGTCCTTCTTTGTTTGAGGGTAGACCTCCCTTTTGCCTCTCTGAAAGGGCTTGCGCAATTTGTCCCAATTGGCGTTCAAGATTCTTTTGGGACGCCAGTTGATTCTGCAGCTGCTGGTTGATGTTGGCGATGTCCTGATCGTGCTTGTGGAATTAGTCGTTAATTTCCATATCCCTCTTCTTGTTTGAGGCATACATCTCTACAATCTTCTCCTCCATTGACAGTTTTCCTTCACGCCATTGGGGTTGTTGAGTTTTAACAGCAAACCCTGGTGGGTTTGAGCTTCCAACTTGATTCTTGTAGCTGAACCCCTGGTGATACCTCAAAGAAGGGTTGTAGCGATCTCCATATACGCCACGTTGCCCCTGAGCTCCTACGAAGTCTACGGATTCTACGTTATTTGGGCAGTTTGCAGTCGAGTGATTATCTCTGCAGATTTGACATTCTTGGGCTTTTGATTTTGGTGGCATTACTACCTTGACTAGAGTGTCAAACTTCTTCGTTAGTGCTTCCAATTGGGCCGCCATCACTGTATCCTGACTAACCTGGTGCACCCCTGCTTTAAGTGGAACATTGTTGGGAATTGAGGGGTACTGATAGTCATTCAGGGCCATCTCTTCGAGCAGTCGCTCGGCTTCTTCGGCGGTCTTCTCGCCCAAGGCTCCTCCAGCAGTTATGTCCACAAGCTGATGGGTTTGTGGGCTAAGCCCATTATAGAATTTTTGGACTTATTGATACAGTTCCAACCCGTGGCAGGGACATTTACTTAGCAACTCTTTGAAGCGCTCCCAGGTTTAAAGAATGATTCTCCATGCTCCTGTTGATAAGCGTAGATCTTCAGACGTAATTTGGCGGTTTTGCCAAGAGGGAAGAATCGATATAGGAATTATTCGGCAAGATCGTTCCAACACGTGATGGGACATGCGGATTGGGAGTCCAGCCACGCCTTGACTTTAGATCGAAGCGAGAAAGGGAACATGCGTAGCTTGGCCTCATCGTTCGTCATGCCTGGGAGCTTGAACGTGTTACAAATCTCAATGAAGGCTCTAAGATGTGCGTTGGGGTCTTCATTAATCAATCCATCGAATTGGATTGAGTTTTTGATTATAGTGATGATCTGAGGTTGTATAGTGTAGGCCTCATTTGTGGCAGGCTGGGTGATACTCGGGCTCGCACCAGCCAAGGTGGGTTTGGTGTAGGAGGATAGCGTCCTCCTCGGTGGCTGACCTCCATCTGCCATCCTTTGCCTCTCACGTCGGCGTCTTTGTCGAAATTCTCATTCAGGATCGTCGAATGGAACTAGTAGCTCGGACTGAGAACTTCTTCGTGGGCACCAGCGTGTCGCAGAATTTGCTATTTTGGCAAACTAAAAACTAAAACTATCCTACAAATTGATGTGTCCCCGGCAACGGCGCCAAAAACTTGGTGTGTGTGAAAGTGTATATAAAAATATGGTCTTACACTATCAGGTTTTAAATTTAAAAAAATGGCTATCCACCTAGGGACTACACACACACGTAGGCAAGTATACCTGCCATCTATAGTATAGTGTTGGTAAATACCGGGTTGTCGAACCTCAAGGACACGTTTTATGCAAAACAGTTGGTCTTTATTTAAGCCGGTTTATCTTTGTATATTTGAAAATATGAATTTGAAATGTGGATGGTTTTAAGAGAACAGATTGAAGATTGGGTTTGTTCAATTCAATAGTGTAAGAGGATCGCTTAGGCAATGACTCCCCCACCCAAGTTTAATTGATTGTATCGGTTTTGTGCATACGACTTGTCGCTTATGTGAATTGGGTTCCTAAGACAAGGCGACCTAATTCCTATGGACTGGTTCACTATTAGGGTTATAGACAGGCCCTAAATGGTTACTAATGGTCCATGGTGAAGTGTAGACAAGTTGGTTGTGGATTTGAAGTGCCCTAGGCTAAGTCTCGAGTTATCGGTGACTCAACTCACAACTGGTCGAAGGTTAGGGTATGGATGATCCTAACGGTTCTAGGGTTGTGAAGCGGTTAAGTTCTATGGATCAATTGACCCAGCACGTCCTAGACCCGACCTATCGGTGACTACTTGGTTTACTTGACAATGTCAAGGGTGGCTACTGGCTGAGGGTAGGTAATTTCTCACTCAGCCCTAAGGGTTGGACTCCTGATTAGTGACTAGGGTTCTTAACGATCGTGACTATTGCTAGTTCACGCGTACGACGCAGATTCTGTAGTTCGGCTATACAATAGGATTCTTGATCGGTCGATGCTCTGTAACCTAATGATGAGGGTCCCACAAGGCTAAGAAGTATCCAAGAACAATCAAGAACACAAATGTCATCAATTGAAACAAAAAACAAAACTATTACTTCAAACCAAAATCGTATGTAAAAACCGACACAAATACAAGATTAAACCATGGTTGAGTTCGATCAGATTTTGACTTTGAATTTTAAGGTTGACTTTTTGACTCGAACTTTGACTTTTTGACTTTTTCCCATTTTTCTTCGTTTTCTTGTCTCGTTCTTCGTGCCAAGCCCGTTTTCACCTATAACTCATGATATTTGTCAGAAACGTTCACAGATTAACAACTTTAACATATATTTCCCACCTGTTTGACCCAAAAATCATCATTTTTAATATCCAAAACCCCACACATCAAACATCCCCATACATAAACATTGCTTGTCCCCAAGCAATCCATTTTAATCTCGACACTACTACGACTCACTATAACCACATAGACATTTAAGTGTATATATTCGGTCCACAAGATTTACAATCAATACTAAGGTTTACAACCTCGCAAGTTTTATTGCTTTTGAAAACTCACAAAATTTCTCAACCAAATAATGCGAACCATTTTCTATATTTATTTTTCACTCGCTCACCAATTCACTCGACCTATGGGTGTAGTATTTGAAATGAACGCTCAGGTCAAGCATATCTAAGTGTTTCTTGGGTTTATATATACGATCGTGCCGCCGAGTTCGTTATGTGATATGTGACACCCACACCCAGTCTTGGCTCCAGGAGGGGTCACGTGTTGGATTTACTCATGAACACATGGTACAACAGAGATAACTAAGCAGTGTAAATTAAAAACTTTACATTTATATATATAACGAGTTACAATAGTAAGGAAGATAATAACATAATCTATAACTAGATCTTATCTATAGCTATGCCAGTCTACTACCGAGACATTCCTGATAGCTTGCCCATCTAATCTGCCCTTGCTAGAGCCCTTCCCTTGCTACTTTAAATATCACCGATACCTGACATACATGCTTTTAAAGGTCAGCTTACGCTGGTGAGTTCTAAGTATTTAAAACTTTTCCCTTTCCTTGAAAGGTTACCTTAAATATTTGGGCCTAACGGCCCCTTCTTTATAAACGTTTTAAGAGGCATAAAACATAACAGGATTATACCAAAACATTTAATCATTTATCCCTTATCAGGTATAAGACATAACAGAATTATACCAAAACATTTAACCATTCATTCTACTAAGCATTGTCTATTGGAACCACGTTAGCTCCTCGGGCAACCGTCGCCACCCGAAACCTTTCATAGAGTAACCGTTGTTACCCCGGGGAACTGTCATTCCCCGCTTCTAGTTGCACAACCACCTTTTCCTTTTTCACTAGACAATATCTGCTTAGATTAAAACCTTTTCAACCTTTTTCACATTTTCAACCTTTTAAACCTTTTCATCTTTTTCAAAATTCCATTTAAATAACTCTTGTATTTGGACTCATAACCGTTTCAACACCAGTCCATTACCCGTATATGGAAATAAGCGTTTCATAAATATAATGTTATGGGTCTTGCATAACAAGGCTAATAAGATCATATTTACCCGACACTTAGTCCTATACATAGGCTTAGACCAAACATTCACATTTTTCATTTCTCAAAGCTTTATATAAAAGTTTCATCCTTTATATTACCCGTTTATTATAACCTTCCCGAAAAAGTAATAAGAGGTAATAATAACTTTAAAACACTTATAAGTATTATAACTTTTCCACGTATGTGTATCAACACAAAACAAGTAAAGGCATCTCAAATACTTTTCAAGTAAACAGTATATATCATTGCATGTATATCAGCCCGAAAACATTAAAACATTTAAAACATTTAAAAGTGGGCTCATAGAACTCACCTTATTCTCTTAAGCAGTTAATTCAGAGAAACCTCCGCAATGCTTTCCAATTAAACCTAATCGTGTATTGTACGGCGTTAACGCAAGGTTTAATATAATAAACATTTACTATGTTTATTTTAACTCTTTATTAACTTAATAATACTTAGTTATTAAGTTTATTCCTTTTAAAGGTCAAAATGACCAAAATGCCCTTTAGGCCATTATCCTTTTCTTTTGTTAATAATATGAAGACAAATCTTAAAACAAAAGAAAAACTTTAAAAGTCAGAGGGTAGAAAACGTAAGGGTATGAAACATATGTGACTAAACTATAAAAACCAAAAGTTTACTATTTCGTTAAAAAAAACAAATCATAAAAGTTTAAGGGTAAAAATTGTCAAAACACCAAAGTCATGTGCCCAAATATAAGAAACAAAAAGTATACTATTTATGTACCAAATTTTATTGTATATTATAATAATTTATTCGTCTTAAATATATATCTATATCATTTATCTTTTTCTATTATGATTTTATATAAACTTTAACTTAATAATAATATGTGTAATAATAACAAATATTTAACGTGATTACCTTTTTGACGGGTCGTGAAACGAGTCCAAATAACCGAATAATAAAGTTGTCCGTTCTTGCCAAACGAATAGTCCTTCCCAACTATTTTCTTGCCACGAGCATTTCCCCATTGTCGGTTTGTCGTTTGGACCTCGTCACGCCACCGAAACGTCGCCCGAAAGTGAAGACGGTTTTATTAACGTCAATAGTTTATGCCCTGTTTGCCGCCATTGTGGACCACCGTCAACGATCGTCGATCATCGCAACCATTTTCCACCATCCCGGGTGTTTACTATCGTTGTCGGCATCATTCTTTGTTAACCGAGCGTCACCGAAACTCGATCGAAAGATAGGACGGTCGTACCGAGTTTTATTGGGTTTTAGTCCCGTTGTAAACTGTAACCACTACCTTTGCCGCCACTAACCTTCGTCCCGGTGGTTTACCGCCGTTGTTGTCAAGACCGTCGGGTTCTGCTGCTGTCGGTCTGCCGTGCTTCACCGGAAAAATGAAGGGAGGAAGGTGGTGCTTGCTGCTGTCGCTCGGATGTGGTTGCCGGAGAGGGAGAAACGGGAGTGTTCGCCGGTTTTGCTGGGCTGCTGCTGTCGAGCTTCGCTGGTTATAACAACACGTCGCCGAGGGTTGAAGCTGGGTAACCTCGCCGGAAAACGAAGAGAGCAGGTCGCTGCCGTGCGGAGTAGCACCAGTAGTAGGTCGCCGTGGCTGCTGTGTTTCAAACGGAGGGAGCGCCTGAAGGGCTGTGGAGCTGGTGCTTCGGTCGGAAAACGAGAGAGGATCGAGGGAGGTGTCGGGCAACTTTGCCGGAAAATCGAAGAAAAAGGAGAGGGGGGGGGGGGGGTACGGCCGGTTCTTTCTTCTCCCTCTCTCTTTCTAATTCTTTCTTTCTTTTGTCGTGTACTGAGTTTCAATTGTGTGTTTGTATATAACGTAGAGAATTGTATTTGTGTGTTTGTGAATTGTAGCTTTAGGTAAGTATTTATAGTACAAATGAAGGAATACTTCATACGTAGGAATTCAACCACGTAAACATGCTGAGCAATCAAATTTTTGCTGAATCATTTGATCATTTTTGACACATAGAATATTGAGAAGTAAGGATTAAGCAATCCCTTTTAATAGGATATAATATTAATAAGTAGGTATTATACCCGATACTCTAAACCCGTTAAAATAATATAATATTTCATGAATGATTATAAAATTTCCCGAATGTCTAAAATATTACGGGAGTATAATAAATTTAATTAATATATTTATTCTTCGGTTGAAACGTTAACCGTGAGCGTTCAGTTATTACGCGGTAGAAGCGCGTCTAATCATTGTCGCGGTCTCGGCCGTTTGACAGACCGAATACGTCTTCTCGACTAAAATAGTTAATAAGTATTATAATAATTGTTTGTACTTTGCCGATGCGTTATAATCATCTCGAACGGCTAACCAAATTGATTTTGGTTATTATCGCGTAACAGCAACGGTTACCGATTCCACCGTTTTTGTACCGAATGTTGCAATTATATTTTATAACGATTATAAATCAAGTATTTAACAATACCTGATATTCTATCTTTGTCTCGGTATCATTTTAGTGAAGTTCGTGCTTAATTACGGTTTATTACAAACCGGGCCCAAATCACTATTTTACGTTTTCCTGCTTCGTTATAATTCGGATTTCAGATCCGTCTGTGCCCACGATCTTTATTTTTCGTTATCTATCATATTCTATAAATTCGTCTCCGGACGTTTCCTCGAATATCGTATCGAATATTCGTACGCGAATCGTGACGTTTCTCTATTATACGTATATATATACTATATTACATGCATTTCAGCTACTTAACAAATATAGCACACGTATATAACTTAAGTCATAAAATTTTTGGGTGTTACAACTCTACCCCCCCCCCCCCCCTTAAATAAGGTTCCGTCCTCGAAACCTGCTCAAATTGTGATTTAACTCAAAATGAGTTCTTTACCTTTTCACTTTCCTTTCTCGGATTAATCCGGAAACTTTTCTATGCATCTAATGCATCCATCTCATATGAACTATCAGGTTCCCGCGCTACGATTTTAACATCGTAACAAACTTTCTATGACAATCTATCATTTAACTCTATTACCTATAAGGTAATACTTTAACTATTCTATTCACAAAATCATGTTCACAATTAGAATGTGAACCGCATTTCTATAACTGTTGCTAGTACTTTTAGGAATGAATCCCTAATGAACAGTCTAGCTAATGATTTGGGAGAATACGTCTCTCAAAATAAAGGAACTCTTTCTTTTATCAGTCACACATTATCTAGGTGGTGTCATAACTCTTTAGCTACATATAGGGTAGCCTGATTATAAATCCCACCGGAATTTGCTTCGAATTTTCTAAAGTTGAAATTTATCGCGAAGTTTTTGCCATTCTGCTTTAACCTTCTGTGTATGTTAAACATTTATCCGCATGTTTAAAAGATTTGAACTTCTTTTCTGGACATTAACAGTCCCTCAGTTACTCGTTAGTAAGTGATATGTATTCGTGAATGCTACTGATTGGTTTTCCACCGTGGCCCGTAATATCTACCTGCACGAGACTAATTCTAGTGTCACTTCTGGTTGTACCTTAGGTGTATATATATAGGAAGTACCAGCGGCGTATCCACCACACCCTGGATACAACTAGAGGCGTACTATTACTAGTCTGGTGTAGGGCGATATTACTATTCTAACCACAATAAAATCTGTATAATTCATGACTATCTATTACTTACTTAAATAACTAATTTGGACATTCGGCGTATGATCTCGTTTAATGTTTGCATCTCTTGAGTGTAAATATTACTGATGCAATTTCTCTCTTCGCTAGGTCTAATCGGTAATGATTTTACCGATTGCCGAGTTAATCCATTCATTACTTCATTTCATACATGTTACTGGTTAGGATTCCAAAAGGATTTGACATCTTCTTAGTCAACCTAATTGTTTTGGCTAAAAATTACTTAAGCAAAATTAGTAAAACTTAAACTAAATAAGATTGTGAGGTTTGGTGCCTAGATATAAGATACGAAAGCTGTTTGTAAAAATCCTGGGACAATAACTTAATTCCAGGGACAAAAGCCGGAATCCTGGGTCAAAATGTAAGTTTAGTTATGAAATCGATTGAGGAAGATAATAACACAAATGAAGCCTTGAATATAAGTAGGAACACCGAGAATTTTACTAGGGAAAAGCCCTTAGCCCTTAGATGTCTCTAAGGCGCCGCCGGCATAAAAACCCCGGGTAGCGATAACACACGCTACCAATTTATTGATCACGTAAATGTTTGAGTACAATGAGTATGGAGAAGAATCAGTACGAGAATACAATGAGTAAAGCTCGAATGAGCCGAATAAATGACTAAGTGTCCTCTATATATACTCCTAGATCTTCAACAACTTGTCCGATATTCCATGGATCTCCTCTTCAACGTCTCTTTCAGTTGGTTGACCGAGTTTCCAGCTAACTGACTTTGACCACGTGCGAAATAAGTCTTTAGCTTGTTTTATGCGGCCGTTAGTAGAATTCGTCAACCTGTCCTTGATCAAATATAGGCACACAAACTGTTAGCGACAATGCCCTAGCATGCAGGGTCATTTCCACATGCTGGGTCATCTATAAAATAAGGGTAACCCTGGATTATGCACATTTTAGATCATATTAATATAGAATAAAATGAATGTAAACTTCCCTGAATGAAGTCGACATCCTGGGTCATCACTTTACTATTGACACATTCAGGGTCACCGAACATTACCTGCCAAATTCAGGGTTATACGATTCCTGGGTCATACCTGCCCCTGGTCTATACATGTACCCTGGATTACCAGCCGAAGATTTAGGGTATAACAATTGCCCCCAAATTTTCGCAAGTTGTAGATAGAGATTACAGCTGTGAAAATTTCAAATTGAGGTCTAATCCACGCCTTTTTCGATCATGTCCGTTGATTTAGTATCCACGATGCCACGTCGAGGGTAACTTCCCATCACCTCTGCAACTTCTACCCTCCTTTAAGTGCGCCATTAACCTTTCTCTTTTCTCACATCAGTTTTTCGAGAGCAAAGCTTTTCATCGACACCTCCGGCCTTCAGTCCTTTCCGATCAGGTAATTCTTCCCCTGATTTCTTTCTTTTCTTCTTACGTTGCTATGACTCGTAAGAAAATCCGGTCGGAAACGGTGGCCAAAGAGACCGGGATCGAGGATTTCCTCGATCAGAAGTATTTGCAAGCTCCAGAAATGGAAACCTGCAACTTCTTCGACGCCGACATTACATGTTTGTTGGCGTCCGGTCTCCTTCCTGACGGTGCTGAGGTTAGGCCCTTTGACAGGAGACTTAGGTCGGATTTCTGTTCGGCAACCTGGGTCTGCTTTCCTTTCACTCCTTTCTCCATGGGGCTTTCATATCCTTTTACTGGATTAGTGGCTGAATTCTTCAAAGCTACCGGCCTTGCCTATGCCTAGACTCTTCCCATCGCATGGAGAATTCTGGGTACCCTTGACCGCCTGAACAGGGAGTTTGATTCCCTGGTTGGGTTGCCTGAGCTGTCCCTGGGCTTTGAACTGAAGTCCCATGGCAGCAACCGATACTTGTTCAAGGCTCTGAACAAGGGTACTCATATGGTTCCTCGGGCTTCCTACCATGAAGAATGGAAGGAGAGGTTCTTCTTTGTGAAGAGGTCGACCATCCCGGGAAGAATGGATCTTCCGATTAGGTGGAGAATAGAGGGTAGGTCCTCACCTGCATTAGGAATTAGGGTTTCAATTTTTAATATACATGTTTAATGAAAACTGACCTTGAATTTTTCTGTTTTGCAGTGCCTAGCTTGAGTTCTATCGGCCCTGTGAATCCAAGGACGTTCGAGAGGTTCGAGACCTTCTTGACCATCACTGAAGAGGATTGCGAGTTCAAGGTTGACCCTGATCAAGTTGCTTCTTCCTGCTCCCATAGCATGTCGAGTTGTAAGTATCCTGGGACCCCGCCTTTTAGACCTAGGATTTTCCCTGGATTCTGCTAACTTTTTATGCTTTTTGTTTCTTAGCTACTGCTGCTCTTGTGAACCTTGAAGAGGTGGATCTGGACGCCTATCTACTGGGTGATGATGACTTCCAAATCCTAGCCACGGTAAAATCCGAGCCTCCGTCGGTTCCCAAAGCTCTTCCCTCCAAGGCCTCGGGCACCAAGCGCAAAACCAGGGCCACCAGCTCTGCCATATCACTGCAGCCCCTGGAGAACATGGATGCTGCTGGGCTACTCTCACACGCTGAGGTTTCCTCTCGCCAAGTAAGTAAATCCTGGGTACCCCTGAATTTTTCTGCATAGTTAGTCTATTCTGAGTTTAAATTGTTAATTAACTTACCTTTGCATGCAGATTGCTGGGTGATTCTTTGAGCTGGTCCAGGCCACTGAGAGGTGTGCCCAGGATCCTGAATCCTTGGCCAGGAAGGAGGTTGCCACCCTGAAGAAGGAATTGAGCATGACCAAGATCGTTTCTGATAAGAACCTGGGGCTGGTGCAGGAGCTGGAGAAGAAGGTTGTTGAGGTGCGAGCTGAGCATGAGGCTGCCCTGGTCGTGAAGTGTCACACCCCCAAAAATCCCACGCGCGCTATCGCGCCGCAGGGAGCGTGACAAACCAGGATCGCAGTCCATTAGTTACACCAAACAACTAACAATTAATAAAAAGATTTTATATTTCATTAAAATATAAATGCAGGGTTTTACAAATGCGGAAGCGTAAATACAATAAAAGTACTTATGTAAAATCTTTGTCACCCAAGGTGACGTGGCTTGTTCAAAGACATTAAAAGTGTTTCAAGACTCATGCATGCGTACTTGTGATACTCGAACATCCGCAACCTGAGAAATAACATGCTAAAAAGTGTCAACACAAAGGTTGGTGAGTTCACAGGTTTATCATTTCAAAATCAGTTCCAGTTTAATGTAAATCAACTGTTAAACAACAGTCCTGGTTCAGTATAAAACAACGGTCCATCGACAGTTCAAGTTTAAGTTCCAGGGTGACTGTTCAACAACAGTTCAAGTTCAGTTTAAGATTGATTGTTCAACAACAATCAAGTTGAGTTTAAGATTGACTATTCAACAATAGTCGAGTTGTAAGAGCATAATCACTAATATATATCAGATAGCTAGCTAGGCTATGTACATGAAACTTTGCACGTGATGGTCACCGAAGCTGACAGTTGTTTATAGTTTGCCTTGTTACGTTGAGGACGAATATAACACCCGTTCGATATCCAATCGTGCCAGCGCGACTGGCCCGGGTGGGGTTTGTCAAACCCAGTAGTACTACAATATATTTCCCGCTATCATCACCAAATACTAACGGTACCATGAGAAGGACTTTGTTGTCTAGTGTGCCTCAGTAATCAGTAATCGTGTGATATATAAAAGTCTAATTATCTCAGTTGTGTAAATCATGCATGTTAATCTCCCCCAACAGGATTTAAAACAGTAAAATGGGGCCGTGAAACTCACCTTAGATTGCCTGACTACTAGCTTGATGTAATGAGAATGATTCATGTATGAAGATGTCCTAAAAGGAGTATCGAGTTTGATTATGCTAGAGTTACAAGAACAGAATAGGAATCTCTTAGAACATCTAGGGTTTTGATGGGTAGGGAAGATGGATAACGTTGGACTTTAAATGATCATTGATTAAAATATGTTTAAACAAAACACGAAAAGAACAGTGAGGATTTCTTAAAAACGTTTTAGGACACTTATGGTAATGATATAATGTTTTAACATGACGTTTTGATTTCTCAAATTAGTATCCTGTAATTACAAGCTAATAATAAATATTTATAAATGTGTAAATGCATAAGGATACCTATTTATATTTGTTCATATTTAGGATAAAATAAATTATACAAAACATATTTTCTTTTGAAATTTATTAAAGTATATAGATGATTATTTCAAAATACTGCCATTTTAAAGTTTATATTTCTTCTGTTTAGAAATGTGATACAGTTAACGATTTTCCTTGCGATAAAACATAAACAATTTCCGTGTCAAAACCTTGTTGATCTCTAGAGTAATACCATGATTTATTAGCTCGACGAACAATTAACAAATAAATGTAATTTCCGTTTATTTAAGGAAAAGATGTATATATATAAATCTACACATTGTTCAACTGTTCTAAAATGGTTTAGATTCAGCAAATGTATATTGAGTGTAAAAAAAAAAGGAAACTGAAATTGATCTAAAGATTAAAAAAATATCGCTGCGGGCAGGGATCGAACCCTCGACATGTGTATTACAGGCCAACATTCCTAACCATTGGGATATTTTGAGCTTTTGTATAGAAATCAGTTTTAAATTGTTTTAACCATTATGAGCCAGAGTCATCTTCCCTATTCAAAACCCTAGTCGTGACCCACCATTAACATCTAACAGGAGCTACGAATTACAGTATACTAAAATCTAATACGAAACCGAGTTTCAAATGGTACCTCTTGTAGAAACGAAAAAAAAAGGGTTCGAAGAATGAAGACATGCCGTTTCGTGTTCACCGGATCCACCCGAAGCTCGTGCTCACGGACTATCCTTCTCCAGTGACGTTCTTTAGTGGCAGTGAACATCGAACGTGGGTCTCCAGGTGATCGGATGACGGTTGAGAGGTGGTCGGGTGCGGTGTAATAGATTGTTCATAGTGTGCTCGCGGGTGATGAAACGAGACCGGATACAGGTGTTCATCGGAGGTGTTCTTGCTGTTTATCCAGAGGGTTTGAGGGTCGCAATGACTGATCAATGTGTAGGTTATGATGGTGATGGTTGATCAGATTCAATGATAGAAATAATGGTTGATTGATTGATGGCCAAACGATGCGAAACCGATTACGGGTGAATGATCGGAATTTAATATGCAGCGACGGTTTGGTAATATGAAATTAATTCCTTCAATTCAAGGTTGGATTAATCACCATTTAAACCCTTGAGTTCAACGAATGATCATAACAACCCCTCAAGTTTATAAGTTAACTTATTTCAACCTTCATCTTATATTTATATATTTAGTACACAAATTTTATAAACTAACATTCAGATCGCACATACATTTCTAAAATGTTTTCTTTTACAAATATAAAGTAGAATGTTTATAACATACTATTGTCGTTAATACTCCCCATAATTTCGTAAGCTAGTATTTTAGGGAAAGCCATTTACAGAATACGTTAACATATACCTAATTCTCATATGTTGCCACATGAAAATAAAAAGTCATTAACGCCGATCTTGCTCGTTAAATTAGTAGGTTTTCCAATGAAATTATCCTACATTATATTTTGCATAAAATTACAAACTATAACTATCACATAGAATGATAAAGTGTTCACATGAAATCATAGATTATGATTTACATAAAATCATAAAATATAAAAAAACGTCTAGACTCAAGTGCATGCTCGGATAGTGATAGTCACACAAACCCTAGTTGCTAAGATCACACAAGTCAAACACATAAATGTTCACACCACATTTAATACAATTTACGTTCAATTAATGTCAGGAAATGACCTGAAAAGTCGGATTGTCACAGTATCCCCTTGTTGAAGAATTTTCGTCCTCGAAAATTGCGTAACGCGGTAAAAGTTAATGAGCTAGACACGAAGAAAAGAAAAGAAAAATTCTCAGTCGTCACATCATCCCCTTGTTGAAAGAATTTCGTCCCGAAATTTAAATCAGTGACAATTGTTTGAAGAGTCAAATTGACAGTAACGTATCGAAAGAATTCAGGTTTCCTACTCCAAAAGGAGTGATGGATGTTATGATCAAGAATGTGTACTCAATGTTGGGGAGATGTTAAATGTTTAGAGGTTTTCTAAAAGAATCCGAATCAAAAGTATAGAAAATGATTTTCTTATCAGGCATTCTCTTACAAGAAGAGTTGAACACATGTAATGGAGGAATCGTGTTGCGTGACTAGGCCGAATAGAGTGACACGATAACATAAGTATTTTAAAACAAAATTTCAATATGAAAGAGAACCATACTACATCCGAGTAGCCTGCGACTATTGCTCACAATGCTGGAAGTGAGAATTTTCATTTCATGTATGGTTTTGGTTAAGGCGTTCGCATCTGCCAATAACCCAGATAAATCAAAGAGAAAGAAATTTGAGTATGGGAAGATTGTGTGTGCATCAGATCAATCAGTGTTTGTTTAACAGACCCATCGGGTAACGAAAATGTAAACGTCTAGATTTTGCCTGCCAACTAGCAAATAGCATAGAATTACACATGAATGAACAAGTCAACATTAGGAATCATTGGTTGATGTAGTGCTTTATGAGGTTATGACCAATTAAGTTCACATGATTCATAATAACATTCAAATTCACATTTAATGCAATAACGTTTCAGATAGCATACGAGTTTCTACAAGGATTTCTTTTAAAGGTTAATGCGGTCAAAGAGTACTAGCATGCAATCTATCACAAAGGTTTTACCTTACAACGCATAAAGTTTTCCCAACACCTTATACACTAGCATACAAACTTAACATGGCATGTCTCTAGCATATAAGTTCATAAACTAACCAACACAACCCATACGGTGTAAAGTTGACGGGACAACTTCACACAGTCTTGTCATTCCCACCGAGGTAGGAGACTTAGGACCTTGTATGGTGTATGGTTTCCGTACCCAATCAAGTTAATGCATTCAGAACATGTCATTTTCTGGTTCCTAACATGTTTCGTACACATAGCTAATCATGCAGTTCTATGCAACTTATGTTTAAACCAGCTCTTTAATAATTAATCAGTTTCTATACCCTAACATAGGATTAGATCCTCAAATCTAGCATGCCTAAACAAGTATGTTTTATAAAACTTCTCATGAGAAGATCAAAAGCAAACAAACGTTTTTATCATGGTTAAAATGGTTCAACAGTCACTCAGATACTAAAAATATAACTGGAATACACTGATTTTGTGACAAAAGGACTGAGGTCCAAAGAAAAATCCCATCAAAAGCTCACAACCATTTAAAAGGTAACATGTAACAGTTTGTATTAGAAAAGAATTACTAAATTCTGTTAAGAACTTTTCATGAAATAACATAAACAATTAGGTTCAAATTCAAATTGAAGTTTAGTATCATACAACAAATCATCATGCACATTACCTTGCTAAATAATCCAAAAATTTAGAGTGAAGATCTAACAAAATAAAATTGTAAACTATGAGGTATCGAATATCGAAAAGTGATCTGCAGGATTACGCATGGCATCAAACATGAGAATAACAATTAGAGGAAAAGCACCAATGGCTTAGTTCGTGGATTCGAGTAAGCGATGGGATAAAAAGCTTATGATAGTCGCAACTACACATCCAAAGAATGCCATGTGTGTTTAAAACGGCACTGGTGAAGATACCAGCGGGGAGGATGCAAATAACATAATGTATGGCATAAAATTTAGAGAGAAATGTATAGCGTGCGTGACAAGATTTTGCAAGGAATTCGCGTAAATAGATATCGAAATGAACGTGTCAAGGGTTATACAATCCGATAGAGTAAACGTCTCGTTAGAAAAATCTTCATTGTTTAAGCTCACTGGAATGCTCAATCTATTTGATGTCCTTGCGCTTCATGCGTCATGATTCATTTCTTGTCAAAACATTTGTTCAAATGGTTTTCAAAAGTAAGATAAAGCACGAAGGTGTTATAAGAAGGGTGTCTGCGAAACACAAAACATCAGGATGTTCAAAAGCGGCTTTGGCTCGGGTTGCCTGTATATATGCATTTTTTCTAGGGTTCAGTGCAAGTTTATCGCGAGTCAAAAGATCAAATCGGGTGTTCCATAGAAAAGGATTAGGGCTATAACCTCTGTGAATGCTAGAGAGTTTATGAAAACAAGCAGTCGACCAAAAGTAGTGTCCCTTAAACGAAAGCTGATATACTTCTTAACACATGCTTCTAAAAGTTGGAGTTATTCATTTGATCATGCGATTCCTCGTTTATAAGAGGAGAAAAAAAATCTCAGATTTTTAAGACGTTGATGTTCATCTGAGTCAAAACTCACGTAGGAGGGTTTTCAAAAAAAAAAAAACATGGAGTTTGATTATTTCGGGCATGTCTGTTTTGGTAGAAACACGTAAAGGATGTTTGTAATCTCGGAGAAAGTAGCATTAAGCAGCTTTGTCGAGGACCTTGTCCCGTTAGATGGAGTTTCTCAAGACGGAGCTCTTGTGTATGACTCTAAAGTCAATCCTTGGTCCGGTACTGGTCCCACATTCAACGTGCCACCAATGTTTATATATAGGGTGTACCGCAGCTAACCCACCACACTACCAGCACCTTGAAGGCGTACCAGCTACCCACCATTACTAGATATTAGTCAAACCACATTGGATACTTTTATCGGAAATAGAGGACGTCAAGTTTATCACATACGCTTGATTGTAAAGGGGGTGAGAGGTAAAACCTCAATACGTTATGCAAACAAAATTTACAAAACCAGTAGGATGTGTAAGGTTTTCTATTCTCGTGAAGATCTTCAAGAGTTTGGCACGCACAGTAAGAATTTCATAAAGCTTCAGATTTCAAGACGATCAAAATTTGAACAGGCCACAAGGTTTAAGTTCAAGCTGGGGGTTCATCAATGGAAGTTTTCTGAAAAGGACGATGAGGATTCGTGTATCAGGAATTTATCGACAGCCGCTATGACAGGAGCGTTAATAAATATACAAATGTATGGATATCTTGGCGTACTCGATGGGTAAGAAGGGATAATACAGGTTGATAGTACAATTAGTTATCGATACCAAGAAGTTCATGCTCAAGGGGTTCAAATAGAGTTTCCATATAAAGCTTGGTATTGTTATTGCGATTGAAGCACAAGGTCGTCTTATCATCAATGGCGTTAACTAGTAGAAAAAAAAACTAACCAAAAGTGTAACGCCTTTCGGCTCAAAGCTAGAAGCTTATTCAGAACATAAAGGATTACAAGGCACGAGAATCAGAAATTGCCGGTTGCTAAATCATGAAAGTTAAATTATGCAAACAAAAATCGGTAGTTCAGGCTCAGGAGATCAATCGGAATAGTCCTTACGTTAAAACTGGGAATCATTAGTTTGAAAGTCAGGAAGGATTCTCACTAACATTAGCTCCATTAGAGATAAATATACTTGCGGTGTTGTAGGCAGTTTATACAACCGTGACGATGTTGCTGGCAACAAGTATTGGTTCACACAAGAAAATCAGGGAGTATGAATCTTCAGAGGGTAACTTTACAAGAGCTTTTAGCCAATAAATACGTCCCGGTGCTCACGGTATATGATTTATCCAATTCGTTCATATAACGTTGTCTAGGTATCCGTCCGGTGAATGTATGTCCAAGTTATCTCACGATCGTAAAGTTCCAGGGATTGATATGGTCGGTAAGATCGTAAAAATAGAATTATGATTCAGATGAGTTCAAACCAGTCAAGGGTTTCGTCGAGAGTGTTCGTAGTTAAGGAAGACTGGTCATTGAAATACACGAGTGTGACGGTGTCCTACCAGGACCAACTTTTCATAATATGCTTCAAAAGGGTTCACGTATGGATTAGAATCCAATAGTAAAGGGGCAAAGTCAGGTACGATAGCGTTTTCAAAGATAGATGACTTCGGTCATTCGGTTGAGCTCAACATGTTTAACATTCAATACCACGAGGAAAAAAAAATTACAGGAATTTGGCCCCAATACGACCATTGGCTTGCCTAGTAAAATTCTCCAGGATTTCCATATACTGCAAATTACATTTACGTGTGCACCCGTAACTGTGATTTACTTTATATGATCACCCTAGTTCCTCTTACTTCAGCTACCAAGCATGGTGTGGTCACTAACCCATGGTTATCTTGACCAGAACTTGTTAATGAGACAAGTTTTCGATAATAGAATGCTCACTCAGTTTGGAATGACCCACCCGAAGCTCGTGCTCACGGACTATCCTTCTCCAGTGACGTTCTTTAGTGGCAGTGAACATCGAACGTGGGTCTCCAGGTGATCGGATGACGGTTGAGAGGTGGTCGGGTGCGGTGTAATAGATTGTTCATAGTGTGCTCGCGGGTGATGAAACGAGACCGGATACAGGTGTTCATCGGAGGTGTTCTTGCTGTTTATCCAGAGGGTTTGAGGGTCGCAATGACTGATCAATGTGTAGGTTATGATGGTGATGGTTGATCAGATTCAATGATAGAAATAATGGTTGATTGATTGATGGCCAAACGATGCGAAACCGATTACGGGTGAATGATCGGAATTTAATATGCAGCGACGGTTTGGTAATATGAAATTAATTCCTTCAATTCAAGGTTGGATTAATCACCATTTAAACCCTTGAGTTCAACGAATGATCATAACAACCCCTCAAGTTTATAAGTTAACTTATTTCAACCTTCATCTTATATTTATATATTTAGTACACAAATTTTATAAACTAACATTCAGATCGCACATACATTTCTAAAATGTTTTCTTTTACAAATATAAAGTAGAATGTTTATAACATACTACTGTCGTTAATACTCCCCATAATTTCGTAAGCTAGTATTTTAGGGAAAGCCATTTACAGAATACGTTAACATATACCTAATTCTCATATGTTGCCACATGAAAATAAAAAGTCATTAACGCCGATCTTGCTCGTTAAATTAGTAGGTTTTCCAATGAAATTATCCTACATTATATTTTGCATAAAATTACAAACTATAACTATCACATAGAATGATAAAGTGTTCACATGAAATCATAGATTATGATTTACATAAAATCATAAAATATAAAAAAACGTCTAGACTCAAGTGCATGCTCGGATAGTGATAGTCACACAAACCCTAGTTGCTAAGATCACACAAGTCAAACACATAAATGTTCACACCACATTTAATACAATTTACGTTCAATTAATGTCAGGAAATGACCTGAAAAGTCGGATTGTCACAGTATCCCCTTGTTGAAGAATTTTCGTCCTCGAAAATTGCGTAACGCGGTAAAAGTTAATGAGCTAGACACGAAGAAAAGAAAAGAAAAATTCTCAGTCGTCACATACAAGTTTTCGAGAATAGAATGCTCACTCAGATTGGAATGACCCACCCGAAACGAGTCAGCCAGAAATTTAGCTCAATAGGATCCGAGTAGGGTTTATCACAATGACCTTAGCTTAGCTCGAGGTTAGAGAATAATTATCACACATACCGGCGTGATCGCAATCCGATACACAAAGAGGGAATTTCAGTCGACCCGCATCAGGTTTCATTGGGGTTATAAGAATTGTACTCAAGTTGTATTATTTCAACGCACAACGCGATAAGATCGAGAAGGGAAAGATCTTAAGAGATCACAGCAAATGTGAAGACGATCAGGATAATGAAAGTTGATATAAGTGCCCTATAGGCAGCTACTTGAATTCATACCCTGCTAACTCCAGTGAAGCTAAATAATCGTGTTACTAGCACATCAAGTTAATATTCCCTAAACGAATGAGATATACGTAAAGCAGGTATAACAAGAACCTCCTAAGCTAAGATAGTGGTTTAAGGACAAGAAGATGTATTACACCACCTTCCCTATGCAGCATACATCCATAGTATGGGCACTACGCCCAGTTGTTCAATCCGGAAAAATCCTAAGTAGCAATCAGCTCGTCAAAAGTATAAACGTGATCCTTCGATCTGATTCGACATGTCGCCGTACATGAATGTTAACCAAGAGGTACACAACGTAGAGAAGTTAAGAAAAAACGAGTCAAGACTAACCGGCTCCTCGCCGAAAGTATAAGGTGATTGGATGATGTAAACGACAAATCGTAAACCAGGTGCGTGTGGGAGTGAGTATCACGATGCATGAGAGAAATGTTTAAGTGCAACTAATGCAAAACAGTTACAGTCTAAGACGAATCTTAGTTCGCTGCAACCAATGGCTCTGATACCAATCTGTCACACCCCCAAAAATCCCACGCGCGATAACGCGCTGTAGGGAGCGTGACAAACCAGGATCGCTGTCCATTAGTTACACCAAACGACCAATAATTAATAAAAGGTTGTATATTTTATTAAAATACTAATACAGAGTTTTACAAATGCGGAAGCGTAATTTGCTGAAAGTATTTATTGTAAAAACACCGCCACCCAAGGTGACGTGGCTTGTTCAAAGACAATAAAAGGGTTTCGAAGTCTCATGCATGCGTACTCGTGATACTCGAACATCCGCAACCTGAGAAATAACATGCTAAAAAGTGTCAACACGAAGGTTGGTGAGTTCACAGGTTTAATCAGTTCATCAGTTGAATGAAAATCGATTGTTCAACAATAGTCCAAGTTCAGTTTAAATCAACTGTTCATCGACAGTTTAAGTTCAGTTTAAAATTGATTGTTAAACAACAATCAAGTTGAGTTTAAGATTGACTATTCAACAATAGTCAAGTTGAGTTTAAGATTGACTGTTCAACAACAGTTAAGTTGTAAGAGCATAATCACTAATATATATCAAATAGCTAGCTAGGCTATATACATGAAACTTCGCACGTTGATGGTCACCGAAGCTAACAGTTGTTTACAGTTTATGCAGTTTGCCTTGTTGTGTTTAGGACGAATATAACACCCGTTCGATATCCAATCGTGCCAGAGCGACTGGCCCGGGTGGGGTTTGTCAGACCCAGTAGTACTACAATATATTTCCCGCTATCGTCATTAATATTAACGGTACCATAGGAAGGACTTTGTTGTATAGTGTGCTACAAGTACTTCAAGTGATATATAAAAGTCTAATTATCTCAGTTGTGTAAATCATGCATGTTAATCTCCCCCAAAAGGATTAAAACAGTAAAATGGGGCCGTGAAACTCACCTTAGGTTGCACAGCAAAAGTTTCCAGACAAACAGTTCAACAATTAGCAAGAACGAGTCTTGCGAAAGCAATCAATCACCTAACGAGCATACATGTATGAGTGTGTGTTTAAACAAAACGACTAAGTCAACTCAGTCTAAGGTAAACGATGAAAACGAATTATCGTGGAATCCAAAACAAGTCGAGGGTGACATGTTTGCCAAATCCGAGTGATTATCAAAATAACGCGAAAGATATAATATACACATCAATATTATATATTTTTCTAAGTTCAAAGATCCAAAATAAATATAATATATATATGTATATATATATATTTAAACTAAACGTGCAAATGACGTTAATAACGAGTTTGCGAAAACAAGATACGTATATTAAAAGTTCACGTAAAGTATCAAGTTGTTTCAATAAACAACAATACATGTTTATTTATATTAGTCTACGCAACATATATTCTACCATTTTTGGTAAAACTCCTCATTTTTAGATCAATAAATATATACATATTAGAAGTAAATTTGTAATCTAAAAATGACAAGTTAAATGTGTTTAAAGTTCAAAATATAGTTTACCGGAGCTAACAGCCCAAGTTATATATATACGGATTCAAAATACGATAAGGGACGACTTTGGTACAACTTTTAGATGTCTAATGTTCAAAACAACACAAAATAACAAAAAAAACAAAAATTATGGAGGTCACAAGGGTTGAACCCGTGACCTCCAGTGCCCAACAGAATGCCTTAGCCACCCGGGCAGCAACCGGTTTGTATTGGAATCCCAAGTAGAAACATTTTATTTACAAGCAGTGGCTGTTATTGAGTTACAGGGAAGAAAAAAATGGAAAATGCAGAAACCGGGTTTCGAACCCACGACCTCAAGGTTACCAAACGTGAGACCCAGCCACTGGGCTACCCGACCCTTCTGGTTTATAACCCGGAGAATAATCTATATAACCTAACACTGTTTCGCGTCATCTTCAACCTTAAGAACTCCGGTGGCCGGAGTTTTATTCCGGTCACCGGAAAATCGCAAAAATACAAAATAGGATATAGAAAACGTGCGACTACAGTAAGGAAGGTTTACCTTGTGTCCGAGATGAGATTTTGATGTGTTTTTTTTATGCCGAAAAACGAGTCGAAACACGAACGCGAACACCGAGCACGGTTGCGGTTTGAACTTCCGATGACTCCTGGTTGCTCGTCAAGGATTCACGATCACAGAGGAGTGTCGAATGGTGGTGTTACAGCGGCTAACAGTGGTGGTTCGATGGGTTTTATCTCGCCGGAAATCAAGAAAACGAGAGGGACGAGAGGATGCTAGAGAGAGAGCTGAGATTCATTGTTCATGAATGATTGAGGTCTGTTCAAGTTGTTTCAATATGGTGTTACATGAATCCATTCGTAACCGTCGACCGACTTGAATTGCGAATTATGGCGATGTCGGTTATCGGATTTGGAAGGGCCGTCGATTTATTTCATGAGTTCAAATTCAACTTCGGGAAATTGACGAGATAAGTCCCTCGCAAGTTACAACTTAGGGGTTCAGGTTTGAGAAATTACGATGCTAGTCCTCGGAGGCTTTGGTTAAATAAAATGAGTTTAAGAAATGACAGTACCAGCCCTCCGAAGTTTGTACGACGCTAATCAACTCTAACGAAGTTAACGGAAGATAATTTTAATATACGCGTGTTGTCCAGATACATTTAGCGTATAATGCTTTATAAAATATAACTCTAGATTCGTCACATAAAATCATGAATATAATTTCATGAATATATATCTTTAGTTTCATATAAAATGATGAATCCGAAATCGTAACAAATACACGTAAAGCTTCACATAAAATCATAACCTAGAGATTTAAAGCTTATAACTCACGATTAATAACTTGTAATTAAAATCTTTTAATTGCACAAAATTATAAATATCACTTAATCACCTATATGTATTTATATGTTTTAATTCTACATAATATCATAGAATTTCAATCGTTTAAACTTTCGTGTATGCTCGTAGTGATGATCACAAACCCTCATTGCTAAGGTCAACACAGTCAATTACATAAATGTTCACACGACATTTAATACAATTTACGTGCAGTTAATGACAGGAAAAGACCTGAAAATGCGGATTGTCACAGTATCCCCTTGTTGAAGAATTTTCGTCCTCGAAAATTGCGTAACGTGGTAAAAGTTAATGAGCTAGACACAAGAAAAAGAAAAGAAAAATTCTCAGTCGTCACATCATCCCCTTGTTGAAAGAATTTCGTCCCGAAATTTAAATCACCGACAATTGTTTGAAGAGTCGAATTGAAAGTAACGTATCGAAAGAATTCAGGTTTCTTACTCCAAAAGGAGTGATGGATGTTATGATCCAGAATGAGTACAAGATGTTTGAGAAGATGCCAAATGTTCGAGAATTTCAAAGGGAATTCAAATCAAAAGTATGTGATTTCCTATCAAACGTTCTCCAATGAGAAGAGTCGAACAACCGTATTATGGGGATCGTGTTGAGTGGCAAGGCCGAACAGAGTAACATGATGCATAAGTAACTGAAATCGAAATTTCAATATGAAAAAGAACCATAACATGTCCGAGTAACCTCCAACTATTGTACCCAACACTGGGAGTGAGATTTCCATTTCGTGTCTGCTTTCAGTTAGGGTGTTCACATTTACCAATAACTCAGGTGAATGGGAGAGAAGAGAATTTGAGTATGTGAGAAAATTGTGTGTGCATCAAGTCAATCAGCGTTTAATAAACCCAATGTCGAACAAAACGTAAACATCTACTCTTACCTACCAATTAACAATTAGCATAGAATTAAACAAGACTGATCAAGTTAACATGAGGACTCATTGATTGTTTTAGTACTTCTATGACCAATTAAGTTTCGCATGATTCATAATAACATTGAGATTCACATTTCATGCAATAATGGTTCAAATAGCATACGAGTCTCTACAAGGGTTTCTTTTAAAGGTTTATATGGTCAAAACGTACTAGCATGCAATCTATCATGAAGGTTTTACCATACAACGCATACAATTGTCCCAACACCTTATATACTAGCATACGAACCTAACATGACATTTTCTAGCATATAATTTATAAATTAACCAACACAACCCATACGGTACAAAGTTGACGGGGCAACTTCACACAGTCTTGTCATTCCCATCGAGGTAGGAGACTTAGGACCTTTTATGGTGTATGGTTTTCATACTCAATCAAGTTAATACATTCAGAACACGTCAGTTTCTGGTTCCTAACACGTTTCATACACATAACTAATCATGCATTTCTACTCAACTTATGGTTAACCAGCACTTGAATGATTAATCAATTAATACACCCTAAACATAGGATTAGATTCTTGAATTTTAGCATGCATAAACATGTATGTTTTATAACATTTCTCATGAGAAGATCAGAAGCATTAAAATGGTTCAACAGTTATTCTCATACTAAAATATAATTGGTAACATACTGATTTTGTGACAGAAGGACTGAGGTCTAAAGAGAAATATAATCAAAAGCTTGTCATTTAAAAGGTAACGCATAGCAGTTTGTTTTAGAAAGTAATTACTCAATTCTGTTAAGAATTATTCAATAAATCACATAGACAATTAGGTTCAAATTCAAGTTGGACTTCAGTATCATACAACATATCATCATGCACATTACATTACTAAAGAATCCAAAAAGTTAGAGTGAAGATCTAACAAAATAAAAGTGTAACTATGAGGTACCGAATATTGAAAAGTGATCTGCAGGAATACGCATGGCAGCAAGCATGAGAATAGCAAATTTAAGATGAAGAGTGCCAACGGTTAGTTCGTGAATTCTAGTAAGCGATGAGATAGCAAGCTTATGATAGTCGCAGCTACACATTCCAAGGATGACATGTGAGTTTAATCTGGCACTAGTGAAGATACCCGCAGGGAGGAGGCAACTAACGTAGTGGATAGTATAAAATTCAAAGAGAAACATATAGTGTGCTTGGCAGGATTTGGGAAGGAATTCACGTAAATAGATATCATAATGAACGTGTGAACGGTTATACAATCCAAAAGAGTAAACGTCTCATTAGGGAAATCTTCATTGTTTAGGCTCACCAGTGTGTCCAATCTCCTTGGTGTTCTTGCGCTTCATGCGTCACGATTCCTTTTATGTCAAAATATCGGTTCAAATGGTCTTCAAAAGTAAGATAAAGCACAAAGGTGTTATAAGAGGATGTCTGCGAAACACAAAACATCAGGATGTTCAAAAGTGGCTTTGGCTTGGGTTTCCTGGACATATGCGTTTTTGCTAGGGTTCAGAGCAGGTTTACCGCGGGTCAAAAGATATAATCGAGTGTTCCATAGAAAGGATTGGGGATATCACCTCAGTGAATGCCAGATAGTTTTTAAAAAAACAAGGCAGTTGACCCAAAAGTAGTGTCCCTAAAACGAGAGTCGGTCTACTTCTTAACACACGCCTCTAAAAGTTGGAGTTGATCATTTGATCAGGTGGTTTGTCATCCCTAAGGGAAAATCTTTGGTTTCCAAAACGTTGGCGTTCACCTGAGTCAGAACTCGCGTCTAAATCATGGCAGGAAATTCGCTTCAAAGCTTTCTTCTAGACTCGGACAATTGAAAGCATGAAGTTTGATTATTTTGGGTATGTTTCTTTTGGAAGGAATACGTAAGGGATATCCGTAATCTCGGAGAAAGTAGCATTAAACAGTTTTTTTCGAGAATCTAGTCCCGTTAGATGGAGTTTCTCGTGACGAGACTCTTATGTATGACTCTAAAGTCAATCCTTGGTCCGGTACTGGTCCCACATTCAACGTGCCACCAATGTTTATATATAGGGTGTACCGCAGCTAACCCACCACACTACCAGCACCTTGAAAGTGTACCAGCAACCTACCATTACTAGCTATTAGTCAAACCACACGGGATATTTTCATCGGAAATAGAGACTTCAAGTTTTTCCCATACGCTTGAAGGTAAAGGGGGGTGAGAGAGTAAAACCTCAATACGTTGTACAAACAAAAGGTGTAGGTATTTCCATTCACGAGACTGGTAGGATGCGTAAGGTTTGCTATTCTCGTGAAGATCATTGAGAGTTTGGCATGCGCAATGCGAATGTCATAAAGCTTCAGGTTTCAAGACGATCAAAATTTAAACAGGCCACAAAGTTTAAGTTCAAGCTGGGGGTTCATCAATGAAAGTTTTCTGAAAAGGACGATGAGGATTCGTATTCTAGAAATTTGTCGGTAGTTGTTATGATAGGAGCATTACTAAATATACAAATGTATGGACTTCTTTGTGTACTCGATGAGTAGGAAGGGATAATGCAGGTTGATAGCACAATTAGCTATCGATAACAAAAAGTTCATGCTCGATGGTTGTAAATAGAATTTTCATAAACAGATTTTATCGTTACAGCGATTGAGATACAAGGTTGTCTCATCATTAGTGGTGTTTAACTAGTAGAAAAGCTAATAATAAAAAAAATGTAACACCTTCTGGTTCAAAGCTTGAGAGTTCATCCAAGACATAAGGATTACAAAAGCGCGAGAATCAGAAATCGCCGGTTGCTAAATCATGAAATGTTAAATTATGCAAACAAAAATCGATAGTTCAGGCTCAGGAGATCAATCGGAACAGTCCTTACGTTAAAGCTGGAGTTATTAGTTTGAAAGTAAGAAAGGATTCTCATTAACATTATCCCCATTAGATATAAATATGCTTGCGGTGTGGTAGACAATTTGTACAACCGTGTCGATGTTGTTGGTAACAAGTACTGGTTCACACAAGAAAATCAGGGAGTATGAATCTTCAGAGGGTAACCTCACAAGAGCTTTCATCCAATAAATACGCTCCAGTGCGCACAGTATATGATTTATCCAATTCGTTCATCTGACGTTGTCTGGGTATCCGTCCGGTGAATGCATGTCTAAGTTATCTCACGATCGTAAGGTTCTAGGGGTTGATATGGTCGGTAAGGTTATAAAAAGAAAAGAATTATGATTCAGGATGAGTTCAAACCAGTCAAGGGTTTCGTCGAGAGTGTTCGTAGTTAAGGAAAACTAGTCATTGAAATACACGAGTGTGACGGTGTCCTTCCAGGACCAACTTTTCATAATATGCTTCAAAAGGATTCATGTACGATTTAGAATCCAATAGTAAAGGGGCAAAGTCAGGTGCGATAGTGTTTTCAAATATAGATGACTTCGATCATTCGGTTGAGTTCAACATGTTCAACATTCGATACCACAAGGAAAAGAAAAAAAAATTACAGGAATTTGGTCCCAATACGACCATTGGCTTGCCTAGTAAGATTCTACAGGATTTCCATATATTGCAAATTACATTTACGTGTGCACCCGTAACTGTGATTTACTTTATATGATCACCCTAGTTCCTCTTACTTCAACTACCAAGTATGGTGTGGTCACTAACCCATGGTTATCTTGACCAAAATTTGTTAATGAGACAAGTTTTCGAGAATAGAATGCTCACTCAGATTGGAATGACCCACCCGAAACGAGTCAGCCAGAAATTTAGCTCAATAGGATCCGAGTAGGGTTTATCACAATGACCTTAGCTTAGCTCGAGGTTAGAGAATAATTATCACACATACCGGCGTGATCGCAATCCGATACACAAAGAGGGAATTTCAGTCGACCCGCATCAGGTTTCATTGGGGTTATAAGAATTGTACTCAAGTTGTATTATTTCAACGCACAACGCGATAAGATCGAGAAGGGAAAGATCTTAAGAGATCACAGCAAATGTGAAGACGATCAGGATAATGAAAGTTGATATAAGTGCCCTATAGGCAGCTACTTGAATTCATACCCTGCTAACTCCAGTGAAGCTAAATAATCGTGTTACTAGCACATCAAGTTAATATTCCCTAAACGAATGAGATATACGTAAAGCAGGTATAACAAGAACCTCCTAAGCTAAGATAGTGGTTTAAGGACAAGAAGATGTATTACACCACCTTCCCTATGCAGCATACATCCATAGTATGGGCACTACGCCCAGTTGTTCAATCCGGAAAAATCCTAAGTAGCAATCAGCTCGTCAAAAGTATAAACGTGATCCTTCGATCTGATTCGACATGTCGCCGTACATGAATGTTAACCAAGAGGTACACAACGTAGAGAAGTTAAGAAAAAACGAGTCAAGACTAACCGGCTCCTCGCCGAAAGTATAAGGTGATTGGATGATGTAAACGACAAATCGTAAACCAGGTGCGTGTGGGAGTGAGTATCACGATGCATGAGAGAAATGTTTAAGTGCAACTAATGCAAAACAGTTACAGTCTAAGACGAATCTTAGTTCGCTGCAACCAATGGCTCTGATACCAATCTGTCACACCCCCAAAAATCCCACGCGCGATAACGCGCTGTAGGGAGCGTGACAAACCAGGATCGCTGTCCATTAGTTACACCAAACGACCAATAATTAATAAAAGGTTGTATATTTTATTAAAATACTAATACAGAGTTTTACAAATGCGGAAGCGTAATTTGCTGAAAGTATTTATTGTAAAAACACCGCCACCCAAGGTGACGTGGCTTGTTCAAAGACAATAAAAGGGTTTCGAAGTCTCATGCATGCGTACTCGTGATACTCGAACATCCGCAACCTGAGAAATAACATGCTAAAAAGTGTCAACACGAAGGTTGGTGAGTTCACAGGTTTAATCAGTTCATCAGTTGAATGAAAATCGATTGTTCAACAATAGTCCAAGTTCAGTTTAAATCAACTGTTCATCGACAGTTTAAGTTCAGTTTAAAATTGATTGTTAAACAACAATCAAGTTGAGTTTAAGATTGACTATTCAACAATAGTCAAGTTGAGTTTAAGATTGACTGTTCAACAACAGTTAAGTTGTAAGAGCATAATCACTAATATATATCAAATAGCTAGCTAGGCTATATACATGAAACTTCGCACGTTGATGGTCACCGAAGCTAACAGTTGTTTACAGTTTATGCAGTTTGCCTTGTTGTGTTTAGGACGAATATAACACCCGTTCGATATCCAATCGTGCCAGAGCGACTGGCCCGGGTGGGGTTTGTCAGACCCAGTAGTACTACAATATATTTCCCGCTATCGTCATTAATATTAACGGTACCATAGGAAGGACTTTGTTGTATAGTGTGCTACAAGTACTTCAAGTGATATATAAAAGTCTAATTATCTCAGTTGTGTAAATCATGCATGTTAATCTCCCCCAAAAGGATTAAAACAGTAAAATGGGGCCGTGAAACTCACCTTAGGTTGCACAGCAAAAGTTTCCAGACAAACAGTTCAACAATTAGCAAGAACGAGTCTTGCGAAAGCAATCAATCACCTAACGAGCATACATGTATGAGTGTGTGTTTAAACAAAACGACTAAGTCAACTCAGTCTAAGGTAAACGATGAAAACGAATTATCGTGGAATCCAAAACAAGTCGAGGGTGACATGTTTGCCAAATCCGAGTGATTATCAAAATAACGCGAAAGATATAATATACACATCAATATTATATATTTTTCTAAGTTCAAAGATCCAAAATAAATATAATATATATATGTATATATATATATTTAAACTAAACGTGCAAATGACGTTAATAACGAGTTTGCGAAAACAAGATACGTATATTAAAAGTTCACGTAAAGTATCAAGTTGTTTCAATAAACAACAATACATGTTTATTTATATTAGTCTACGCAACATATATTCTACCATTTTTGGTAAAACTCCTCATTTTTAGATCAATAAATATATACATATTAGAAGTAAATTTGTAATCTAAAAATGACAAGTTAAATGTGTTTAAAGTTCAAAATATAGTTTACCGGAGCTAACAGCCCAAGTTATATATATACGGATTCAAAATACGATAAGGGACGACTTTGGTACAACTTTTAGATGTCTAATGTTCAAAACAACACAAAATAACAAAAAAAACAAAAATTATGGAGGTCACAAGGGTTGAACCCGTGACCTCCAGTGCCCAACAGAATGCCTTAGCCACCCGGGCAGCAACCGGTTTGTATTGGAATCCCAAGTAGAAACATTTTATTTACAAGCAGTGGCTGTTATTGAGTTACAGGGAAGAAAAAAATGGAAAATGCAGAAACCGGGTTTCGAACCCACGACCTCAAGGTTACCAAACGTGAGACCCAGCCACTGGGCTACCCGACCCTTCTGGTTTATAACCCGGAGAATAATCTATATAACCTAACACTGTTTCGCGTCATCTTCAACCTTAAGAACTCCGGTGGCCGGAGTTTTATTCCGGTCACCGGAAAATCGCAAAAATACAAAATAGGATATAGAAAACGTGCGACTACAGTAAGGAAGGTTTACCTTGTGTCCGAGATGAGATTTTGATGTGTTTTTTTTATGCCGAAAAACGAGTCGAAACACGAACGCGAACACCGAGCACGGTTGCGGTTTGAACTTCCGATGACTCCTGGTTGCTCGTCAAGGATTCACGATCACAGAGGAGTGTCGAATGGTGGTGTTACAGCGGCTAACAGTGGTGGTTCGATGGGTTTTATCTCGCCGGAAATCAAGAAAACGAGAGGGACGAGAGGATGCTAGAGAGAGAGCTGAGATTCATTGTTCATGAATGATTGAGGTCTGTTCAAGTTGTTTCAATATGGTGTTACATGAATCCATTCGTAACCGTCGACCGACTTGAATTGCGAATTATGGCGATGTCGGTTATCGGATTTGGAAGGGCCGTCGATTTATTTCATGAGTTCAAATTCAACTTCGGGAAATTGACGAGATAAGTCCCTCGCAAGTTACAACTTAGGGGTTCAGGTTTGAGAAATTACGATGCTAGTCCTCGGAGGCTTTGGTTAAATAAAATGAGTTTAAGAAATGACAGTACCAGCCCTCCGAAGTTTGTACGACGCTAATCAACTCTAACGAAGTTAACGGAAGATAATTTTAATATACGCGTGTTGTCCAGATACATTTAGCGTATAATGCTTTATAAAATATAACTCTAGATTCGTCACATAAAATCATGAATATAATTTCATGAATATATATCTTTAGTTTCATATAAAATGATGAATCCGAAATCGTAACAAATACACGTAAAGCTTCACATAAAATCATAACCTAGAGATTTAAAGCTTATAACTCACGATTAATAACTTGTAATTAAAATCTTTTAATTGCACAAAATTATAAATATCACTTAATCACCTATATGTATTTATATGTTTTAATTCTACATAATATCATAGAATTTCAATCGTTTAAACTTTCGTGTATGCTCGTAGTGATGATCACAAACCCTCATTGCTAAGGTCAACACAGTCAATTACATAAATGTTCACACGACATTTAATACAATTTACGTGCAGTTAATGACAGGAAAAGACCTGAAAATGCGGATTGTCACAACCAGCATAGATTGCATATAGTTTACAATGAAGTACACCAACATGAAAACTAGAATAACCAGAATAAGACCAGCATAGAAACTAGTAACCAACACAGGAACATAATAGAATGAATGTAGTTTACAATGAAGTACACCAGCATGAAAACTAGAATAACCAGAATAAGACCAGCATAGAAACTAGTAACCAACACAGGAACCTAATAGAATGCATGTAGTTTACAATGAAGTGCACCAAAACAACATAGCATAAACTGTATGTTCAATGAACGCACGAGCATAATTACTAGTAATCCAACACAGCATAGCATTATTTGTGTAATCGTAAACCCTAACATTATCTAATCAATGCTGTTGCATATGATCATTTTACCTGTATCATCATGAACAATGTGCTGATCTTCATTCGATTTTTTAACTCCTTTTTTCTTGGTTCCAAACCGTTTTTTACCTGAAGATTCAATTTGTGGCAGCATTGCGTATAAGAGAATATCCAAAATTTGTGTACAAAATTGAAATGGTTATACAATTAGAGGAACTTACGATTGTATGTAAGTGATGCTTGTTTTCCAGTGTTACATTTCTTCGAATCTTCGGAATCCATGGCGGTTTTACGATTAGCAGGGGGATGAATGAGGGCTTTATGCACGGTAAATGATCGTGGAAATGTGGGCGGTTTCTAAAATTAAAATTAGACAGTCTGACGAAATTACCCCTCTGTGTTCTTTCTAATTGACATAAAAGGTGTTTTTTGGTCTATCCGCATGATACCCGTTAGATGATAGATCTGACGGCCTATATTGGGCCGCACCGGACTTAGGCAAAAGCCCCTGCCGCACAGGAACCGCCCTCTCTCTATATATATATATATATATATATATATATATATATATATATAAGGGAAGGAACCATTATTAACTCACTCTTAGAGAGATAACCAAATAACCAATTTTAGCCACAAGATGCATGACACTTGTCTAATGGGTACTTTTACCAGGAAGGGTATAGATGTCATTTTACCTAACAAAAAGTAGCACTGATGCCTTTTCTGGGTAGCACCGGTGCCTTTTTTCGGTAGCATTGATGTTAATACGGACGTTTGAAAAAAAAACCTTCGAAAAAAGTCGGGACCACATCTGAATTAAAGATAAAAAAGCGATAAGTCCAATGGTATAATTTTTATAAAAAACCGACTTCGGATAAAAAAGTTATAGGCGTTTTAAAAATAAGGGGGTACTTTTTCTTTTGGGTAAAATACCCTTATACCCTTTCTGTTAAAAAGAAAAAGAAAAAAAAAAGGATTGCCACGTGTCACTCATCCATAGCACCTGTATTTTCATCAAGCCACTAGGATATGGTTATTTGGTTATCTCTCTAAAAGTGGGTTATTAATAGTTCTCATCCCTATATATATATATATATATATATATATATATATATATATATAGGGGAAGGATCCTGCGAAAACACCTTTTATTGCGTAAACGCGTAAACAATACATTTTTTTAACAAGGAGGGACTAATGTGTAATTCTCACATTTTACGTTCTAAATATGAAGGAGGGTCAGATTTGGAATTAACAAAAAGTTACAAAACAAGCACCGTCCTCAAAATCACGGTAGTCGCTCTACGCTCTACGAACCACCGCTGATTGCGCCACCACCGCCGACTGCGCCACCGACTTCTCCACCACTGTCGCACTCAATGATTCCGTAGGCAAGTGAGTTTCTTCTATTTTCCCCAATTATAGTCGCTAAACCCTAAATTCACCTCAATTGGTAACTTCGTTGCTCATTTCGATTCTTTTTCCGTTTCGTTTTTTGATAATCTATGAACGGATTGCGAATGAGCGTCATATTGTGTTTTTCGTTTACAAATTCTCACTGCTGAATCGAGCATTGTGTTATGATTTGGATTCTGTGTACAGTGTAGCTCCTACTGTTCTTCTTGTAGGGATTACTTGTTTGATGAAATGCATAGCAATACGATGTTTGTTCATTTAGTGGGTTACTGGTTTATAATCAACCTAAAACTAAGTCATAACAATAGGTAAATGTTCATCTATTCATGACGCACAGTGTGTTACCAAATGAATGTCAACAATCTGGATGTTTGTTCATTTAGCGTGTTAATGGTTTATAATAAACCTAAAACTAAGTCATAAACAAGAGGTAAACGTTCATTTAGTCATGACGCACATGTGCGTTACCAAATGAACGTCAACAACCCGAATGTTTGTTCATCTAGTGGGTTACTGGTTTATAATCAGCCTAAAACTAAGCCATAAACAAGAGGTAAATGTTAATTTAGGCATGGCGCACATGTGCGTTACCAAATGAATGTTAACAACCCGGACCTTTTTATAACAATCTTTAAGTTATCAAATAGATACTTGAAATGCCAATATCAATTAGAATACAAACATGTAATACAGTTGGTGTTTACATGTACAGGATAATATCAAGAACATGGAAGACGGTACAAGTAAGGAATCGGGGAGAAAAAGCACAAGAGTATCAGTGAGAAAAAGCACAAGAGTATCATCTAGGGCTGCCACACGATCTGGTAAAATAATTAAATGACTTTTTGTTAGTATCGCGTGTAAAGCATCTATCAAAACATTCACATTTGGTAACACATCAATCAGCAGGAACTTCTAGGGCGAAAAGGCCAAGGGATGTGCATGTCGAAGATAAAGACATCAAGATAACAACAAAAGGTCAAGAAAATTATCAAAGTTGAGGTATGTATTATTGTACATTTGTTAAACAGTTTTAACGCTCGTGTGCATTATACATGGACAAATCATGTATGTTAAATGTTTAAATCACATTTCAAGCAGTCCCGTAACAAAAAAAAAAACATGAACTACACGCACGCGTGACATATAATGGGTATGATGCACGTGTGAACTATGGTATACATGGATAATCACAACGTATGCATATGATGCACACGCGCGTCACATACGATAAAAACGTTATATGGGTATGATGCACATGTGAACTATGGTATACATGGATGTGTCGTGTATATTAAGTGGTTGAAGTACATTTCAAGAGAATATATAAATAGGAATGCGCATTCTAAATTAACAATACATACATCTCATAATCAGCCAAATACCACAAAAAGAAAAAGAAAGAGGAAACAACAGAAGAAGAAATTGACTTGGATGATGCAGAATCTGAAAGCAAATTAACTGAAAGTGTATCAAAAGGAACAGAGGATGAAAGCACAGACCGCAAAACAGAAGAAAAGGATGAGGATAATCAACAAGAAGACAACAGCGAGTCTAACGACAACATAGAAGGTAATTTATGGACTACATATCATAACATGTTCACGAAACACGTGAATGTATACTAACTAATTGAAGTTAATTGTTTCAGGTAACAAAATAATGTTGAGGCCAC
>JBCNJP010000009.1:57588161-57612628 GCA_039602395.1 Deinandra increscens subsp. villosa | reverse complement strand
AAGACTTGTACCTTATGCACAAATTCTTGTACCAAGCTTCTCCAAGCGGGGTTTTCAGTTCTCTAAGGTTCTTGAACACTCCAGTAGCTGAATCCACCCTTGCATGCATCATCAAAACTGATTTTAGGCAATGGATCATCCAAAAACTTGATATAAAGTAAAACCCGACACAAACTAACCTTGGATTGCAACACGAACACTCCCACAAGCCTTTGATCACTCTTGATCAGACATGCAATGCCTTTAGAAGCCCTATAAACTCCTAGTCAGTAGAGGATTACAACAAAACCATGCTCAAAATGGAGAAATGGATGAACTAGAGGCTTACCCGAGCCTCGTGTGACCTTAATATGCTTGAGACTTGAAGCCACAAGCTCCCTCTGGCCGGAATTAGGCTTCTCAGGTGAATGGTGGACGAAATGAGAGAGTTTTTCCGAGTTAGAGTTGTGCAAATGAGCAGAAAATGAGCAAAACTCGTTTTTATAGTGCTGGGCGTCGATGAGGACCGCGATGCAGGTGCACAAACATACCCCCATGCGGTCCTCATGGGTCAAAAAAAGTACGCGGATCCTGACCCGGAAACCTGACGGGTCATGAGGACCGCGAGAGGTTGGACCAGAGAGGGCATGCGGTCCTCATGCCCTCCAGAAAAAAAATAATTTTTTTTCTTTATTTTTCTTGTGATTTTATATTCCGAGATCAAGGTTTTTACCATAGGTGTTACATCCTTCCCCCCTTAAAAGAATTCCGTCCCGGAATTCACTTAGGCTCAAAAAGGTGCGGGTATTTCCTACGCATGTCCGCCTCCGATTCCCAAGTATGCTCGGGTCCACGCCGAGCATCCCACTTAACCTTTACCATTGGAATCTTCTTTCGGCGTAACTTCTTCACAATCCGTTCCACAATCTCTACAGGCTTCTCTGTAAATTTCAGCTTTTCATCCACGCGAATTTCCTTCAACGGAGTTGCTAGAGCCTCATCAACTAAACATTTGCGCAAGTTCGACACATGAAACACGTCGTGAACTCCACTGAGTTCTTCGGGTAAATCCAACTGATATGCCACCTTGCCGACTTTGGATATAATCTTGAAAGGTCCAATATAGCGAGGACTTAGCTTTCCTCTCTTTCCAAACCGAATAATCCCTTTCCAAGGGGATATTTTAAGCATTACCATATCTCCTTCCTTGAATTCCAATGGCCTACGACGACGATCGGCATAACACTTCTGCCGATCCTGTGCGGCTTTAAGCTTTTCTTTAATTTCTCGAACCTTATCATTCGTAGCCATAACCAACTCTGGTCCTGTAAGTTGCCCTTCTCCAACTTCAGACCAACACAACGGGACTCTACATTTCCTGCCATATAGAGCTTCAAACGGCGCCATTTCTATACTAGAGTGATAACTGTTGTTATATAACTATGTTAGGGCTCGTCTATGCCTAAACGATTCGATTGGTTTAGCCAAGCATGTTAATGTTTAAACATAAATAAATCAGATCTAAACAAGAATTCATGGCTAAATGTAAATACAATACCAAATCGTAGCTCGAAAGAATGAAAAATGCTACTTTACGACTCGTCGAAGGCTTCAAATCTTTAATCTTCAAAGGGCTTCAACGAGGGCTTTCTTTGGTTTTTTCTCTGCTCTCCAAGATGTCTTGAATGGTGGAAATGGCTCCTCTATTTATAAGGGACGAATTCTCAAAATTTCCAAAAATGAGTTTTGGCCTTGATCTGGAACTCACGGCCTGGCATGGCCGTAACTTTGGACTCACGGCCTAGATCAAGCCGTGACTTTGAACTCATGACCGTGAAGTGGGCTTCACGGCCTGGCTTAGGCCGTGACTTTCTTCTGATCTGGAATTCTGGAACTCACGGTCGTGACTTTGATCTCACAGCCTTGGTCTGGCCGTGACTTTGAACTCTTGGTCTAGCTTATCTGTAACGCTCTGGTTGGGGCATACTCACGGCCTGGGCTTGGCCGTGACTTTGATCTCACGGCCTGGGTCAGTTTCGATCAGATTTTTACTTTGACTTTTAAGGTTGACTTTTTGACCCGAAATTTGACTTTTTGACTTTTTCCTATTTTTCTTCATTTTCTTGTCTCGTTCTTCGTGCCAAGCCCGTTTTCACCTATAACTCATGATATTTTTCATAAACGTTCACAGATTAGCAACTTTAACATATATTTCCCACGTGTTTGACCCGAAAATCATCATTTTTAATATCCAAAACCACACACATCAAGCCAATCAGATTCAGGAAAGGAAAAATGGTGATGCCCCAGTACCAATCAGATTCTGACAAGGTGTTTGCAGTTTTTAAGAAGACAAAGCCTTCAACATTCATTTGTGATCAACAGGTATCTCTCCCAGAAGATGAGGTAAACATGATAAAACAGGCACTTGCAGATGCTGAGAAAGCTGAACAAATAAAAAAGGGATGGAGACATGGCCTTGGCATTCAAACTAGAAGGAGACATGCTGCGTTATTCAAATGATAAAATAATAATGGGTCTGATAAAGAAATCAAGAGAAGGTCTATTGTTAAGAAAATGGCAATAATGGACTCTGTGAAGGAGACAAGAAAAAGAAGAATGGCCATAGAATCTGACAAGGAGATCAAAGTTGAACAAGAAAAGATCAGACTGTCAGATAACCTTCACAATGCCAAACTCCTTATGAAGTTCACAGATATTATCATAGCCAGGGTATGGGCAAATCCTGAACAAGCAAGTTTAATGATTGCTAATCAGTTACGTGTCTAGGGTTGTTCAAGAGGATGGTGAATTAAAACTGAAGGAAAAGATAGATGCTGAGGAAAGGAAAGAGAAGATAAAAAGGGAAGAAGAGATACAGAAAATCCTAGAAAACCCTATGACAGAGGAAGAAGAACTCAAGCTTCTCAAAGGTTATTTCATTAAGATGAGGGGGGAGGACCCCAAAAAGATCAATCCTTCTGGTATTAATAGCTTGAGAATCAAATATTCAAATACAATACATGAACAAAACAAAATCTAAAAGGTTACATGTGAACCAATACCACCAGGTTCATTTTCTGATCTTAACAGAACCCTAGTCTCACAGTATCCCAGAAGAAACACTCCTAGAACTAGTAGACCAGAAAAAAAGCCTAAACCTGTAAAGCCTCCTAAACCTGTAACATTAAAGCTTCTTCCACCAAATTTTAGAACAGAAAACTTCACACCCATTATACCACAACCTAGAATTGATCATACTCTTCCATCTCCATATCCTGACCTAAACAAACCCTGAAAACCCTCATCTCCACTCAAGTCACCAGAAAAACCACCCACCAAGAGAATTAAGTCAGTGGCTAAGAAAGGAAAAGGAAAAGTGATCAATGAGGAAGATGAATACAGAGATGGTCCATGCTGATAGGAGAAGAATCATCTCCTGGAGGTATGATGATCAAGCCAAAGTATACCTGTTCACAACCAGTTCAGATGAGGTACTAAAGTTTACAACTGAAGAAGCTACGTACAACCTCACTGACCATGAGTTGGGTGATGTTAGACAGCTATGTGCTAATATGAAGGGTACGTGGTCACAAGAGGACTCCTTAATGCCGAGGATAAAGATGTATTTGGATGACTTGTACGGGGAAGTAGATGAAGCCACACAACGCAGCATTGACAATCCTGTTTCGACGCTTGAAGTTGATAAGGATGGAAAGTTGGTAGTCTATAGAGCTGATGGGTCATTTATAAGGCATAGTACAGTTCCAGATCCAGAATGGAGCTAGGCTGACAAAGACCGAATCCATTTAATAATGACAACTAACAGGCTTCATGTTGTTAAATGAAAACAGGTGACCAACTGGGAGTATAAGAAAGAAACAGACATGTATCACATTTTCACCAGTGAACATGGCGAGACAATTAGAAGCTTAGAAGATGCTCTAAATGGGCTTTCTGAAGATGAGATACGAGATATTGTCAGGATTGGTGATACTGAGAGCAGAATAGTGACACGGACCGGACCTATCATGAAAGTCTCCTATTTCACAAGGCCAAATTTCGGTTACAAGCTATTGAAGAGGAGAACAAGATGGGAACCGGATGAACTTGGCTGGAAGAAGAGTTAATCCCTGTATTTGTGTACAATTGCATAAGTTGTTCCAGTTTGTATGTTAACGTAAGTTGTTACAGTTTTATTCATACACTTTTCATTATAATAACATACACATTTTCAATGAATCATAGCAGACCTCCATTTCACTCATAACTGTGATCTTACATGAAGTATATATTCATATGCTATGTTAGTATATGCTGGCATTTTGATATGGTGGGATGAGATGATTTATAAATAGGATAAATTTTACTTCTTCAGTAAATTGGAAGAAGACAAAACCGGATGAACTACAATTCCTCGGGAAGAAGAGTTCATGAGGATTGAGAGAAGATGAACTAGAGTTCTTCATGATGAACCGGATATTCTTCAGGATGGTTAACCAGTTTTCATATATAATAACATACACATTTTCAATGAATCATAGCAGACCTCCATTTTACTCAGAACTGTGATCTTACATGAAGTATATATTCATATGTTATGTTAGTATATGTTGGCATTTTGATATGGTGGGATGAGATGATTTATAAACAGGATAAATTTTACTTCTAAATTGGAAGAAGAACAAAACTGGATGAACTACAATTCCTCAGGAAGAAGAGTTCATGAGTATTGAGAGAAGATGAACTAGAGTTCTTCAGGATGAACCGGGTAAGATAGAGTTCTAAAGTTCTTCAGGATGGTTAACCAGTTCACAATAAAATAAAAATCACATCAGTTCACAATAAAAATCTATTTGCAACAATCAAATTTAGAATAAAATCAACTTAAATGATTGAGATAAAATTTATCTATATAATTAATGGGGTTAACCAAAACAAAACAGGAGGAAGAGTTAACAAAAAGTTTAATATATATATATATATATATATATGTATATTGATCTATATACAAAGATTTTCATCAGATCCTATACAAAGGTCTATCTAACTAGCTAAGACCTAGCATCCGACATATAGTCTTCATTATCAAAGAAGCTGTTGCTGCTGCTGCTGTCATCATAAAAACAGCTTTTGACCAGGCGGCAATCTCGGTCCCAGCTCAGAGGTGTAGGTGGAATCCCTGTTCAGCTCTCTCTCCCCCTCTGATCCCTGGAGATGAAGTTTCATATCCCCTATAACTTCCTTAGTGATGAAATCAGCGTACTCAAGCCCATTTGTGATGGACAGAGGTGGGATCCTCCAGTAAATGAGGAAATAGCCAATCGATGTGTGGTTTAGGTATTGCACCTTTTGATTCAGATCATAACAATAAAATGTGCGAATGTGGACATAGTGAACATAATCCACATTTCCCTTCCACACATCCTGGTCGGCGGCATTCCGGTGGAAATCGCCACAGTGATGGATCTTGAGGGTGAACCTCCGACCACCTGTAAAAAAACCAAATGCAGAGTAGAGAGTAAGTAATTTAAAAAAACATAAAACCCTAAAAAAACCTGCAGCCATTGTTGAGTGAAAATACACTTACAGGGAGTCTTGCCGTAGTAGGGCGCTGGTTCATTAACCCCACTAATCCTCCATTGTTTACCAAAGGCTGCCATTGATCGATCGAAGTTTTTTTCATGATGATCAGGAAATACATTCGTACAGAAGATTTTGGTGGAAAGAAAGTGGAAATTTAAAGGCAGTCAGGCCACGCTACCAGCTATGGTGGCAAGAAGTGGAAAGGTCAGGCCACGATAACCGTGTATATTTTTTACCTTTACCACGCAAATCTTTTTTTACCGTGTCTATTTATTACATTTAGCAACACAAATTTTGTTGATCAATTATTTTTTATGTGATGGGAGTAATTAAATAAGTTCTGATTAAAATATAACCAATTAACACTTCTGTCTCAATGGTTCTTCTTAATCTTGTAGTGTGTTCCTTTCTTTTGACTGACCTAGGTTCAAGCCTTTTTTGACTGACCCAGGTTTAAGCCTTGTTTGCTACATTTTATAGTTTTTTGATTGTCTAATAGTGGATGACATGATTTATAAACTGGATAGATTTTACTTCTTCAGTAAATTGGAACAAGAACAAAACTGTATGAACTAGAATTCCTCGGGAAGAAGAGTTCATCTAGAATGAGAGCAGATGAACAGAACTGGATGACATTTTTGGATAACTGTTTGACTGCCTTGGCAGACTGAGATGATTTATAATTAAACAGGATCAATTTTAGTTATTTATTAGAGAAGAAGAAGAATAGAACCGGATGAACTAGAGTTCTTCAGGATGATTTATAATTAAAAAAAAATCTATTTGCAACAGATAATTAAGATTCATGTATTTTTCCGGAAGAACATTCATTCCGGATGAATGTTTATAACCTTTCGGAACATTACCTTTCGCCACGCATATAATTTCATATCGTGAACATTCGTCATCTACTATTTAGTCACACAACCTAATAACAGTGGCCATATGTACTAGTTTTTAGCCACATAACTAAGTAAAAACAGTGGCCATTGCTCACATTTATCCACGCATAATATATACTTAATAGTTTTGTTTTTTTTAATTTACTAAGTAATAAAATCTACTCTTCCATCACACAACAATATTTAAGCGTGGCCATACATTCCTTTTTGGTCACACGAATAAAAAATCATTGGAATACTGTGGCCGTTTGGTGCATTTCGCCACTCTTTTTTAAGTGTGACAAATAAGTGTCACATGTTTTTTTTGTAAAACAGTGGCTAAAGCCACTGCACCTGATTGTTGTTGTCACATAAACAAAAAAATATACGTGGCTACAGGGTCTAAAGGCTATATATTTGGCCACGGGTACTAAATATGTGTGACTAAAACTAGTGTTTCTTACCTTTAGCCACGTTTTTTTTAAACCGTGGCTAGGCGTTTTCGAAAAAACTATGGCTAAAGCCACTTTTTGACGTAGTGTTTTTAGTTTAGATGTTTAAATTTTGATTATGTAATCGTTATTGTTTTTCGCGTTAAACGGTTTAACGCGAAATGGTGTTTGCGTGATTTTGGTGATCGTGATCATGTTGACACAATTTCGACACCAACGGTTTACGCGTTTAATTAGTAATATTATTAATTCCATTGCGTAACGGATTACCGGCTTAATCCGTTATAACTCTTAATTTACTAAACCGGATCGATAATGTTTTAATCGAACCTAATTTTTTTTAACATCATCGAGCACCCGTATACCGCTATCGAATCCCAACAGTGGTATAAGAGCCTTGATCACCAAACGCAAACCCTGACCGGTCGGTTTTAAACCGGTGGATTTTGCGGACTGGGGTTAAAACCCAAAAGTCGCAAAAGTTAAACGAGTTGCCTTTCTATATGTTTGGTCGATTTAATTCCACCAAACATTATTCAATTCATTAATTGATTGTTTAACACATATATTCGGCTAGACCCATATTGTGGTTGTGATTGGTTGTCGTGTTTGGTTTGGCCCATTTTGGCCCACTTGTATTTTGGTTTTGGATTGGCCCACTAGTTTCGGGTTCAAAAGTTGTATCTAAAATAGATTAGGTTATTATTCTATTTCTTGTGATTGCTTGCCTTAGCCCTTGACGAACGAGACGAGCATTGATGTGACTACCCCATTGTGGCGAGTGTCCTTGTCAAAGGACACTTCCTAGCATGGCAAGTATCCACGACCAGAAGACCGACGAATTCCAATCGATTAAGAAGAGCTTATGAAGCCAGTGGGAGCGTTAGAGTCGAACAGATGGTCTTTCAAGACTCATCCTCATGGTTGATTTTACCTTTTATCCCATACCTTCTTCGACGTTGTCATTAGACTCTGACAATGTCGAAACCTCTTAAGACGAATATGTGTTTGTTTGCATCTGCGATTTGGTTGCTCGTCTTAACTCGTTTAACGCGTGAACTAAAACTCCAAACTAAGTTTAAACGGTTAGAACTGTTTTACAATCAATTGTTTTGAGTCCTAAAATTTATTAAGACTCGAAAGTAAATAACCAATTTTATGCGACTGTTATCTCGAATTTTTCAATCTTAGATATCGAATGTTTAATAATTGGTTATTGTCTCGCAGCGCGTAGTCTTTAATGAGGAGGTAATTAAATTGACTGTCCCGAGTGAGATAGGGTTCTTGATTAAGTCTAGTCAAACGTTTAATTAATTAAAACATTGACTAAATTATCTAGTCTGGTAAGCTGCAAAACGGGTAGATTATGTCGTCCTAGTCAAGTCTAACTTGTAACATATTTACCGATGCATCAGTGTTGGAGTATATCAACACCGCACTTGGTGTTCAGGGTATCTTCCAAGGTGCATGTATTGGAGTATTTCAATACCGTACGTGTACACTGACCACAGAGGACATCTATCATTTTCTTTACAAGTACCTTATGTATTGGAATATTTCAACACCGTACATCTGGTCATTTGTAGACAAAATTGGCATGGATGACGTTAAACGTATTTCATGAATTAATTCGTGAAAGCCTCATTAACGGGAGTTGTGATTGGCTTTCACAATCCATCCGATTACTTACTTGACCGGTGATGCACTTTACGCTACCTTTCTGGGTTGACTACTAATTGGGTTCCAATATTCCTATTCAAGATTTGCTTGCCATTTTTTAATACGAATATTACATTGAACCACTAAAACGAATTTCCTGTTGTTTCGGATGGCTAATGCTAACGCAAACAACGAGGTTTTCCAGCTCAAGTCTCTCCTTGAGAAGGAGAAACTTGATGACACCAACTTCCTCGACTGGCATCAAAATCTAAAAATTTTCCTACAGATGGCCAACAAACAACATGTGTTAGAACAGGAAGTGCCCGAGCACCCGGCTAATAATACGCTGGCTGGTCGCGCTGCATACGATGCACTGGAAAAAAATGCCAATTCAGTGATGTGCCTCATGTTGGCCACCATGTCTACTGATATTCAGAAGAGCATGGTAGGCAGGATGGCGTTTCAGATGATCGGGGAACTTAAAGGCATGTTTGAACCCCAGGCCCGGCATGAATGCTATAAAACCGTTTTCGGCTCATCACCTATCGAATGGGTGAAGGTAGCCCTATCAGTGCCCATGTCCTTAAGATGAAGGGCTACATCGACCGACTTGCGAAGCTCGATTACGTCATTCCTCAGGAAATGGTGACGGATTTGATCCTCCACCATCTTTCCAGCGCGTTCACTCTTTTCCGAATCAATATTAATATGAACAACATGGTTAAGAGAGTAACCGAGCTTCACGGCATGTTGATGACTGCTGAGATTAATTTTCTCAATAGTAACAACAACAAAAGCAAGTCAAATGATGTGCTTGCCAATCCGGAGGTGTCAAGAAACCTGAGGTTAAGAGGAAGCCTGGGCAAAGGAAGAAAGGCAAAGGCGCTACTGCTAGAGGTTCTAGTAGCACCGGAAAGGGCAAGTCAAGGGCTTCGAAGGCACCACCGCAAGATGAGCGCCAGTGCTTCAAATGCAACAAGATGGGGCACTGGAAGAGAAACTGCCTGGAATATCTTGCCAAGGTCAAAGGGAAGAAGGCCGATGCAGGCGCTTCCGGAGGTATATATATGTTACCTCATATTATAAACCACTTCACTTGATCCTTCAAAATATATGCTTGACATACTTTACATTTTGTAGGAACGTGAAGTCGTAGAAAGCAAGCGAACCAAGATGACATGTCATCTTTGCATGATTGCAAACTTTGAATAAAGATCATGTAGTATTTTGAATTCTTGGTGGTATCTTTAAAAAACTTGCTTGTTTTTTTTTCCCTGGCGGGGTCCAGGATGATACAATTTTTTCTTTGGTTTGAATCTTGAACATGCACTAAAATTTTTGGTTTAAACTTGATTGATATGCATGGTTTTTCTACACTTGAAAATGTTTCACTTGTTTAGTAGATTAGATTCGAACATATGTAACATGACACTAACCCTGGTGCTATTGATTCAATGATCATGAGACTAGCTAAAGTGTAAAGGAAGAACAATTGTTCTATCTAAATACATTAAGGCTATGACGTCTCTTATTCTCATTGTACTTGTTACAACAGGAATAACAACCTACCTTGATTCATGGAACCTTATGGTTTTGAATTGTGTAGCTTGAGGATTCATTAAATCAAATTGAACTTTTATGAAATCACTTGCTTGATTTCATCAAATCAAACAATAGGACCTTTGTTGAGTTCAAACGCTTGTTTGTAAAAGTTTAAGTCACCAACGCAACTTATGTAACACAATCACCTGAATGCTTATGTTATATAAATGCACTAAGTTCTGTGCATATGACCATGATGGTCATGAATATATATATACATACAACACCTTAAAATTCGATGACTACAACTAGTTTGTACTCGTATGTATTAAAATCCTGCTAGGCACTTGTTGCTTACAAAATGAGGATTTGGTTTCAAGTTAGAAAACCAATAATCACATGACTTATGACATGCCAATGGCCGCCTTTCACACCATATACCCATGAATCAGCTCCTCACCGATCACTTGCGACTCAAATTGGTTCCAAGAAGAAGTCTTGCGGGAGACCAAGTTTGAGTTATGCACGTCCAACTTTTGATGCATGGGCATCTATATTCCTTTCAAAGAAACTTGATTTCTATAGGAATTACCGGACTATGATCTGTGACTCTTGTAGTTAAGCAAGACTCGTTAGACAAACATCTTTTTACAACAAACGTTGTTACTATAGTGAAAACATGTTAGCATTCTAAATGACTAATAATTCCAAATGGAACTCGATGTCGATTTTACTTGCCTAAAATCCTCCATTATTGGTTGGTCATTGGATGGAATTCACAATCCTAAATCAGACTCGTTACTCTGATATAATAATCATCAGGGCGTCTAGCACGCAGCTAATTTGAAACATGAAGATGATTGTATCTAGGATACCATCAAACTCTGGTAGTTTGATTTCATCTTGCTATCTCATGCATGTGACAAGACAATTGGATACTAATCAATTTAGATTCATACTGTGTTTATGAAACTAACTAACTTCGTTCTTGGAAACGAAGTATGTTTGCTAAGAGTTCTCTTACAAAACAATATCCTAACGGTTTGAATGAAAGATGATCATAAGAATGTAACGTCTACATAAAGCAAGTGGGAGCATCACCACTAATCCTTATCGGGATAACGATTGAGTGTTGATCTCACGTTCATTAAAGTTTACTGGATTAAACTTGTAATGAAGTTTGAACTTATCTCCAAGTTTCAAGAACACCACACAATTGAAGTCATCTCAGGAATGGCATCCTCAGATACATTCAATTTCTTCAAACGAGTCGTTTCATACTAGTTATGAAACGAGTAACCTCCAACATATGGATGTTGCAATGGGTGTCACTATAAAGGGTTACACAATGAAGCTGGAAACCGAATCATCTCAACTTGTCTTGATGATGACAAGATGTTCACGATGAGTACTCTAGTATACTCACCGAACAACTAGCCACCTCAACTGGATTTTGAATCATGAATGTAAGGGTACATTCGAAGAAGGTTAATTTAATTTTGTTGATAATCAATTAACATGCCATTGTGATAACACTGTAATCCATGTGCATACCAAGGGCACATGTTTTATCACGCATTCAAATTCACTTAAGTAATTTTGATGTTCATGAGTAACACCAAAACTAATGAAACAACTTAAACAGGCAAAACGAAAACACGGGCATAGAACCTAGCACGAGAATTCGCAGTTCCATTGATCAATTTTGATCAATAAGCTAATACTGTTACGTATTACCTGAATTCTACGCTACATTGATGTTCTACTTTAGTGTTGGGATGTCAAACTTTAACGTTTGTACCAAATCATTCATTCTGATCTAAAGGGTTTGATGCAGATTTTGAATTCTGCAAAACGTGTTCGAATTTTATATGTTATAAAACATCCATGAATATTTTATGAAATATTCTAAAACTATCCATAGTTGATCTAATTTGTGGGAACAAAACTGATCTATGACTATTCTGACTCTGGACTCAAACGGTTGACTATCCAGACTCACAGACCTCATTAGAGAATGACGTTATGACGTAACTCGTATCAAATTATCTTCATGGATTTAATCATAAGACGAATTTGAATAAATGGTATACTTAATAGTGTCCTTTGACCTGAGATACATATGCTACCTCTCGTTTGCCAAAGACTGTTCATTGATTGTAGTCTAATGCTGTCGCGAAACTGCTAGTAATAAAAGCTACTTTTGGGAATGGATCTGAAGCTTAGTGGGAGTTGTATGTAGTCAAGATGGGATTCAGTACTCTTGCACTAATAATACAACAACTACACATCTTGGGCCCTCTTGTAAGTTCCAAGTGCTAAGTGTAAGGCCTTACCCAAACTTACTATGTATTTGATTGGACTTGTGACACCCGTTCGGGGGACGATTTGAGGAGTCGAAATCTCATGGACTGGACTTGTGACATCCGGTCGGGGGAGGATGTGCATGATCCTTCGGATGACTCGCGTCCCATGCTACATAATACGTTTGGGGTCCTTATATCTATGTAAGCAAACCCGGTTGACCACGCAGGTGCGGCTGAAAGTTTCGAGTTGGGAAAAGGGTCGGTAATATTTTATCACTTCATGGAAGCTGAATAGGTACGTGTTTGTGAACTTGGTTTTGGTTACGCTGGAAAGCACAAGCGGAGAGCAGTGCATGAAAGATACGGACCTTAATCCATTTAAAAGATCAACTTTGTAATAAAATAATCTGGCACGCAGGGTTGTTCCCCTGCTGGTTCATGACGGCGTGTCGAGTGTAACGGTTGCTGGACCAAGGGGCCCAACAACTAATTGGCATTAGAGTCACTATATTTGTTTGCCAACAGCACTGTCTCCTGGGGTTCGTACTCTCTGCAGACGATCGCTTAGGGGATTAGTGATACTAGCGATTTAGTGCTGAAAGGTTGTCTAGTTTCCTATTGGTGAATAATCTTACGGGAAGGGTATAACTTACGGGATTCCATCATCACCACAGATATGTCCTCCACCAATACTATCTTCGATCGAGTTGACCAAGACACAACTTTTATACTGTATATATATATAAATATATATATATATATATATATATTGTTGGATATTGGAAGTCCACACCCGACAACTTTAAGAACCCGACCCGGTTTTGACCCGTAAAGAGTTACACTAAGGGCAACGAGATATAAATCCGCTTAATTGGTTAACCGGTAAATCACGGGAATATGTAATTAATTAATGTTTATACATGATTAATAAACATGTATGTAATTACGAATAATTATCATTGCGATAATGAAATGGAGAAATAGCGTTACATTATTAACGTTAGCGGTGAATATGATAAATCAAATAAATAATTATTTGATTTTATTGATTCTTGGATTTACGACCATTTATTAATAAAATCGTTTTATTAATTAATCGTAAAATATCGGTGGTTCGATTTGAAAGAGAAAATAGACGAGGGACTAAAAGGGAAATTATTCCGCTTATTAATAAGCAGCTAAAGGATTAGGAAACCCTAATCCCTTTCCACGCCACAGGAGCCGTCGCCCCCTCCCTCTGCGCCTCCTCTCTCTCTCAAATCTCCCTCTCTCTCTCAACCACCACCATTGCCGCCCCTCTCTTGGCGTCGGCGATCTTCGAGAGAATACTAGGTGACAATCGCATGTTGATTGAGGATATCACTATGACCATCGCCATCCATACATCACCACCGTTGCCGCCCTCTTGGTCGCCGCCGCCTCCTTCCTCCTAGGGCCGTCGCCATCATCACCATAGGTCGCCGTCGCGACCTAGCGTATCTCCGTTTCACCGCGACGCTTTCCACCACTTACCGAAAATCGTCGTTGTCACGATTTTGTGCGTGCAATCCTTCGTCGACATAATTGTTGTAATCGCCCCGGCTAAAACCCTAGCCTCCGTTACCGTCTTAATTCATCGGTGCTCGCTTGTCGCCACCATAAATCGAATAGTTTCAATTTACAATGAATCGGTTTAAGACGGTTCATACGATTTACGAAACGATTTGATCCGAAAGTCATATCGGTTTTTCCATGAAACCCTAGCATCATCACGTTGTCCCTCGGTGTGTCTAACGTTTGTTAGTTCACCGCGAGGTATATCTAAACTCCGGTTTTTAGTTTCGATGTTTAAATTTCGATTATGTAATCGTTATTGATTTTCGTGTTAAACGGTTTAACGCAAAATGGTGTTTGCGTGATTTTGGTGATCGTGATCCTGTTGACACGATTTCAACACTAATGGTTTACGCGTTTAATTAGTAATATTTATTAATTCCGCTGCGTAACGGATTACCGGTTTAATCCGTTTTAACTCTTAATTTGTAAACCCGGTTGGTAATGTTTTAATCGAACATAAAGTTTTTTTAACGTCACTGGGCACCCGTATACCACTGTCGAATCCCAACATATATATTGTTTTATATATTTACTAACACTTCACTTAAAGAATGTTCAAGTTAAAAATGTCAGAGACGATGAAGTACCAAAAGCCCTCATTTTCCTTTGTGTCTTTGATCGACCTCGATTCAACTTACCACTCCTATACTGCTCCACGATGGGTACACTTGCCCGTGAATGTGGTAAAATAGTAGTTGTTCAAGTAAATCAAGTTTAAAAATTTAAAAGCTTCAAATGCTAAAAAGGTGTCACAAAATAACATAATATTTTATATATACACCACAGCACACCACATATACTTCATGTTCCATCACAGTCCAACACTTGAAGGAATAACTTCCTTTCTCTTGGATAGAACATTTATCCCTAAGGATTTTAAAAGTATATTTTATTGTCAAGTATAGTTAACGGCAAGAACTTTTTCTTTGTACTAGACTTGAACAGACAAGTTATGGATTAGAGGATTTATCTGGTTAATTAGGATAATTTTGTCAAAAGGGTTTCCTATATTTAAGCTTCAATTTCTTGATTCTTAATGCTCCTGGATTCAAGTGTTAACAATTTAACTTTGCAGGGATTTCAAAATTTTAATTTACAACTACTTGTATAAAATTGAATTATAGGAATATTAAGGTCATGGTATCTGTTAATCATTAATCATCCAAATGATTATAAACTATTAATTAAGGCTGATGATTCTAACTTCTTTGAGCAGATGCTTGATTAAAATCAAGTACTCTTATGCTCAACTTAATGTTGTATAAATACAAATAAGTTTTGAAGTAAAAAATGATTCATTGTCTATTAGCTTGTTGATACTCTTCATCACAAGACGTAGAATTTCAATGAGCTATTAATCAGTTAAGTGATTATTAGACAATCATGGTCACATCTAGCAATTGTGAGGATCACGTATCCATTAACGCTTATGATGTGTTCATGATTATGTGAATCATATTCATCAGGCTATGCGTTGGTGTTATTAAGTTTCACCTTCTCAAGGGGATAGACTTAAGCTGGAAGGTGTTGTTATTTGCACTATTAGCGGCCATCTGAAACATTTAGACAATTTTGTTTTAGTATTTTCAATGTTAAGTCTAAATTCAATTATGGTAAGTTCTAACTGAAAAAAGGATGGGATTCCATTTAACTTAATTACTAAAGGTAGTTGTAGCATGCAATCAATAGTAATTAAATAAATAGATAGGCAACGATTGTCACTTGTGAGGACCAATCACAATATTCGTTTATGCGGCTCCCTAGTAATCGAGGATACATACAGATACGTTTAGCCTCATGCATGCCCACTTTATTTACAAACACAAATAGTGCGGTGTTGAAGACTCCAACACTATGAGTGCGTGTAAGAAAGCAATAGTTGTCCTAAATTGTTATTGTGCAAGGTACAGTGTTAAAGAGTCCAATACCTCCACCTTCGAATATACCTTACACGCCAAGTGCGGTGTTGAAGACTCCAACACTGACGTTTAAGTAAAAATATGTTCTAAGTATGACTGGATTTAGGATTGGCATAAACTATTAGTTTTAGACATACCAAAATAGGGGTTTTTAATCAGCTTTTAAATGGTGAATATTAATCACAAACCCTATCATCGGTCGGAACAGTCGAATTAGATAACCTAATTATATGACTATATTGTCGCGAAGCATAGATAACCAAACAAAGCAAGCTAGACTTTTAGAGTTTATAAATTTCATAAATTTCAAAAGCTCTATAATTTGTTATATATATTTATTGAGTTAAAATACCTTATTTTAAAACTCATATATCTTTCGTTTGCAAAATCCTTTTAAACTCATTTTAAAACAATTTTAACCTGTTTTAGTTGGTTAGGAAAAGTAAGCAATACAACACACAACTTAAACATGTATTCAGCCATATTAAAGCTTCAGTATTGCTAGAGCCTTTTAGCAATACCGAACTTAGGTCTAGGGACAAAAAAACATAAAAGGTCTTCCTTAAGCATCTCGTTGTCTTCGTTGGCTCCCACTAACTTCAAGACTTTTCTTGAACTTGATTGGATCTTCTGAACATTCATTTGGGAAACCTACCAAATTTGGAAATTTTCCATTTACAAAAACCTGCCAGATTTGGAAAGTCTCAGGTTTGGGAAGTTACAATTTCTAGAAACCTGCCAAATTAGAAAATTGCTAAAACAGGAAAGTTTTCGAATTTCAAAGACGGACTAGAATAGCAAACTTTCTAAAATTGGAAACACTTCAAAGTTAGAAACTTACTAAATTAGGAAACCGCCAAAATTGGAAACATGTCTAAATTTGGTAACACGAGCCAAAACAACAATCTTTCCAAAATTGGAAACTTGCTAAGTTGGAAAAGTTCCAAAAATGGAAACCCGAACTGAATTAGAACTTGCCAAAATAATTTACTAAATCAGGAAAGTTGCTAAAATTGGGAACATCATCTGAAATAGATACTTGCCAAAGTTGGGGACTCGCTAAATCAGGAAACGTCTCAAAAATAGAAATACATTAAATGAAAACTTAAATCTATTTATTACAACTTTGAACCCAAATTGGGTCAACTAATCTATCAAATAATGGGCCAAAATATGGGCCAAAACCAAATAGAAAATACAAACCAATCATACACGCAATTTCAATAACTTGGGTCAGGCCGAATACACGTAAAAAAAATAAAACAATCGAACAATTATAATTGCATAATCTTGGTGGATCTAAATCGACCAAAATAAATATTTTATACAATTAACAAAATTAATATTAAATTAATTCACAACTTTCGGGTTTTACCCCCAGTTCCGGATTTACCAACTTAAAACATGACAGGTCTAGATTTGTGTGTGGTGATCAAAGCTCTGATATGTGACATCCGAGAATTCCAAGGTTAAATTCCGTTAGACAATCTCCGTTAGTTACGTTATGAGCGTTAACTAGGTAACTAATGCTTAACTAGGCCGAATACGTCCACGACCTTTGGTTGATCACCGAACCCGTCCATATGTGTTATGTGTTCATTTATTTATTGTCATTATGTGCAATGTGATTTAAACGCCTGATTTAGTATTATTAATAGCATGACTAATTGTAAATTCTTGATTCTGTGATAAATTGTTTAAATTGCCTAGTTTAATGTTTAACCGGGTAATTAGAGTGTATGCATACATGTTAATCTTGGGCTAATCACTTGCTGATCATTGGGGGCCCAAATCCCAATGATAAGCCCAAAGGAGGCTTTAGTATTTAAATGAGAAATAAAACCCTAAATCTCATTTTAATGCATACATCACACAAAACACACACACACACTCCCATTCTCTCTCTCTCTCGTGAACCATTTCTGGTCAGCCTTGAACCACCAAGGATCACCGTGATCTCAGCCTTGAAGATCATCCATTGAGCTTGAAAACCCACCCGTAAGTTCCATGACCATTTCTATGCTTTTCTTTGTGTTTTCTTAAAAAGAATGTGTAAACCTTCATGGAATCGTTTGATCTTCTGATATGATGCTTAGGAATGTTAGATCTAGCATAAAGACTGAAACTTTACGTGTAAAATCATGCCATAATGAAGATCCATGCTAGTTAGGTCATTTTATGCTTAAAAGTGTTCTTGGAGATTTAATGGGGAAAATCCATATTTAAGGTGTTAAATTTGCTTGTTTAATGTTGGTAAATGTTTATGCATGCTAGATACTGAATTATATGAAGTATGGAAGCCATCAGAATGATTTTTTGTCAAATTTACGAGTTTTCTGCGACCAGCGAAACTAACAGATTCATTAGGCGAAACTGTAGTTTCGCAAACTGTTTGAATATTCATCCAGCGACACTATACAGCGAAACTATAGTGTCGTCTGTGAAACTAAGTGTATTGCTCGAACGAAACTACCAAGCGAAACAACCATAGACTCCTGAACGAAAGTTCAAATCCGGAACAACCATTTTGACATCTAAACTCTTTTTAGGGTTTCAAAGGAAATCCAGAATAAACGGTTTTAATATGACTAGTGTAGGTTAAAGTCTAAACCAAATGATATCACATGATTTCTAAGGATGCCTTGAAACTTAAAAGTCCTCAACAATTTAGTACCATTAATTTGCGAAGCGAGGGGATGTTCGGTAGATCTACTGAGGGTTTGACAAACCCTGCTCCGCGGTACACAAATGTGTAGCCAACCGGTTGGAGGCCGAACGGAGTTCAATATCAGCCTATTTTAGTTGTGGGGCCCATGAGGATCACAACTGGAGGCACAAACCATCGGCAAATGCCGAACTCTGTTACGTCAGCTTTGGTACGAACTTCCTTAGTGCATGGAAACCGGATTAGCTACCCGCGATATCGGTTGACCGCTTTAATCTTTACTTAACTAGTGCATATTTGATAACTCAGAACTTGGCAATTGATTTGCAAAAACTGTTACCTATTTATATGTTGAAACATACGCTTATGAGACCGGGCCGCTGCATGACATGCCCACTGTGAACTCACCAACCGTTAGGTTGACACTTGTGTGGTTTTCACTTTTGCAGATCGCTGAGGAGTATCCACCGGAGGTTGGCATGGCACCCGAAGTTACTAATTTCATTTTGAACTTAAATTTAGGAATTGAACAACAATTTATGTTTTGTAATTTAAGCACGTGGTTAGTGCTAAGATACTAATGTTTTTTCTTTCCGCTGCAAACTCTTAAACTGTTTTATGATGAATGTTTGGACTTTACTCTGATTCGTTTAGTATTTGTAACTAATGGTTGTGGTCCTGGTTTGCTCGCACCCCTTAACGGTATAAACTCTGTTAGTGGTTAATTGGGGGTGTGACATGATACCACTGTTGGGTTTTGCCAGTGGTATTCGGATCACGAGTAATAATTTTAAATTTTATTAAAACCCGTTTTACTAATTGTATTATCGGATACAATTTTATATAATTTAATTCCATTAATTAAATCAGAGTGAGGAAGCGTATATCATATACATAATTATAACAAACACGAAATAACCAAATGACAAAATAAAAATGATCTCATCACCGACACACAAATACTAGTCATATATATATATATATATATATATATATATATATATATATATAGGGTTAGGTTCAAATGAGAACTTTTTATTTTGAGAACTTTTGAGAACTAAATCTCAACCACACATTTCAGGGGGGAACCACTACAATTCATGGGAGGGGGGATACATGTAATTCACTTGTGGCTCAAATTAGTTCTTTTTAGTTCTCAAACCCAATTGGTTCTCAAATGATCCTCTCCCTATATATATATATATATATATATATATATATATATATATATATATATATATATATATATTTAAATCCATATTTAAATATCTGAATCAAATAAATTGTGATAAATATATATAACATTTTATGTGATCATCATAATCAGTATTATGATGCGATCTAAACCAAAAGTGTTTAGACCTTGAAATACCGGTTATGTCGAACAATAGTTCGAGACACCGAGGTTCAACGAGACAAGCGCTAGGGTGGCGAAAACTTCCAAAGAGAAAACTGGTGTCACGTCACGATTAGATCGGAACAGAAAAACACACGAAAAACAGCACCTAAAGCGGTGGTGGTTAATAGTGGCTCAGCAGTGGCGACGCGGTGGCTGGACGGCCGCGGTCGGCTGCTGATGGCGGGGTTCGACAGCGGCATAACAGCGGCGGGGTGATAGGTCAGTGGTTGCTTCGGACGGACGCGGAGGCAACTACAGCGTCGCCGGCGGTGGCTGCGATGACGTGACTACCGTGAATGGCGATAGACGGCGATGGCGGTTGGGAGACCAACGGCGGCGCAGAGAGACAAAGGAGAGGGGACAAAAATTTTAGGGTATAAGGAGAGTGTTTTTTGTGTAACCCAAAATCAGTATTTTGTCTCCCTATTGATAACCCTATAAACCCTAATGTGGATAAACAACAAAAGGTTTATTTAATATTATTTGGCTTATCCCTTAAGCAGTTGTAGATAAATTACAACTGGTTTAAATCTCTTCTCATTTATCCATCCAGCTTTGTATAGATAATCATATATTTAAATAAAACTTATTTATTTTAATAACTATTATCCATCCATGGTTTAAATAAAAACTAACTAAATAAATAATTTTATTTAATTTAGTAATAATAACAATTATTATTAGTATTTCACCAACTAATAATGATTACTAATTATTAATTATAATTTCTGATATTTTATTATTAACAAATTAATAATAATATGAAATGATTGATTACTATTTATATTGATATATAAATAACAATGTTAAATCATTTCTGTTTTCGCAGAATAAAGTTTAACTAATTAAACGTGTTCGGTTCTCGTTGCCCTTAGTATAACTCTTACATGCCACAACCGGGGGTGGGGGGTGGGGGGGGGGGCGGGTTAGCAATTGTCGGGTCTGGACATACAATATCCAACAAACCTAGCCACTGTCATCTTCTAATTGGGCGAAGAATTTCGGTGGGACCATTGGCTGGAAAACAACCGTTGGAAGGGTTGTAAGTTGCAGCGCTGTGATTGGCTGAATGTTCTCTCACACGGATCACCCCTCGTCCATCGTTGGATCCTTCTAATCTCCACCATTGGATGTTGCATTCTGATTGGATGCAACCTCCTTCACACGGATCAGCAATCCAAGCCATTAAATCCATTTAATCTCAGCCGTAGATTGAATGTGAAGGAGAATTCTGATTGATTGTTAATCAAGCACACGGATTATTCTTCTTCTTACGATTTAACTCTACTAATGTATTTTTCAGCAGATTTCGTTAAATGTGGGGTTTTCTTATTAAGTCCTTAACGAGACTAACAATGATAACGCCACCAACGAAATTTTTGGAATTTTCGTTAGTTCATGGATTTATTCTATTTATTTTTATTGGGGTTCTCGTTTATTGACATCATGCGTACATTAACTATCGACTACTGACGGGCTAGCTTTAATTTCTGGTTAATTATGAAGCTTTTTTCTTGTTAAATCTCATGGATTTCTTTTTAGCTGATGCAGTGCTGATGTCATCTAACCGCACTAACTGGAATCTCAGTTACATTGTGGAATATTCCAGTTTAATTTTACGGAGGACCGTTATCTTGAAGAAAAATTGATGGTTTTTCTTGGATTTTTCCGAATTGAATAGTTTTCACCGGTATTTCTTGGGAATCTTCAAGTAAATTTTTTCAAACTCGTTTTTCAAGACCCAAAATTTCGAAGTCTCCAGTTATGATTATTTTTTGCGTTTGCGCTCAGGATCTCATTTTTTCTCTGATTTGGCACGTTTTTCTTGATTTGGTGACGTTTTTCTTGATGTTTTTTTGACGTTCTTCGTGACGTTTTTCACCCATCACTCGAATTGAACTTTATTATTGCATCCAACCCTCAGTCACACGGAACAAGTGCATTATTCATGGATCTTACACAACTGTCATCATCTGACTCCCGGTGTTTTTTCGAGATTGTCCAATTTCAAGATTTTTGATCCAGTTTCTCTAGGCAACCGTGCGGAACGGTTCGACTCTCTACATCTGGTTTTTACGCTTCCATTGGATGTATTTGGGAAGATATAGAGAAAAGGGGGAATTAATTATGAATTTGGATTATTGGGCCGGTTATCAGAAGTTGGAGAATTTTTAGTGTTTGATTGATTTATCGGATTCGATTTGTTGAGGTTTGGACTCCCATATTAGGCATTTTCAGTATTGTTCCTGATGGGTCGAGCGAGACAAAAAGAAGCATATTCAGAGGGAGAATTTCTACAACAGAAAGCTTTGGGTTTATCAGCTTTTCATTGAATATGTATGGCAGAGCGGTTCTTCACCAGTGTGACAGATTTGAAAGCATCAATCAAGGGGGAATATGTTGGAGCTAAAATATTGGTGATCGATGCCATCAAATCTGTTTACGAAGCATTTGGTTAAAGAATCCATTGTGATTTGATTCAGAGGCTGGGTTGTGACGATTGAAGCTTGCAAGATTGGACCGAACATATTTTTCTTGAAAAGTCAATTGTTCAGTCAACGGTTAACGTAAAAGTCAACAAAAGATCGGTTCGAGCGAGTCAAGCTTTATATTAATTAATCAAATTTGATTTAATTAATATTTTTAATTTTTATTTGTAATTTGCTTATTGTATTTTTGTTTTATTAGTTAGCGGGTTAGTGAGCACATATGCTATCCCTCTATATATAGGTGGTAGTGCTCCATTCGTTAGATGATGATTCTTTGTGTGGTGAGAGCTTCCACTTATAGAGAGAGAGTCTCATCTTGGGTTTGAGCTCAACCCGAGATGGTAATGGATTGCATATGATGAGATTGTAAGCATTCGACTCGTTAAAATCATTCGACTATCAATGAATCATTTGCTTTATCATATCTGTTGTTTGATTTCCTAGATTCTCGATCATTCTGTCTCACCATCTTTGAGCACATTGTTGAACATGACTTGGGGTTGTAACGTCTTGATCAATCCTGAGATCAAAAAACCCGGAACAGGCAAGAAGCTTAGCGGTGGCGGTTTAGGCTTCGCGCAAGCCAACAGGGTTTGTCTCGGTCCAGAATCACGAGTCCAGGCCCATAACATACTGTTTCGGCTACATGTCACGGGTCAGACCCAATATCACATCGGGTTATACTCGATATCCACTTTGCACTATTTTGAGTTCGTTTAACATGTTAAAAACTATTTTGAAAACTTAGAACACTTAACCGAAACCTTAGAACGCGAACCAATGGCCTTTTTCTTGAGGACACGTTATTTATTTTGAAACTATAAATAGGTTTGCATCACATTCATGGGTTACATTCGAGCTACACTTAGGTGAGTTTCACGTATTTTTCCCCCTTTTTACTTTTATTTTCTTTTGGGGTGGAATATACGCAATCATAAAATAAGAAAGCTTAATTTCAGAACAACCGACACAACTATATTATTATTTCGGTTTAGTTGTTTTCCCCGCTAGAAGCGTACGTACACAATCTTAATTTCTTGGTATAGAAACCATAGGTAATAGGGGTAGCGCCATTTGGGGATAATGCCCCCACGTTTTCGTGCCCATGATTGGGACTCCCTCACGAAAGCGGCATACTACTTTTGACACATCGAAACCCCATGGTTGGGTTCACATTATTATTATTATTATTTTGGGAAGACTCTATTGGCGAGTGGCCGCGCGTATGTAACAATCGGGTAAGGACCACGTCGGGTAGAGGATAGTTGATTGTGGAACATACTTGATACGTTTATTAAATTGCATTCTTCGTATTCAAATTATACTTTTAAGTTTTACATATTTTTTATGTGTGTTAAACCGTGAACTCACCAAACTTTTTAGTATATATTTCAGGTACCTAGCATCATGGATAGCACTTGCACTTGGTTGGCGATGAGGGAATGGAGGAAGTCATATCACATCCCTTTGACACCTACGCTTTATGAATTTTTAATGTTTTGAAATAACTAAGACAATTTCTCATATGTATTTCCGTGGAAAGGTACCCCGATGAAACAAGTATTTTGTAATTGGTCGATTTGGCCCAAAACAATGTCCTCTCACGAGTGATAAAGTTATGCTTTTAATTTGACTAGACGTTTGATAATTTGTTTGTGTGCTCGTACCGTGTTTTTTGGTACCAAGTGTACCAATCCGTTTACTCTTATCACGACCTCCCGAACGGCGTGTGACAACTATGCCCCCTTGGAAAAAACATTATTATGTTCTACATGTATCCCCGGCACAAGATTTGAAAATGATGATGATCCGATGGGTTAGTTTTTTTTTTAATGTTTCCGACAAAATAAAATAAAATAAAATTTCCGTTCTCGGGAATATATATGTAAAACACAAAAATTTACATATGTAAAACAAAAATTTACACATGTAACAAAAATTTACACATGTAACAAAAATTTAATTTTAAATATAACTTATAAAAAATTTCAGTA
>JBCNJP010000009.1:57551699-57587661 GCA_039602395.1 Deinandra increscens subsp. villosa | reverse complement strand
CGAATGTTCACGTATTAAGGCATTTATATAAATAAATACAAGGAATGAACATGCGATAACGTATCAGGAAGATCAGTTCAATCAAGTCTTGAATATTGTTTTAAATAATAATATTTATTATTATTTTTATGTTCGCTCGATCGATTGAATAATAAATCGCGTTAAGTTATAGTATATATAACTAGGGTTGATAATTATTATTGAAATAATTATTATAACTTGTCGAAATAATTTTATTAAATTATTACAAGTTAAATGATATAACATAAGTAGGTAAATATTAAAAGTTGTTTTAATATTAAAACTCATGTTAAGAAAATTAGGGTTTCTGAAATTCGTAAAGATAATTATTTGTTGAAAATAATTATTTACGATTCGTTACGTCGTAAAATATTTTTAAGTTGTTTAAAGATTTCGTTTCAATTTCAAACATTTAAAAATAAACATTTGATCCGGTTAAAACGTTTTGATTATTTTGATTCATTTAAAAAATCAAAAATGTTTAAAATATGTTTTTCATAGTTTCTATAAGTCTTTTGATTTTATCTTTATAAAATCATTTTTAAATAACTTTATTTATTAAACAAAGTTAGGGTTTTAAATAAAAGACTTTTTATAGAAATTCATTAACATAAAATGATTCTATTTTTGTATAAAATCCAAATGTATTATACTTTTTGTCATTTATTCAAAAATATGATATTCTATCATTTTTTAACATAAAATATAACTATATATTTTATCCATTTTATTTCTTTTATAAATTCTAATCAAGACTTTTAATTCTTGTATTTTAGAATTTATATTTTTATTAAATGTGACCATTTTATATAAAATTGATTATGGTGGTATTTTTATGGTTTAAACATCCAAGTAATTTATAAAATCACTAGTTTTTGTATTTCATCCATAAAATTCATTTAAATGGTTTTAAGGTTGTCATTTTATGTAAAATTTGAATGTAACCTTCCAAATGTCCCAAATGTGTCCATATGTGTCTCTAATCATTATCTAGTCCATGAATACTTGTCATCAACAAATATTAATCCATAAACAAGGTGGTTAACAATATAAGTCACAACTAATAATTTTATCATTTTATGTCAACATCTAAGTACTTCTAGTGAACCATAACATATTAACACATAAGATTAACAATGACTAAACATGTAATATATGTTAAACATTAGAGATTCATCAAATGGTTTAATTAAACCATCATACTTGTTATATAATCCATGGGTTTTCCATTTAAATAACAACTAATATCCTTATGTTAAAAACACATGATGATCATATTAGTTAACATGTTTTGGAACCTAAAACATCACATTTTCAAACCTTACAACATTAAGGTTAAGAAAAATAGTTTAGTTGTTTTGATTGTTAGAAAACCTTTAAGTTTAACCCGGTTCGTTGTCAAGACTCGAGGTATCGTTTAGGACGTTTATATCGTAATGAAGCTTAAACGGAACGGTTAGAAGGCTCACAACGAGGTGCAAGTGGAAACCGGGAGAAACAGAGGAAGGTGGCGGTTCGCTGTGGCGGTTCGCTGTGGCGGGACAGTAGCAACTCCGGCGGTGGCAGCAGCCCAGCGACGGCAGCAGTGGCAGGGGCGCACGGCAGTGGCAGCAGCCACAGCAGCGACGGCAGCGATGGTTGTGGTGGTTGTTGCTGTTCACGGTGGGAAATACAGATGGAGGCGGAGGGCTGTGGCGGGGATCGGTGAGCACAGCAGCCGTTCTGCTGCAGTAGGGTGGCGGCGGGTGGTGTTGTGCGACCGGAAAAAGGAGAGGTGATGGTGGGTGTGGGTTCATGTAAGAGAAGAGGGAAGGAGGGGAGGGGCTTGTATGTAGGTATTGTGTGTGCGTAAGGAAAGTTGGTAATTGAAGTGGTGGGGTTGAGTGTTAAGTTACCTCTCACTATTTGGTGATGATTAGAGCTAGGATGAAGAGTAGGGTGTGGTGGCCATGCTCTTTGCCATAATTTTTATAGAAAAAATCTCCTACTCTTTTCTTTTATAAAACTTAAGTGAGTAAGTGATTTGTCTTTATTAAACTTGTCATGTTTAATAAAAATGGTTTTTGTAATGTAGAAGTTTCATAAAGTATATAAAGGACTTGAGAAAATAAAATAGTTCATAACTTTTATATTTAAAATTTTATCCATTGGTTAAATATATAAGGTGATAACCATTTTATAAATATTAACACAAGTTTCATGGGTTTAAATTATGAAAATAATCCCATTGGGCTTTGAGCTTTATATTGGGCCAATTCATTTAAAAGAAAAATGTATTCGGGCTTGTTTGTCGGTAATGGGCCGTACCGGCCCAAACGGGGCACCGGATCGAGGCCCGGGCCCGTTTTGCATCGGTTGAGGTTTCAGGTCGCCACGATTATTCGGAGTATTATATTTGAGTAACGGATCGAAGTTTCGGGCTCGGTTCCATTGTTTTAGGCTTATTGGGCCTATTGGGCCATGTCGGGCCCAATTAGGTGTTCGGTTGGGGTTAGGCTTAAGTCTTGACAACGATTTCAGTTCGTGATGTTTTTATTTCATAAAAACAATTGTTTAAGTTGATTATAAAAGTTTTTCAGAAATCAGTTATGTTTTTCAGTCTTCCGCACGGGTTACGGATAACGTTTTCAGTTTGTCAGTCTGTATCAGTTTTAAGCTCGACCGATCATATTGTTTAAAACCGAATAGTTTCAGAGGATCGATCACTTATCAGTTTGACGTGTCGATTATATAAGTGTTCGACACCAGTTCCGGATAAAATATAAAAATACATTTTATATTTTTTTTTCTTGTTATTGAAGTTCCATGATTTATACATGAAATCATAATATTCTTAACGGGTATACGCTTTTAGCACAAACGCGGGATTAGGTTTACGTCATCAGTTAATAGTCAGACACAGTAATTAACAGTTTAAAAAGGAATCAGATCAGATTAAGCACAATTAATACTTAATTAAAAGTCAAAGCAGGTGGTTTGACCTGGATTTGCGGACGAGGTGTCACAGTATATAACATCACAGCGTGTGTTTTTAATTATGTATTTTTGTGTGATTGTTGTAAGGTGTTTTATATCGATTTTTCTTAATGCGTCAAAATATAAACAAATGCGTGATTATAGAAAGTCAATTTTTTAATTTTTTAACTTATGTTCATTTTTTTCTTTTTGTAAGAGTTTTTCCGTTTGCGTTATTTATTTAATAATTGCGTAATTTTATTTTTTGTATTTTTTTGTTTTTACTGTTTTGCGTGAATATTTTTATTTTTATGTCTTTAATTATATGCCGTTGCGTGATTGTTGTAACCTTAATTTTACGAGTTTCTTCATGCGTGGAAAAATACAATTAACATGCGTGATAATAGAATCTCAATTTTTTTTAACTTATGTTCATGTATTTTTAGCGGGAGTCACACACAATTATAGTGTGCGTAATAATGGTGTATTTTATTGTTACACTTGCGTATTTTTAAGGGTGAATTTGTTTTTTTGCAGAATCATTGATAATGTTTAAGTAGTTTTTGTTTTAGTTTTTTTACTAGAGTTTTCTGTGTTTGCGTGATTATTTTTAATATGTGCGTAATTTGATATTTGTATGAACGTTTTTTAATAATTCCGTAATTTTATCTTTTGCGTGATTAGTTTATAATTTGCGTAATTTTGAAACGAATTATTTTTTCTATATTACTTGTTAGGTTTTTTTTTTTTTTTTGAATAATCATTTTTTGATGTGTTGTTGTTTTTTTATAATGTGCATAAATTAAAGTAAAAATAAACCAACATAAATGAAGAATAAAATGAAGAAATACTAAAATTATTATTATTATTATTATTATATACTATAACAATTTGAATTGGATGGCCTTTCTCACATATTACTGTACTTCATTCACACCACTTAGTTATTGACATCTGTCCTTTTTTTATACGTTTTGTGTTTTGATTAGTTGAAGGTGGCGGTGGCTTTATGCTTTACTTTCTTTTTACAAAGAAAAGAATAAACCAGCTGGCCCACTATCCCATGTCTCCACCGCCCGATAAATGCTTCCTCTCTCTCTCTATCTCTGCATTTAACTCTCTTCATCTCCGTCCTCTCTCTCTCTCTATCATCTCTGTCCTCTCTCTCTCTATGCTCTGCATTTAACTCTCTTCTTATGGAATCCGGTCACCGGAACTTTTGAGGCCGATGATGGCTTATCATCCAAGAATTCCGGTAACCGGAATTTTTTAGGGCGATGATGGCTTCTACGGTGGCGGGGCATCCTTTTCGCAGCCGATGTAAACCCTAGCCCAGTTTATTTGTTTTTTGTTTATGATATATCAAGTTCAACGACTGATATGTTTCGATTATCACTGATTAATTTTGATTTAGGGTTTCTTAAAACCCCCAAAATATACGATTACTTGATTTCCGAGGCTGGGATTTTCTCTGATCTGTGTAAACCCGTAATGGGTGTTGGTTTGAGGGTGAATGGCTGGATATTACAGTTTATTAAAGAAGATGGGGGAAACGAACATGTTGACAGGTCTGTTTAGGGTTTCTTAGTATCCCTAAATATATTTGTGGTTTTTGCATCCTTCGAACTTTTCAGATCTGTTATGTATGCTTCTTTGAGGTTTGGTTATCTGATCAAAGTTCCTTTACTTTGAGGTTTCTATCTTTTTCATATGTGTGAGATTAATCTCTTCCTCTGGCTATGATTTTCTTCCAGAAATGAAGAATGTATAGGACATTTTTTCTTTATGTTGGCATGGCAATTTGTTTAACTATTTGCAGCCATCTAATTTTAAGTCCTGTTCTTCCTTCATTAATGGTCTGAGCCATATTAGCCATGTTAAATTCTACTTTTCAGATCTGTTTTTGGTTAAGTTTCTATCTATTTCAGATCTGAAGGGATTAACCTGTTGTCTGATGTATGATTCTTTGGAGCTTGGTTCTATGATTAAAGTTCCTTTGGCTATGATGTTATTCCAAAAATGAAGAATGTAAAGGGCACTTTTTTTTTATGTTGGCATGGCAATTTGTTTTACTTTTTGCAGCCATCTAATTTTAAGTCCTGTTCTTCCTTCATTAATGGTCTGAGCCATATTAGCCATGTTAAATTCTACTTTTCAGATCTGTTTTTGGTTAAGTTTCTATCTATTTCAGATCTGAAGGGATTAACCTGTTGTCTGATGTATGATTCTTGGGAGCTTGGTTCTATGATTAAAGTTCCTTTGGCTATGAAATTATTCCAAAAATGAAGAATGTAAATGGCACTTTTTTTTTATGTTGGCATGGCAATTTGTTTTACTTTTTGCAGCCATCTAATTTTAAGTCCGATTCTTTCTTCATTAATGGTCTGAGCCAATATCAAATTCTACTTTTCAGATCTGTTTTTGGTTTGTACTATAAAGTTTCTATCTATTTCAGATCTAAGGGGTTAATCTGTTTTCTGATGTATGCTGCTTTGAAGCTTGGTTTTTCGATTAAAGTTCCTTTGCTATGATGTTCTCAGAAATGAAGAATGTAAAGGGTATTTTTTCTTTATATACATATATATTATATACTATATAACAATTTGAATTGGATAGCCTTTCTCACATATTACTGTACTTCATTTACACCATTCGGTTATTGATATCTGTCTCTACTTTTATATGTTTTGTGTTTTGATTAGTTGAAGGTGGTCGTGGCTGTGTGCTTTCCTCTCTCTCACCCATGTGCGATGTTCAAAAGTTAACGTCCCTTGGCCGTGATGTCATATCTGTACATTTGGAATTATGAGAACTAACATGTTGGTGTTGTAATAACTTTTGCAGCCATGAAAGATTTGTCTTTTTATGGCATGGCAATAACCTTTGCACCCATTAACTATATTGTTTTTCTATGAAACATTCCATACAGATCTGAGCCAATTCGTATCGTTTTTTTTGTTGACTTCCTTTGGTTTTTACGATTACTGAAAAAAATAATTTGTATCCTTCACAATCATGTGGCGTAGAGCCGACATCCATTTTGTTCCTGTTGATTTTTTCATGTGATCGTAGGAGTTTGTAAGAATCACTATGAAAAACTAGATGTAGCTAATGTCAAATGATGAGATTTCAAGATCAGTGACAGCCAAGTAACAAAGATAACAAATAAGCATCACTATGTTTTGTTTAATCTCACTATTTTGGTTGGTTTGTAACAACTTAAACTTCTATTACTATAACTACCGTAACTCATTCTATTGTGAATCATTTTGGCTACCCTATTACTATTAACTCTTATCATTTGCACAACAATAACTAATCCAAATCAAAAGCAGTTACATGTTTAAAAACAAACTCCCGCCGCAACCCGCGGGGGGTTTCCGGCTTGTTTGATAACAAGATAAATTCTACTAATAAACTTGTAAAAAATACATTTTTAACTCAAGAGAGGCACTCATAGCCTCGAGTATTTTGTTTATTGTTTCCATCTGCTCCATATTCGTTTTGTCCTTGTCTATCATGAACAAATGGACAATGTTTTTAAATGAATTCTTTAGCAGACTACTTATCTTCCGCGCGATTTCGCCCCTGGCTTCCGTGTTTTCTTTGAGGCTTTTGAAATTTTGTTCGAGGACGTCTATCAGCAGTTTCTCCTTGTTGTACTCCAGCATTATTTGCCGAGTTAGTTTCTCCTTGAGCGCCTTGTAGTTGTTGGCTTATGTGGTGTTGGAGGAAGATGAAGACATTTTTTCTTTATCTGTTTTTTATGATTTGATGTTTAAGTGAATGAACTGTGTTTGCGTGATTTCAAAACGTAATCGAGTGCCTAGTTTTATAGACGGTGGATGATGAGATTCGCGTGGTATTAAATGTGTCACCTGTTTTCTAATTTATTACTATATTAATGGGGGCGGTTGGGGATATGAAATGGAAGCGATTTAACTTTTTTATTTTTGAGTTAATTATGTAATTTTTTTAATTGTATCCGACGTGTCGTTTTCCCTCCATTTTTCTGTGCTATATATATATAATATATATTCTGTCTTTCTTCATGCACATTCCATACTCGACGCACAAAGTCCCCAAATCTCCCATATATCCCAGACCTAAATTCAATCTTCTCATCCTTTTAACATAAAATATGGCTTCTTTTTCATCGAACCCTAACTCTCCGTCTAAAAACGCAGTCATGCAATTTGCTAAACAAATGTATGCGAAAGAATCGAAGGATGATCGCATAATGAATATTCTTTCGCCATGAGGGGTCTTACTGTCAACAGCATCCAAGGCCACATCAGGAAGCTCAAGCAGCTTGTGGATGAGCCGGAGTCCGCGATGAAAGACGCTGCTGCTGAGTATATTACTCAGCAGCTGGAGCTGAAGGAGTAGATTCATTCCCTCCTTAGTGGCGTTGTCGACAACACCATTAAGAAGGGGAAGAACATGGTGGATGCTGCTGAAATATTTAAGAAGATTTAGGCACCCATTTTTTTTTTGTTATTTTATTGTTTTTATGATGTTTTTTGATCTTTAGTAGTATATTCCACTTATAATTTTTTATAAATATTAATATATGGCACTTTTTTCTTTTTGATCTATTGTATGCTTTTGAATTATATTGTTTGCCTTATTTTATTTGAACAACATGCGTTGTTTTATTAAGTGTGAAACATGTGGTTTTTGTCAGATTTTTGGAGTGTATGCGTGATTTTATTTTGAATACATGCGTTTTTTTAGGTGTAAGGGTGTGTTATTTATTTTGAATACATGCGTTTGTTTTAGGTGTAAGACAGTTAGGTTGTGTTTTTGTGAGTTTTTTTTAGAGTGTATGCATTATTTTTATATCGAATATGCGTAATTTTATGTATAAAAAGTAAGGGTGCGTTATTTATTTAAATACATGCGTTTTTTATTAAAGTGTAAGACAATTTAGGTTGTGTTTTGTGAGTTTTTTAAAGTGTATGCGTGATTTTTTTTTACACATATGCGTTATTTGTTTAAAGTTTAAAGGTTGCGTTGTTTTTTGTTTGATGCGTAAATATTTTTGCGTATGCGTGTTTCATTTAAAGTTGAAAAGACTTTAATACCCCTTTTAATAACTCCGTGTCTTTTTTTTTAATTAATTAAGCGTGTTTCATTTTAGTGTCATTAGATCAAAAAGATCCCACATATGAGCGGCCGAGATCCCTTCGCACATTTCGTACGGAAAACATCATTTGTACAATAGTTTTCCCTTATATATATATATATATATATATATATATATATATATATTATATATATATATATATATATATATATATATATTGAAAAGTTTATTGTAAACACCCCCATAAGTGTAGACACGTAGACATATTTTTTCACCATTAAATCTCTTGATCTAATGATTATGATTAGTTTTTTTTTTCATTTTTTTCATTGTTCAGAAACTTTTACATGTGAAAACACATGTGAAAGAGAGCTGTTTCACATGTGAAAATGTCTACAATGAACCTCACCTTATATATATATATAGAAACAGAGAGAGAGAGGGAAATGATAATTTAAAAATCAGTTAGTTTTGAGAACTTATGAGACTCTCATCATTAATTAAATTTTAATAATAAATCTAATTATTCCAAATTCTTTTTACTATTCTTAAATTAAACAAACAAACTTCTTATAATAATTTCCCCATTACAATTTCCCCATTACGCTTAAACATTAATATTATATATATTACCGCTCTATAAAATTATATTAAAAATAAAAATCTAACAAGATAGTCTCGTTTTCAAAATTTTGCTTTAGGCGTTGCACAAATTAGGATCGGATTAAAATTGAAGTTAAACTTTAGATTTTTACGTGGATAAGGATATTTTATGCTTGTAGAACAAGCCACCCATTCCCTATATATTTGTATCCTAAAGCAAGTAAACGCAAGTAAAATTAACAAACACAAAGATCTCATCGTCGACAATATGGAGTCATCTTCGTTCAACACCAAGAAATCATCATCGTCGTCATCACATGTTCTCACTACATTCATCCCGGTAGCATTACTCCTCCTCCTCTCCCCCTTCTTATTCTCCAACCACCACCACTCTTCACCACCACCACCCAGATCCGTCATCATCCGCCCTCATCCCCAGCACCAGGACCCGTTCGTCACAAAAACGTGCGCCAAAACTCTCTACCCATCTCTATGTTCCCAAACCCTCTCCACTTTCCCACATAACCTACATCAAAACAACCACACAAAACTCCATCATGCCCTTCATTACACCATTCAGAAAACCATCAACCGTGTCACCAAAACCCGCACCACAATCATGTCTTCGTTAAACTCGGGTGTTCAAGAAACCGTGTGGGTCAACAACTGCGTCGAATTACTGCGTCTCACCGCATATGAACTCCAAGAATCAATGAAACAGTTATATTCGAATCATAAAGATGTTGTGAGTTATGATATGATGAAGATCATACTGGATGCCGCTATGACTAACAGGGACACTTGCATGCAAGGTTTCTTTCGGTTGAAGCCTGATTACCACCACTATACGAGTATGGGTCGCTACATGCAGAAATCATTGACGCCCATCATGCATATGATCTCCAACTCGTTGGGGATCATCAACTATATTGAATCCGAGGGACATCTAGCCGTACGTGTCGCACCTTGGACAACTGCTTCGACCTAACGGTTTCTTATACTATTTGTTAGCGGGTGGGTGTCAACGAGAGATCCGCTCCGGAAGCTGGGGTGGAGAAAAGTTCCCGAAAAAAACGACACCGCCTCATTACGTTCAAGAAAAACAATATATTGGACTGACTTTGCCAACTGTTTTTTTAATCATATAATTTTAGAATATTTTTTTAACGCTTGTGTTTCTTGAATTGGCTCGCTTAAATAGTGAAATACTGAAATCCATCCAGAAATGATAGCATCTTTCCTTACTTTTTTGTTTTGTGCTTTTAAGTTTTGTAATAACTCAGTGAGGTTATAATGTTATATATATATTGAAGTAATATTTAGTTTCAAGTTTTAATATTTTAATATTTATGAGTTTGTAGAAATTAAAAACGATAGTGTTAAACCAATAAAATTGGATCTCTAATATGTTTTTGAAAGGGAAAAGGACGAAAATGACCATCGTTGACCATTTCGTCCCCAAAATAGCCCCTTGAAAGTCGTCGCCCTCCATTTAGCTCCCCCTGACGGTCGTCGACGACCGTCGTAGGTTGTCTGGACGACCGTCCTGGCATACCCAACGAGCCCACGACACGTGTATAAGCAATGGTCGTCGGCGACCCTACTTCTCCGACAACGACCATACACGGCCGACAACGACTGTATCACCTGAGATAGTCGTCGGCGACCGTCTGCCACCACTGACAACCTTGTCCACGGTCGTCGGCAACTTTATTAATTTTTTAATTTATTTTTAGGGCGTTGACCGGATCATTAGGTCGTTGACCATTACGGTCGTTGACCTGCCCAAACATGGGCGTTGACTTACATGACGACCGTCGTCGACGGACGTTAATTATTTTTAATTTTCTTTAATTTTCTTTTTTTAATCTTTTACCTTTAAGTTTCCATGATGCCTATATATAGCTGTTTTTAATTTTCTTTACTTACTAAACTTCAAAAGTATAAAAATGACTACACGACAATGGAACTTTTATAAGTAAATAAAGATATCGACATAATATTCACACTGTTCAGCATGGAACGTACTCAAAGATCACCCAACTTGGAGGTTTTAGTTTTATTTAATTTTGTAATCTTAGATTGTCATTTCGAATGTTCGTTGTTATGATTTTAGTTTTATTTATTTAATGAATGTTTCTTGTTATGGTCATTATTAATCCCTTACCTTTTCAAAACTTATTAATTAATATTTTAAAACATAAGTATTAAAATTATTATTAAAACGTAACATTACCACTTCACTTAAAACAAAAGTTACCATTACATAACATCGTTAAAACATAACATTAAAAATTACATTGAAAATTTATTTCCAATGACAGTCATCGTTTGACCATTCAGAATCAGATGAGTGCTCGTCTTCATAAGGATTGTGGTATCTTGTTTCATAATCATCCGTTGAATAGCCATCTTCGTAATTATAAGCATCTTTCAATACATCCGGGTCTTCGTTTTCAGTTGGATCGTAGTGTTCACTTTCGGCCTGTTTCGGTGACGTCACCGGAGATTGGATCTTAGGTAGAACTGGGGATGTTGTATTGGCAGTTTTTTTTTCTGGGTTTGGAGTTGTTAAAACGGGTGTTTTTTCTGGGCTTGGAGTTGTTAAAACGGGTGTTTTTTCTGAGCTTGGATCAGTAAAATTATCACCGGAAATCTCTCTCGTAGACATTTGCTGGTTTGCTTTTGCCATGGAAAAGTTTGTACATTTTAAAGCATCTTGTGACATGTATTTATAGGCTAAATATTTTAAAATTTAAAATATCTTAAAAATATAGTTGTACATACAATAAAGTGTAAACGGATCCATCCCTTAGATCAATTATTTAATACACTATATAATTATTTAATACAATAAAACAATCTCATCAAACAATAATACAATACAATAAAGTGTAAACGGATCCATCCCTTAGATCAATTATTTAATACAACATATAATTATTTAATACAATAAAACAATCTCATCAAACAATAATACAATAAAGTGTAAACGGATTCAAAATACAAAGTCAAGCGAAGTAATGCATTCGAAAACATTTTTAAGAAAACACGGTAACATTGCGACTCGATGCGTATTCAAAATAAATTGTGTGATTTCACCAATTTTTCTTTAAAAATGATGAGATCACATAATTTAATTCGAATACACTTCAAGTCGTAATGTTACCGTGTTTTCCTAAAAGTGTGTTCGAATGCCTTACTTCGCTGACTTTGTAATTTGAATCCGTTGACACAGTGGAAAGGATTCGGCAACCATTAGTTGACTTCAATGCCATTCATGAAACAGCTTGCACCTTCATCAACTTAAGAGTTAACTTAAGTGCTTCTTTGCTGTTGAGCACGTTGGTGTTTTTGGATTGTTGAAGTCAAAGTTCACCACCATTTTGTTGATAGCGTGGATTACAAATAATTAATAAATTGTAATGTCCAAGAGATCAAAATCATAGTGGAGAACATCAGATTTTCACGATCCAATTGCATTACTTCGCTTCACTTTGTTAGGTGGAACTTTGAGCTGAAAATCGAATAACAAGATAGAATTTCTTTATATGAGATTTGAATTGAAAACCAAAAAACACAAGGTTTCAACATTTTAGAAATGTTGGTTGTGTTTTTCTTTATATACAGATTTTATACTTAAACTTGCCTTTAAATAGAGAAACCCCGTTTGAGATCCTAATATATTTATGGTCACCACGACACACTCTTGGGTCGCCACGACCGTAGTCGTATATGATTCGTACTATATGTCAGAAATGTCAAATCAGATATGTATATGGTCGCCACGACCCATTATATGGTCGTCACGACCGTATCCTCGTTATAAACAGATATTTATACTTTATGTCATATCATGACATGCATATGGTCGCCACGACCCATTATATGGTCACCACGACCGTATTCTTGTGTGAATAAAATTTGTACAAAAGGTAAATAAAGTTAAACACGTCATTACGGTGTGAAATAAAATTTATATCAATATATTTAAGCATTACATTAAATAGGAGAATAGTTTAATATATACTTCGAGTTACCAACCATATTCATACGTTTATATTAAATAAGTAAGTTGTTTTTTGGATGCTTAAGTTAATGTTAATATTTTTTTTGACTATAATTGTTTTTAGGATGCTTAAGTTAATGATAATAAAAAGGGAAAGTGAATAAAAACATGGGTCTTCATTTTCAATACATCCTGATTGGATCAAACTGAGTTACATGGGTTTCTATTCAAAATATTTAATGTAAATGAAAAAACATATCCAGCTAACAATAAGAACACATTTGAGTTTTTTATTCTCCGTTGATAGTCTTTTTTGAATTTCCTCACTATCTTCAATTCTTTTCAGCAACTCAGGAGATGCTGGTGGATCAAACCAAGCAACAAAACCGCATCCGTCCTGTAATAAAAGATACGTATTATATAAGATTCGCTAAAACAATGTTAGTAAAGTATTTATTTACCCTTCTCCCGCAACAATAGAATTTCCGATCTGGGTTATTTGTTGTTCTCGATAGCTTAATTGTGGTGGTAGAGCCACATTTGCAAATCACCATGTTCTGATATGCTTCTTGAACGGTAAGCAATCTATTTTTTGGCCGGTATTCGAAAATGTGGAGACTTGCTGGGCTTTAAAATGAAGCAGGTCGTCTTGGTCGTCACGACCGTATAAAAGGTCGCCATGACTATGAATAATTTCAATATAAATCAGTTCTATATTTCAATATAAATCAGTTCTATATTTAAGTTGTTCTGTATTATTTGCAACGTTTTTACAGTCAAATTTAGCAACGACCGACCATAAGTGTTTCGAAAATGGAATTTAGCAACGTTGTTGTATGCTCGGGTGGTAAATGGGAAGAAAAAAATGGTGCATTGGAGTATTTACCTGTTGATTGTTCTCGACGTGCTATCTGTTTACAGTCAAATTTAAGTCTTTCAGAGATTAAAAGCCGAATATCAAGTCGTTTCGGTATTTTTAACATTTCTCGGTTGTCGTATAAGTTGCCCACGTATCCTTTTCCTGTTGATTTATTTGATGATAACGATGCTTCTCTGTTTTTTAAAACTGTTGGGAAACATGAAAAAAGTGTTGTTTATTTGTATGTAGTTGATAGTTTATCGTCTACTCAACTTTCTTCACACGGATCAAATCCAAAAAACAAAATTAGTTTACCTGATTTAAACAATCCTAGCTCGGATTACCTTTTTGATAATCAGACAACTAACCATTTTTATCAGTATTCTGATTTTGAGACAAAAACAAATCAGTTTTACAACAGTAATGAAATTACTGATTCAGACGTTGTACCTGACACAATTATCAACAATTCAAAAGGTAATAGCACATCTTCATCTTCAAATACCTTATTGGGTCAACTTTTTAAAGATAAAGAAGAGCTTAAACTGAAACTTTCGCTCCTAGCCATGACGGACTGTTTTGAGTTTAAAACTACAAGGTCTAACAGAGAAAGGTTTGTAGCTAATTGTGTTTCAGAAGGCTGTGAATGGATGTTAAGAGCAAGTGCTTACAAGGGTACCGGTGTGTTTCATGTTAATCATTTTAACAACGTCCACACTTGTTCAAAAACCCAGATTTTTCCGAGTAGTCGTAACGCTAATAAAAAAGTTCTGGGCCACATCATCAAAGAGCAATTAAAGGATTGCAAACGTGTTTATCGTGGCCGCGAGATCGTTAAGGATATTAATGAAAGGTTTAAAATAAATATATCTTACAAACAGGGGGTGCGAGGGAAGAATTATGCCTTGGAACTTATATCCGGATCTCCGACTGACTCTTTTTCTAAATTACCTTTATATTTTTATAATTTGAAGAAGATCAACCCGGGCACTGTAACTGATATTTGGCGTGACGAAGAGAACCGTTTTGAAATGTGTTTTGTTGCTCTTGGCACCGCTGTAAGTTATTTAAATATATTTTAATTTGTTTAAATTGTGTTTTCTCATTTTAAAAATTATACTGTTCAAATAAGAAGTTTCATCCAATATTTAAGACCCATAATAATTATTGACGGCACACATTTGAAAGGGCAGTTTAAAGGCACAATGTTTGTGGCTGTTGGAATGGACGGCAATAACCAGATTTTACCAATCGCGTATGGTTTTGGAAAAAGCGAAACTGGTGAATGTTGGACATGGTTTTTATCTAAATTGAACGCGCTTGTACCAGACAGGGAAGGTCTTGCATTTATTTCAGATAGAGCCGCCTCAATCGAACTGGCAATAAAAACAGTTTACCCGTTATCTTATCATGGCCTATGTTGTCGTCACCTTCTAGGAAATTTACCTTTGACAGGTAAAGTTGCTCAAACATTATGGTGGCAAACTTGTAAAGCATGGACCGGACTAGAGTTCAATATTTGCTTCGAGGCATTATGTGAGGGCCGAGACAAGGTCCGTGAAATACTTACCAGAGTTGGTTTCGATAAATGGGCAAGGGCATACTCTCCGATAAACCGATATAACATAATGACGTCAAACAGCGCTGAAAGTATGAACGCTTTATCGGTGAAATCTAGAGAATTACCTATCACGAAACTCATTGATTTTTTTATCTCGAGCGTCCAAAAATGGTATTTTGAAAGACGCCAAGTTGGAGGTATTTGATATTATAATAATTACATTTTTTATTGTTATTTGTCTTCCCATATATTATCTAATTAATTTATGGGGTTTAGCCAGAAATACTCATCTTCTTACTAAGGAAGCAACTCGTATAGTCTCAAGAAGGATTGTGAAAAGCAGGACGTTTACAGTTAGGGGCATAAACAATCATCAGTATGTTGTCGATGACCAAACTCGTCTTTGTCGTGTTGACCTATATCAACGGACATGCTGCTGTCGTAAATGGCAACTATCTGGGTTACCATGCACCCACACCATCGCTGTTTCGAGGTTTTTAAAACAAAATGATTGCTGTGAGTGGTCCCAGAATTATTTTAGAAACGATGTTCATGTTGCTACTTATGCAGAGTCGATATATCCTGTAACGGATGAGTCTACATGGGAGGTGCCTGTGGACTATAACCCGCTACAGCCACCTCATATCACCAAAAGACAGTCTGGCCGTCCCCGAGCGAATAAGCGAATCCCTTCTAGAGGTGAAGAAGTAATACAAAAAACGTGTTCAAGATGTGGTGTTAAAGGTCATACTCGAGATACTTGTAAAAGTCCCCTACCCTCAACGCAATCCCGGAAAGGAAAAGAACCGGCTTTTGTTGATGCGAGTACCTTTCGTGACTACGTACGCGAGGCAACGACTCAAAATGAAACTTCTTTTGAGTCTTACGATTTAAATGAATTTTAAACAATGTTATTTGTGTTTGTTTCGTGTTCCCCTTTTTTTCAAGAATTTAAATCTGTTTTTAATCAGTATTTGTTTTTAATTAATTTATCTAAAAAACTAATTAAATCGTTGACATTCGTGGCGGTCGTGCCGACCGCAAGTAGTACAACAACTGTCGTGGCGACCTTACACAGTCCACGGGGTGTCATGTCATTAATGATGTGACTGGTTGCAGTGCCCACAGTCGTGGCGACCTTTAAATTGTGCCCAGAGTCGTGGCGACCAACGTTAATATTTAACATTAATATAGAAATACTTAGGTTCCATTAAGTCTAATACATAATTTCGGATTTCACGAGAGATGCAACAAAAGTTTAATAAGTGACACAAAAAAAGGCTAGAACATATAAGCACCAATCCTAGGACATATCGTCGTCGGGAGCATCATTGGATGCTTTCTTAACCACCCTAAATGTTTTTTCATAACAATGGGCAGCAAAAGCCTTACGCCATTCCATTGCAGTCTCGACGGGATTTTCATCTTGAACCAAAGGCTCCCCGGTCAATAGACGGGCCAAATTAATACAAACCCAGACACCACAATCTCCTAGCTCACCTGATTGTTGAGCACAAGGAACTCCAACACGCTCAAAGCCGTCTTCGATAAATCTACCGGGCCCCCAATTGTAATGGTTAAAATATAACCACTGAGGGAAATATTTATCCAGAATGTCGAAAACCCTATCACGTTCAACCACGAACCCATTTGCAATACTATGAAAAATAATAAATTAATTGTCAGTATTATAATGTAGGACTATAATTTTTACTTTGATTATCAAATAATTAACGGGTGGTACCTGTCAGAGTAACTCAATTTCCACTCTTTGAGATTGATGACGACCAAGAACCAATGTAATCTAGTGATGTTGACGGGTATATAAAACTATGTTGACAAAAATAAGAAAATATTTATTATAAAATTAAGTAGGAAATTGTAAGCATTTAATCGCATTCAAATTTGCACTTACTATATCCGCCTCGTTTATGTCAGGATACGGTGTTTGAGTACAATATGAATTCCATGAACCGCTCAATAATATGTTGCCAACGAAGTTGACGGATAAAACTGTCCACCGTTGTTCAGGTGGTTTGTTTTGAAGCAAACTGAAGATCCACGTGTCAATGTGCTGTTAAAAAAGATTGATTTAGTCAAATGTCCAACCAACCAATAAAATGTCCAACCAACCAATAAAATGTTCACCGATGGGAGTAGTCTAAAATAACGTACCCACATCTCAAGCCAACCATCGTTATGCACTCCCAAAAGAATTCCCCAAAACACATCAGTGAAACCGAAATTTGGATTAAGTGTTGTGTAGTGCCATTGGTTTTGTGTAGCAACCAAACTTTCTGCAACTTGATGTGACCAAACATAAATTTGTTGACCAGCCAATGATTGTTGTCGAAATGGGGACAACATTACTTTTGACAGCTTCCTTGCTCTTTTTCCACGACCCAATGGCTGTAAAAATGTATTTTAGTAACAAAATGTTATATTAAAAAGGGTGTTTTACTAATAAATTTTAAAACCTCTGTTTGATGAACGATTTGAACGGATGGCTCCATAGTCGGGGTGGCGTAGACTTGGGCATCAACCTGATGATTTTTTTCATCCGGTGGTGGTGTTGAATAAGATTTATTTAGGTTTTGTGCACCGGATGCAAACTGGTTGAACACCGTTAAACTGCGCTCAATGTACGGGTCGATTTGATTGGTCAAATAACTCTGTCACATAATTAAGAAAATATTAGTGTAACAATAATATTAATAAAATATTAAAAACTAAATAGTAATTAAGTAATTTAACCTGCATAAACGATCTATCAACACCCCCGCTCCAACGTAATCCTATCCAGTTTTCCCACAATCTCTTGGAAAAAATGTGTATAACTTCCAGATCCACTAGATTCCCCATCGAAATTTGTGTTTACATGAGTTTTCCGTTCTTCTTCTACCGGTTTCACAAAGTGGTTCACATACTCCTGCTGAATATTAACGTTCGTTTCCCATTCATCAGATTGAGGATTATTCTGAACCCTCTCGTTTTTTCTCTTTTTGCACTCTGCCTCAATGTATGAACAACTGGAGACGTACCAATCGGTCTTCAACTCAACAGCCGTTGGAGTTATCGGTTGGGGCTAATCATTAGGATCCTAAAAAAATTATAATATAAATAAAAATTTATATTACAACGCAAGTCATAAACATTTAATTTAAATATAGTGGGAAAAACGTTTATTACCGGTAAAATTACAAAGATATTTTCTGCAGTACGAGCTTGCATTTTAGTCGTTTTAACCCAACAAAGAAACCGGGGTTCACATGTAACATATCCATAGGTGGATCTCTTGAAAACGGGAAAAGTTTCATAAACCCAAAGCTAAAAAAATAAAATTAATATTAACAACATTAAAATCGGGATCTTATAATATAAAATGGTCGTTATAAAATATAGTAAAAAATATATTTTTATACCTTGATGATCCAAGAAAAACCAGTCAAAGAGATAAATTTACTTGATACGCTATTTGCAGCTTTATTCAAGATAACGGGAATTGTACGATTCCAAACATAAGACCCCCAATGATATTTGTCCCATTCTTCTAGATTTTCCACCAAAAACCAATGTTCATTCTCGATTAACTTGGTGTCCTCAACACCCATAAACAATGTATATAGCAAAACTAACAAACAAACACGAATGACGTCCTCATCTTCTAGAATTGACCAACGACTGCTTAGAAATTCTACTAACACTTTCAAGGTTACCTTATTCGGGAGACAAAGGGGCTCGGATTGAAGCCGCAACATAAAACTAGACTTTTCTTTTGTTGTTTGAAATATCATATTTTCACCAAAAGTTAGACCGGTTAATAAGCAGAATTCTTTAGGACCCAAACAAAAATATTTTTCTGGCATTAATTCGTACCTGATCCCAATGAATTCGGGATCAACATTTTCTTTAACCTGTTTTTTTAAAACACGATAAATGAGATGACCGTCGTTAGTCGTCCCCTGAACATCTATCCACGTCCCGAACAACCCTCGGCTCTTCCACATTTTTTTTAATATTTTCTAATGTTGTATCTGACTGTAAGATCCCTCTCAACGTGTCTAGATTTTTCCAATGAGTTCTTAGTTTTATTTGAGGTCCCTCAACACGATTTTCCTGCAATTATATTAAGGTCCCTTATATTAGTTTTGTGAAAATAAGTGATAATTTTGTTGTAACAAAAAGAATGAAAGAGAAGAACTAAGTGATTATTTTGTTGTAACTCGACTTACATGATCCATTGATAATCTTCCTCACAACGTGATTCTCGTCGTCGCACGGTTGGTATCCACGTGATTCCCGTCGTCGTACGGTGGTCCCCACGTGATTCCCGTCGTTGCACGGTTGGTCCCCACGTGATTCCCGTCGTTGCACGGGTGGTCCAAACGTGATTCCCGTCGTTTTCAAGACTATTTTTGAAGGTATAAAGGTCGTGAAGGGTCGTGGTTGACGGTGTGGGGTTGAAACTAGGGTTTATAAGTGGTGGGGTCGTGAATGGTCGTGGTGGTCGTGGAGACCATATAAGGAATCTGATTAGACCCTTGACGTGACTACGGTCATTGACCTATGTGAACGGTCAACGACCTTTAATTTCCAGGCGTGGCGACCGTCACCCGTACGGTGATTTGACGGTGACGTGACCACATTTAAGAACGGTTGTTGAGCTTTAAAAATCGGTCGTGGAATCCAAATTAAAGGCGTGCCGACCGTCCAACCACCAAATTAATTTGTCAATTAAATGTAAACCACCGTCGAATCCACATTTTTTTATTAATGTAGTTTAAACGAAAAATAAAATTTTAAATGTTTTAACACTATAAAGTTCGGGTAGACCCACATCTCAAAGTTGGTAACTAAATATTTAAAATGTCTAACGAAGAATATAGCACACAACCTATTAAAAAATCGTCTTCAATATTTTCAAAGTGGAGAGTGCCCAAAAATAACAATAGAGGCTCTACATTTTCTGCTGCACCAGATGATGGAGAGGTTGAAAGATTGGATCCACGAGTTTATGCACAACAGATGCTTCAGCCAAAGCGACGGGTTACAGAGCAGGATGGTAGGCGTCGCTGGGCCATTCCAGACGATGAATCTGATAATTGGTCGAAAGATGTTATGGAATTTTATCAAAAAGGGGATAAACCATTTTGTTACTCGGCTCTTTTTGTTAATGATAACCTAAGGCTCGACAATAAATTTTGGGGTCCACTATTGGGCTACGGTTGTTTAAAGGCAATGGTAGATATTCGTTATTTGAAAATACTACTTTATAATATTTTTATTACTAATTTCGTGGTCATTATTTTTTTTCTGTAGCATATTGAAGGCTGGGTGGGAAGATTGATGCAATGGAGAAATCGACAACAAAGCGAAATTAATTGGACTATTCTACCACCGGAATTTTATGAAAACTTAATCGACTCATGTAATAAAAATGCTATTCAATATGTATCTGGAAAATATAACATATATCCATCAATATTGAATCTGAAAAACATTTACTTTCCTGTGAGTCTTGAAGGTGAATAATGGTCACTGGTAAGGGTTGATCTGGAAAATCATGATTTGGTGATTTACTACTCTGAGGCCATCAATGGTGATAGATACAGACAATTGATTATGCCTAAATTTCACAAGTTGAATGTTTATCTAACTACTTTGTTGGTGAAACTTGGTTACTGGAAAAAAACAGGACATCAGGAAAGAGTTTTTTTATACGAGGTAAATGATGATTATCTTCAGACACCCAATGACGTGGTTGGGAACGAAGCTATTTACATTTGTATGCTAATGGAACATCTAGTGACTCGTAAACCTTTAGATAGAACAACTGATTTTAAATTAGTTTGTATGAATTACCGCCGTTTCATGGCTGATACATTTTATTTTTGGCGATGTTTGCCGCGTCCTAGTTAAAATGTATTAGGGTATTTTCTTATTTGTTCAATATATCTTGTTTTTAATATATTGTTTTAATATTTATTTAATACATATATTAAATGTTGTGGCTATTGTGGCTATAAATTTACATCACTACACACAATATATCCATCACTACACACAACACTCAAAGCTTTAAGAAAGATGGCTTCAAGTTCCTCAACGGTGTCTCCGAGAAAAGCTCCAACACCATGGACGAAGGCTGAGGAGATGGCGCTAGCCCAAGCGTGGGCTGATGTACGCCTCCACACACACCCAGGGTCAGGGGAGTTTTGGCAAAGGGTCAGTCAACATTTCAGTTTGTTGTTAGGGGAGGAGAAGAGTGAACGTACAACAGATATGCTCACGTCCAAATGGCGTGACATAAGAATTAAAGTGACTAATTTCAGGTCCGTGTTCAACCGCATGCCAGAAGCAATATCAAGAAAATCCGAGGATGAAAAACTGGAGTGGGCACTGAAGTTGTATTCCGTGGACTTCAGGCCAGCTAAATTTGATTATGTTGAATGTTGGATTATTTTAAAAGATACTAAAAATCTATATTAGTATCTACTTTTAATTTTGTTTGAAATGTAATAGATCATTGGGATAATTTTAGGTAATGTATTTTCATGTTTTAATGTATTTCCTCTTTTAATGTATTTTACTTTTTAACCTGTTTTGTTATGGTGTGTAATAAAAATTAAAACATTTAGACTAAATGATAAAATAGAAATACATATTATATCAAACATTACATTACACCATAAAAACCAACTAAAACCTTACAATAGAAATACACTACAATAGAAATACACTACAATAGAAACCCACTAAAACCTTACAATAGAAATAGACTAAAACCTCCAAGTTGAATGATCTTTCAACATTTCCCAAACTGCAAGATGTTCGAAGTCGTTACCCTCGATCACAAGGTAACTAAGTTTAGAGAGACTTAAAACATCTTCATACAAATAATGAACATATACCTCACTTGATCTTTTTAAAAATATATCGTTGAATTTTTTTAGTTTACAACGCATTTGATGCCAATGGAAGAGTAATTGATGAACCGAACGACGATTATGAGATAATGAACGAGAATGATAAACTTGATTAACACAGTGCCAGAAGGTACTTCCATAACGTAAGGTTGGCATTGTATCATGCACTCGAAGCCAAGACCTCGCAAGATCCTGCTCTTCTCGTTGGGACCATGGTCATGTAGTCATTTTTATACTGTTGAAGTTTAGTAAGTAAAATATGGTAAAATCTATATGGGGGTAAAAACAGCTATATATAGGCATCATGGAAACTTAAAGGTAAAAGATTAAATAAAAAAAGAAAATTAAAGAAAATTAAAAATAATTAACGTCTGTCGACGACGGTCGTCATGTAAGTCAACGCCCATGTTTGGGCAGGTCAACGACCGTAATGGTCAACGACCTAATGATCCGGTCAACGCCCTAAAAATAAATTAAAAAATTAATAAAGTCGCCGACGACCGTGGACAAGGTTGTCAGTGGTGGCAGACGGTCGTTGGGTAGACATGTAGACACCCCATAAGTGTAGACATGTAGACACCCTATTTCACATGTGAAATTACTTTATTTCACATGTGTTTTCACATGTGAAATTTTCTGAACAATGAGAAAAATGAAAAAAAGAAAAAAGAAATTAATCATAACCATTAGATCAAGAGATCTAATGGTGAAAAAAGGTGTCTACCTGTCTACACTTATGGGGGTGTCTACAATGAACTTTTCAATATATATATATATATATATATATATATATATATATATATATATATATATATATATATATATAGTCAAAGGTTCATTGTAGACAACCTTAAAAAGTGTAGACCCCCTATATTTTTATATAAAACTCACTAAAAATTATAAAACTCATTGCTTTTGAATTTGGTTGACCTGCCTCCATCTTCTTCCACCAACTAAATGGATTCTTAAATCTTGTTCATGAGAGTAAGGTGGTGTTTGTTTTTCTGCAAAAGCTCTTCCTGTCCACTTATGTCTGCGTCGCGCAGACCACGCGCAGACATTTAGGTTTGCAGACTGTTTGTTTCTCCGAAGACGTTTCATTAAAAAATGTCTGCGCAAGCTCTTCTTGGTGCAGATATGACCCAGCCACTTCTGACATCTTCTAACATCTTCTAACCTTCTTTTTAAACTGTTTTTTCATTAAAAAAATATTTTTAAATAGTATTTTTAAGTTTTTTCTAAAAAAAACTTCTTAAAAGGCTTTTAATATTTTATACAACTTTTAAAAAACTCATTTAACCATTTTAAAAAAAAAACCGCCTTTTAAAAAGTAAAAAAAAAACATTTTAAACAATTAATTTAAAAAACGTTTTTTAAAAAATGTTCTTTTTTTAAATGTTTTTTTGTTTTTTTTAAAAAGTTTCGTTTTTAAATACATTTTAAAAAAGTTATTTTCAAAAAACATATTTTAAACAATTATTAGATAAAACATTCTTAAACATTTATTTAATAAAAAATAGTTGTTTAAAAAACATTGTTTGAACAATTTCTATAAAATATTTTTGAAATTTTATTTAAAAGAAATTTGTTTTAGAAAAAATTTGTTGGTTAAAATATACGGAATAAAATAAAATGATTGAATGGTAATTATCTATAAGTTAAAAAAATGGTTTATTTAAAATTTCGTTTATTTTAGCAGTCTGCAGAAATTAAAAAACAAACACTCTTCTTCTTACAGACTGCAGATGTTTAGTCCACATCTTCTGCTACAGATGTCTCCAGATATGGTCCGCAGACTGCAGACAATTTACCTCTTAAAAAACAAATAGCACCTAAGAAAAAGAACTCTCTTTCTATTCTCATTTTTATATATACTAAATTACTAAGCTTTTTATATTTCTTTTTCTTTGTTAGAAAATAGATAGTTTCCAATTTTTTACTTTTAATAAAATAACAATATTCAATAAAAGAAACAGGAGACTGGAAATGAGATGTAGACCCGTAGACCCCCTACATTGTTCTATAAAACTCACTAAAAATTATAAAACACATTGCTTTTGAATTTGGTTTTTTTATTTCTATTTTATATTTTTATGTGATAAGTTTCTAAAAAACCAAAAAGAAAACCTAGAAAGTTGTTAGAGAAATTGAAATATAATTGTTCTATAAAACTCACTAAAAATTATAAAACTCATTGTTGAGTTTTAAAACTCACTGTTATGTTTAAAACTCAATACAACTTTAAAAATTGATGTCCTATAGAACTCAATGAAAATTATAAAACTCACTACAAATTATAAAACTCACTACAAATTATAAAACTCACTATTAAGTTAAAACTCAGTGTTGTGTTTAAAAGTCATTGTTTTTAAAACTCATTGCAACTTTAAAAATCGTCATTCTATAAAACTCACCGAAAATTGTAATTTCAAATTAAAAAATAAAAAAAATAAAGAAAAACTAAAAACATTAGAAGTAAACCCTAAATTAAAATATAAAAATAGAAATACGACATATTAAAATTAACAAACAAAATTTAAGATTAAAATGAATATCTAGTGTTCAATAATTTTTGTAACAACATATATATTTCAATGTCTCCAACAGCTTTCTAGGTTTTCTTTTCGGTTTCTAAAAACTTATGGCATAAAAAATAGGAAAATTGGAATTAAATAATCCAAGTTATTGGGTATTGGCGGATAATAATCCGAGTTTCAATATTGGCCTAAAATAATCCCAATTATTTGGGTCTTGGAATTCATTGTGCCGCCGTTAATTTTTCACTAACTCCGCTAGTACTTACTGACATGGCAGGTGATGTGACATCATTTTTGCTAACGTGGCAGATGATGTGGCATCATACTTGCTGACGTGGCATGTGCCACGTCAGCACACAACTAACGGAGTTAGTGAAAAATTAACGACGGCCCAATGAATTCCAAGACCCAAATAATTGAGATTATTGTAGGCCAATATTGGAACTCGGATTATTATCCGCCAATACCCAATAACTTGGATTATTTAATTCCAATTTTCCTAAAAAATATATAATAAAAGTAAAAAAAAAACAAATTCAACAACAATGAGTTTATATTTTTTAGTGAGTTTTATAGAAAAATATAGGGGGTCTACGGACCTACACTTTTTAAGGGGGTCTACAATGAACCTCACCCTATATATATATATATATATATATATATATATATATATATATATATATATATATATAGGGTTAGGTTCAAATGAGAACTTTTTCTTTTGAGAACTAAATCTCAACCACAAATTTCAGGGGGGGCCACTACAATTCATGGGAGGGGGGATACATGTAAATAAACTTGTGGCTCAAATTAGTTCTTTTTAGTTCTCAAATCAAATTGGTTCTCAAACGATCCTCTCCCATATATATATATATATATATATATATATATATATATATATATATATATAGGGAGAGGATCATTTGAGAACTAATTGGTTGAGAGAACTTTTGAGAACCATTTTAAGCCACTAGTTATATTTACATATACCCCCCTCCCATGAATTGTAGTGGTCCCCAACTGAAATTAGTGGTGGAGATTTAGTTCTCAAAAGTTCTCAAAATAAAAAGTTCTCATTTGAACCTAACCCTATATATATATATATATATATATATATATATATATATATATATATATATATATATGGTAAGGATCATGTAAAAACCATATCTTTTTGCGAAAACCTAAAAACTAATACTAAAACACTTACAACTTTTTTCATACGTTCATATTTTTTTTAAATTTTGCACCAAAAACCTTAAAATTATGAGTTTTTTACTTCTGGAAAAAATATAAAAAAAAACTTTAATGTCTCGTCGTTTTTTTATTAGTGCACATGTGCACTAATAATAAACTCATACATATAGTACGCGTTAATATTTTCTTTAGAAAAACCGCACCAAATACATTATAATTTTGTTAGCTTTTCGTGGTTTTTTATTAGTGCACATGTCCACTAATAAAGAAACACTTTATACGTGTCGTATACATTAATATTTTTTTTAAAAAATTGCACCATAAATCTTATAATTGTGTTATTTTTAACTTTGAAAACAGATTTAACGTTTTAAAATTTATGCTACACATGTGCATTATAACAAATAGTTATAATGCATATGTAGAATTATCATTAGTTCTATAAATATTTTAGTGTTTTTAAATGTTTTAACTTAAACAATATTTTTTCGCATGATAATTCTCTTTGTGTAGTACTACTGAAAATGGTGCACATGTGCATTAATAAAAAAAAATTGAAATATCATTTTTTTTCCAGAATCAAAGACCATGGAATTTTAAGATTTTTGGGGCAAGTTTTATAGAAAAAATATTAACGTATGTAAAAGTTACGAAGGTTTTAATGTTAGTTTTTAGGTTTCGCAAAAAAAAAAAGAGTTTTCGCATAATCCTTACCATATATATATATATATATATATATATATATGAAAGATCTGATACAAAGGCATATCTGCATGTGAAGCCTTAAGCGTCGAACACACGTGTAATTTTTAAGTTTTTACATGGAGGGTTTTCTTGTCATTTAACTTGTTTTAAATGATAAGTCTTGTGTGATTTCATACGCGCTAATAATTAGGGATCGGTTATCATATTCAAAAAAGAAGATTATCATTTATTTATTTTTTTGAATTGGCATGTATAAATAGGAAATTAGATTGAATCACAATAGAATAAGTTTTAAATTTGTAAAGAGTAGTCATTGGACTCATATATCGAGATAATGAAAGAAGCATGCATACGTAAGATCTGTAAATGATTTAACGACATCACGATAGAATTTGTATGTGTGTTGTATCGATAGATCTAGGTTTTTTTAATTAGATTGAATTTGTAACATTCCATGTTTGTAGTTGATATAAAATGCTTGTTTTGATGATATGTGAAACATATGTACGTTGATCGTGTTTTTTGCAATATTTTATGCGTTGTTATAGTTCGCTTATGCGGAATATATAGTTGGAGTTGTGTTATGTTTTGTTTTATGCGTGAATGTTTATTTACAGACGCATGCAATGCATTCGTATATCGAGATAATTAGATTTACGAAATTATTCTTACCTAAACTTCGTTGTAGCATAATTTGATGTGTGATTACGTAGTGCCTTTTAAGCTGAATATATACTACCAGCTGCGTTATATTTTTACATGCATGAAAGTTTTTACAAGCATATGCAGTTGTATAAAAATAAATTTACATTAGCGTAATTATGTTTCTTATATTGCATGATTAGGGATAGATAATAAGATTTCACGTGCGTGATTATGTTATAAGCATTTGCGTGAATATCAATACGTATTTTAGAGTTGTGTTATTTTTGCTGTATTTATAATATGTGGTATATGTGTGAATTCAGTGAACATAAAAGAGGAACATTTTGTTCCACCTGTTCCTTTTATCAATCAAACCCACTAAATACATGATTTTCTCGTCATTAGAGAAAGCTTATAACTTTTATTTGGAATAAGCAAAATAGTCTGGTTTCCCAGTTAGGAAAGGTTCACAATACGAGCATAGCTGTGTTATTAAAGGGAAGCATTATGTATGTTCTAAAGGGGGACATAAACCATTTAAGAAATTTGATTCACATGATTTTTCTGCAAAGGGTAAAAAAAGGTGAAACCGAGGAAAAAATATTATATTCGCACGGGTTGTTATGTACACATTGTTTTTACTTCCGTTGATGGAATTTCATTCAAGGTTTATAAGTTTGTGGAAGAGCATATCACAGTCCGGTTGGACATGAGAATATTCATTTTCTTCGCTCTAGTAGGAATTTATCATACATACAAGAATGCCTGATTTATGATTTGTCGATGTTGAATATGGGTCCGGTTAAAGCGTTTAATGTTATGAGGCAAAAATATGGAGGGGTTGAAAACGTGGGCGCCACTGTTACCGAGTGCAAGAACTTCAAGCGAGACTTAAGCTGTTATATTGGGGAATATGATGCTGAGACGGTTGTGAGAAGGATGCTTAACACGAAAGATCGTCTTCCTGATTATTCTTTCGAGTACATTTGATGATGAAGGTAAACTAACAGGTTTGTTCTGGGATGATGGTGAGTGTACGAGAAATAATCTTGCATTTGGAGATATTGTGTTGTTTGACGTCACCTTGAATACCAACAAGTTTTGTTTTTGTTAGTGATATTATTTACTAATGCTTGATAGTTAAAATACATATTGCATGATTATTTTATTACATGCGTGATAAGGTTTTATGTCATGCGTGATAATTTGACCTTGCATATTTTTTTATATTTTTTTGTTAGGTATAAGATGATTTTTGTCCCTTTTATTGGCATACATAATCACTTTTGAAATGTGTCCTTTAATGTGGGTTGTTATTGTTTGAAACAACTGAATCATATAAGTGGCTTTTGAGTATGTTTTTTAGTTCCTTTGGAGTGCCGCCTAGAGTTATTGACACAGATTAAAACCCTTTTATCAAGATAGCAGGTGAATGTGTTTTCCATGAAAGCCGTCATAGATTGTGTATGTGGCACATAATGAAGAAAGTTGACGATAAGGTTCGTAATAAGATGTGTGTAAATATTTGTGTTATTATGAATAAAACTAGGAGATTTTATAAGTACTATGCGTTATTATGTTATTATATTTGCATGATGTTTATACTTTCACGATTTATTGTGTTTATACGAATTCCGTAAGTTTATGTGTTACATGCGTTATTCTATGATAATGATTGCATGATTTTTCCAACTATTTGTTTGATAGGTGGGTACCGCTTTGTGTAATGATGAGTGTTAGGGGTCTATTTTCAGGAAGCTTACCAAAAGCTCAGCCGATCCAGAAATCCTGGTACAGTTTGAGAATCCCTTTTATTCAGGTATCCTGACTTATTTTTATTCGACTAATGCCCTATTATTGCCATGTGTTTATTTGGTTATAGGTACCATTGAGTGTCAACAACCTCCGAAAGACTTGCTCCAGATATTGAAGAACGTGGACTAAGTGGATGAGTATTAGTCTAACGGTCATGTTAGTTGGAGAATAGGATCCCGGGAATCCCGGAGAGTTTGTTATCATTGTAACAGCTATATAATCGAGGACTCGATCAGTTTAGAAACACACAACACTTACACACTCTAGCTCTGTTAGTATTGATTCATTGTACACTTAGTCTGATTGATCAATCCACCAAAACCATTGTGATTTTCAGTTTCCGATTAATAAAAGTGCTAGGCTGTAATCTTTTCAGACCGGCTCCCGAGGTTTTTTGCTAGGAATCCCAGAGGAAACTCGAAGGATTCTGGATTTTCCTTCGTTACATCCTTGTGTCGATCTCATACTTACATTATATCATCTTTGCAAATTATTCAAGCATACTACCTCACTTTCTAAGTTTGAAATACGAAATCATCTTGTTGATTTTTAACCAAAACAGTTTGGCGCCCACCGTGGGAAAAGTGGTGCTTCATTCTATAAAATTTTCTATATCTCTTTCATTTCGTTTGATCTCCACTCCAAAAATGTCGTTCCAACCAAAATCCGTCTCAGCCTCTGTTTCATTCTCTGTCCCTCCTCTCCATCCTGCTCCAAGGAGCCAGAAAAAAACTGATGATCTCCAGAAAAAAGTGGATGAGCAACCGAGGAAAACAGATTATCATGTGTTCACGGGATCCCAGGTTCAATCTGTTGATCCTGTTATTACTAACAACGATTTATTTTCTTTGATCAAACAGGTAAAAGGTCAGATGGATCAACAAGAAAAGACTAATCGCACGGTGATGAATGAAATTGAGGAGCTAAAAAAATCTAAAAGACCTGCAGAGGAGCAAAGCCCCTTATTTCCTAGGCATCTCGATTTCAACGCCTCGGGATCCTCGGATCCGGCCGTATCAATTCAACAGCGCCAGCAAACACAAGCATTACTACGGCCCCTACAATGACTTCCCAGGCTTTTGGATATGCGAGGTTTACTGTCGGGTTCTCAGGAGCCGCTCTGCCAGAATCTTTGCAGCCACACTCAAAAGATCCTTGGACCCCGTTATCGTTGGGATTCTCAGTTGTACCATCCCAGGGATATCTGCCCTCTAACCTTTCTGTTTCCGCAGGCACCTTCAGGGCTGGCTCCTCAGAAGTACATGATGATGATTTCATTCCCATGCAAACGGCGGAAACTACAGAACCAAGCATCCCAATGAGCTATGGATATGTTCCTAGGATCTTAATCCGGAATCCTGGCCCAGGTAATGTGTCTAACTCAATAGCTTTGGCTTCTAACCAGGGTGTCTCTTATGATGCAGGTATTCACCCGAGTATCACTAGGGAGCTCCAAAAGCTGAAGGAAATGATATCAAACGTCCTGGGGATTATAAAACCTATTCCTAAAATCCCCCTGGAGAGCCATAGGATCTCAAGGTTCACTTGGCCAATATCGCTGTCGAGATTCCGAAACGCTTTCAAACGCCCAGCATGAAGCTGTATGATGGGACCACAGATCCTAAAGAACATGTGGCACATTACAGGGAGCGCATGGAGATCAATCCCATTCCAACGGACATCAAGGAAGCTTGTCTGTGCAAGGGCTTCGGTTCAACCTTGACAGGACCCGCCATGAAATGGCTACTGAGAATTCCGCCTAACACCATTACTTCATTTTCTCATTTGGTTAACCTGCTTAACAATCAGTTTTCTTGTAGCAGAACCTTTGAGAAGCTCTCAGGTGATTTGTATCGAGTGGTTCAGAAGCCATATGAGCCGCTCAAGGAATATGTCGCCAGATTTGGACGAGAATCCCTAGATATTCCTCACCTAGATATGGCAGCAGCCATTGAAGCCTTTAAAATGGGGCTCCACGAGGATTCCCGTTTTTATGATGATTTAGTGATGACTCCTTGCAGGAATCTTGATGAAGTGCGCATCAGAGCTCTGAGGTTTGTCCGTTTGTAAGACGATAAGAAGATTCACCATAGGATCGATATTCCTTAATATGATCCCAGTGGCAAGAAGTCAGAATCGCATGGGAAGCGGTACAGATCCCAACCGTATTCCAGACCAGACAACCAAAGGGTCAATGTTGTAGACCAAGATGATGACAAGGAGGAGTATCCTAAGGTATATGAACGCTCTTTTCTGTTGATATTGGTGGCTTGATGTGTGCAATGCAGGATCTCGGAGAAAAGGCAAGATGGCCCAGAAAAAATAACAAACAGGGATCCTAGAAAGACAAGACCATGTGGTGTGCCTATCATGAGGATTTTGGCCACTTAACCGATGAGTGCATAGCACTCCGGAAAGAAATCAGCTACCTACTCAGCAATGGGCATCTTAAAGAACTGTTGGGTATGAAGAAGAGCATGACCCAGGAAGCCGACAAGCCTCCTCAAAGAGCAGCCTCTCCACCTTCAGATGCCAGGATTATTAATTTTATTTCAGGAGGCTCAGATATTTGCGGCACGTCCTACTCATCAGCCAAGAAGCATGCTAAGGAATCCAAATCTGAACAGGGTGATAGACATGTTCGGACATCTACTTTAACTCGAGATAAAGTGATCTCCTTCGACAAAAGTGACCGCAGCAACGTCCAGGATCCTCATCACGACATCCTTGTAGTAACTTTATATGTTGCTAACCATTTTGTCCGCATGATTATGATAGATAAAGGAAGCTCAGTGAACATCATCCGACTTGATGTGCTCAAGAAGATGGGCATCCCAGAAAGTGAAATCATTGCAAGATCCTCAGTGCTAGTAGGTTTCAGTGGCGAGACCAAGAGCATTGTGGGGGATATCAGGTTACCGGTATACATAGAGGGGGTAAATTGTATGCAAAAACTTTGTGTTATAGATACTCTCTCGTGTTGCAGAACTATTCTTGGCATGCCTTGGATTCTTGAAATGAAAGCAGTCCCCTCAACTTATTACCAGTGCATTAAGCTTCCTACACCATGGGGAGTTGTAAGGATAGAGAGCGGCCAACACGAAGCCAAGAACTGCTACTCAACTTTAATGAAGAATACAACGAAACTGATGAAAGCATTGCAATTACAGAAGAAAGCACATGAAGATTAGGAGGACAGGGAGATCGACGTCAAAGAAATCTAGTTGGACCCTGAGAGAACTGAGATCAAGTTGCTGATAGGGACTAGCATCCCAGCGGATACCGAGAAGAAGCTCATCCAACTTCTGAAAGTCAGAACCTAAACTTTTTTCCTGGAAGTACGAGGATATGACAGGTATCCCTAAACATATTATTACTCACAAACTTGGTTTAGATCACTCTTTTTGGCCCATCCAGTAAAAGAGGAAAAAGTTCCCTCCCGAGAAGAATGCAATCATCCAGGAAGAAGTTGACAAGCTTCTTAAAACAAAGATGATCAAAGAAGTCAAGTATCCCAGATGGCTAGCGAACGTGGTTGTGGTACAGAAAAAGAACGGAAAATGGAAAGTTTGTGTAGATTACACAGACTTGAACAAAGCTTGTCCCAAGGATCCTTTCTCGCTCCCTCATATAGACGCAATGGTGGATGCGACGGCTGGTCATGAGATGCTCACTTTCATGGATGCTTCGTCAGGATTCCAGCAGATTCAAATGGAGCCCTCTGACCAAGAGCATACGACATTTATGACTCCAACAGGTATATATTGTTATACTGTTATGCCATTTGGTTTGAGAAATGCAGATGCGGCATACCAGTGACTGGTCAACATGATGTTTAAGGAGAACCTGGGGGACACAATGGAGGTCTATATAGACGACATGGCAGTGAAATCTAAAAAAGCCAAAGATCATGTTAAGGATCTCTAGAGTGCCTTCGATATTCTTGATCAGTATAACATGAAATTGAACCCTTCCAAGTGCCACTTTGGGGTGCGAGCAGGAAAATTCCTAGGATATATGGTTACTCAAAGAGGGATAGAAGCAAGCCCAGAGCAGATCAAGGCAATATTGAATCTAAAATCCCCATCAAATGTTAAACAGTGCAGAGGTTGACAGGAAGGATAACGGCACTTAACAGGTTCATCTCAAGATCCTAAGAGAAAAGTAAAGATTTTTATGATATCCTGAGGAAAAACAAAAGGTTTGAGTGGAATGAAAAGCATGAGAAAGCCCTGAAATCCCTAAAAGAATACTTGTCAACAACTCCACTTCTTATGAAACCAGAGAATGGGGAGCCGGTATCTTTATACCTTGCAGTATCCGGAAGCTCAGTCAATGTTATATTAGTAAAAGATCATGAAGGCCAGCAGCATCCGGTGTATTATGTAAGTAAAACTCTGCTAGACGTAGAATCCAGGTATTTCTATCTTGAGAAACTAATTTTAGATCTAATAATGGCTTCCACAAAACTAAGACACTATTTTGAAACTCATGTTATTTTTGTAAAATCTAACTATCCTATTAAGGCAGTTCTCAGGAAGCCGAAAATGTTAGGTAGGATGGCTAAGTGGGCAGTCAAATTGAGTGTCTATGATATAAGATATGAGCTAAGAACAGCAAACAAATTCCAAACCTTGGCCGACTTTGTGGCTGATTTCAGCAGTGACATTGAGCCGGAAGCCAATAAGGAAGTCCAGAAGCTTCAGAAGCTTGATGACAATTAGGTTCTCTATACAGACGGATCCTCAAATGTTAGAGGAACAAGGCTTGGAATCCTTCTAAAATCGCCACAGGGGGACATAATACTGCTATCCATATCTTGTGAGTTTCAAGCTACCAACAACGAAGCTGAATATAAGGCTTTGATTGCTGGGTTACAACTCGCTAAGGATATGGGAATCCAGTTTATTCAAGTATTTATTGATTCTCTCTTATTGACTAACCAATTTAATGGTTCTTATATAGTGAGATGGGAAAATCTAATTAAGGTATTTGGATATTGTTAAGAAATTAGCTTTGTGCTTTGAAAATTTTAACATGACACAGGTACCAAGAGAAGAGAACTCAGAAGCTGATGCCTTAGCAAATCTAGCATCATCGCTCAGGATACCGAAAAATGTTAGGATCCCAATAGCACACATCCTGACTCGTGCAATAGCTGACAGGAAACTCATGCGGTCGACAGCAACGGAGACACGGATGTTGAGGATCCCAAAAATGTTCAGGAATCCTGGACGCACCCGATCAAAAAATATCTACAAAACAGGGAGATTCCTAAGGGAGAAAATCCCAGGGCTTTTCGCGCCAAGGTAATACCTTATTTTATCTTAGATAACATTCTACATAGAAGATCTCTTACAGGTGTATACTTGAGGTGCCTAGAAAAGTCAGAAGCTCTTGAGGTGCTTGAAGACATTCACGCAGGAGATTGTGGAAATCACACTAGGGGCAGAACACTATTCTCCAAAATTCTCAGATTTGGTTATTATTGGCCCACAATGAAGAAGGATGCCATGAGCTTTTCCCAGAAATGCGATGCCTGCCAAAGGCATGACAATATTCTGCACCAACCAGCTGAGCATCTGCATTCTATGTCTCTCCTTGGCCGTTTATGAAGTGGAGGATGGATATTGTGGGAAAGATGCCCAAGGCTCCTGGAGGGAAGGTATTTATGCTCGCCAGGACAGATTATTTATCCAAGTGGATTGAAGCAGAAGCCTATGTTCAAGTTAGGGAGAAGGAGGTGATATCCTTCAAGAGGAACATCATAACCAGATTTGGGATTCCAGCAGAAATTACTTGTGATAATGGCTCCCTGTTTATTGGCAAGAGAACAACAAATTTTTGTGTAAGCTGGGGCATCAAGATGATTACTTCGACACCTGTCCACCCTCAAGCTAATGGACATGCGGAATCCACCAAAAAAATCATTATCAACAACCTTAAAAAGAAGTTGGGCTCCAAGAAAGGAAAATGGGCTGAAGAGCCGCCCTTCGTTCTTTGGGCAGATAGGACAACACCTAAGAGTGCAACAAGCCAAACTCCATTCTCATTAGTGTTTGGAGCTGAGGCCGTAATCCCTACAGAAATGGTGCTACCCACAGCTAGGATCAACTGCCAGGATCCTGAAACCAAAAGCCAAAATCTGCATTAGGATCTCGAAACAGTTGAGGAGCTTAGAGATATGGCCAGAATCCCGATGGCATCTTATCAACAAAGGGTGGCAAAGTCCTACAACAAGAATACCAGGCTGAGAAGATTTCAAGTGGGTGATATGGTGCTTAGGAAAGCATTTCAAAACACAATGAATCCTGCTGACGGGAAGTTGGCACCCAAGTGGGAAAGCCCATACTTGATAGATTCTGAAGAAGGAAAAGGGACATATCATTTGGTAAACATGGAAGAAGAACCCCTGCCAAGAGCCTAGAATGCCATCCATCTCAAGGCTTGTTTTATGTGAGAATCCCGATGGGAATCCCAAGGATCCTCACCGCTTAATTATAACAAGGTATGTCTACTAATCCGATTTCAATTCATTCTTATTATTTCTATCACATGATACTAACTTAAGCATCAGAGTGGTGTTAGCTAAGCTAACACCCACCCTTCACCAAGTGTTGAATGTTTTGCAGATTCTGAGAATCCTAACTGATGTAATTTGGGTATATCCCCAGTTAGAGGCTGGCCACCTCTCCTACGCTTAAGGTGTCTTGCATACCTTCTAAGGTTTGAGAGGCTGAATCATCTCCTAAGTTTGGGTAATCGCTAGCAGCGCACGACCCTCTCCAGCAGCGACGACCCTCGCCAGGAGCGCACGTTGTCCACCAGTATGCTCAAGGTGGCCGGACCAGTCCATCTTATGGGTGGCTGACAATCTTGTCATCGTAGGCTGCTGGGCGGATTCCTAAGGTTTTTAACACTGACGTGTTAACAAAGGTTTTGACATTTGCATGTCACACACGTTGGCTTAGTCCCAAGTATATAAGGGCTTGTCCCCAGATTTGGCTTAGTCCCAAGAATCCGAGGTTGTCCCCAGAATT
>JBCNJP010000009.1:57529066-57551199 GCA_039602395.1 Deinandra increscens subsp. villosa | reverse complement strand
TTGGAATGCCGTCTAAATATTGCAAGGTACGTATACTAATCCTATTTCAATTTATTCTTATTATTTTTGTGACACAATACTGACTTAAACATCGGAGTGGTGTTAGCTATGCTAACACCCACCCCTCACCAAGTATTGAGTGTTTTGCAGATTTTGAGAATCCTAGAAGTATTTTGGGTATATCCCCAGTTAGAGGTTCGCCACCTCTCCTGCGTTTAAGGTATCCTGCATACCTTCCAAGGTTTGAGAGGCTGACTCCTCTCCTAAGTTTGGGTAATCGCCAGTAGCGCACGACCCTCGCTAGGAGCGCACGTTGTCCACCAGTATGCTCGAGGTGGCCGGACCAGTCCACTCCAGGGGTGGCTGACAATCTTGTCACTAAAGGCTACTGGGAGGATTCTCAAGGTTTATAACACTGACGTGTTATCTAAGGTTTTGGCATTTACATACCACATACGTTGGCTTAGTCCCAAGTTTACCGGGCTTGTCCCCAGAATTATATGGGCTTGTCCCCATAATCGCATGGGCTTGTCCCCAGAATCGCATGGGCTTGTCCCCAGAATTATATGGGCTTGTCCCCAGAATCGCATGGGCTTGTCCCCAGTTTTGGCTTAGTCCCAAGAATCCCGGGTGTAACCCCAGTATATTATTAATTCTGTGAAGAAAGTGTCCTTGGTTGTTAGCCGGGATATTTCTACTTTGTGTTTTACAGGTTTCCGAAAGCAGGATGCCGAAAAAGACTCTACTAACCCGTTCGGTCAGGATTCCAGTTAGAATCCTGAAGCAAGACGCTCAGAAGATTATTAGACTCGAAGCAAGCAGGATTCTTGTCAGAATCTCGAGGCAAATACGCTGAGACCTATAAGGTAACTTGTTAGGATTCCTACGAAGATCCCTGATAGGATTCCCGATTATACAAAGGATGTTGCCTAAGGTAAATCTAACAGGTTAGGGTGTTATTATGGTTATCTCATTTAACTTGTTTGACCTTGGCCGTATAAATATTTCTAATTTCTCTTTAGAATTAGATGATTCATTCAACTCGTTTAAAAAATATAAGATTTTCTTTTTTGAGAATAGTTATTTGAGACAAATTTCTAAGAAGACGCAAATAAAATATGAAACACCTTTGAAATAAACAAAACACGGTAATATTATTAACATACTGAAGCTGGATTTGAGCTTCCCGAAGCTTCGTCCTGAAAACTTCAGGATCCCTCCACTCGGGAAGCCCATAGGTCAAAAGTCCGTTGGGAATCCTGGCTTCGTCTTGCAAACTACAAGATCCCTCCACCAGGATCCCCAACCATTTTCTGTTGTTACTTGTTCAGTATTGTTTCAGGGAACGACAAGGAAAGAGAAATTGTTTACAAACATCACCATTCAAAAAAAAACTGGGCTCAGATCGTTGCAATGTCCTCATCGCCCATTGGTTTCTTGGAAGTCTCCTGCTTCTCGCCATCAGCCTCCTCCTCAACCTTTTCCTCCACCTTCTCCTCCAGCTTATCCTCACCTTGCACAGCCAGATCACCACCAGCAGCCTTGGGCTCGGGAGCCTTCTCCTTGCTGGCCGGCTTCTCAACAGCCTTCTCCAGCTTCTCCAGGGAGAGCCTCCAGGCATCCACCGTCCATGTTGGACAAGTGAACCCCTCAGCCCCGGCTTTCACAGCCATCTTTAGCATTGCCTGAAGCACATTGCGGGCAGCCGACTGCTTACCAATTGTAGACTCCTTCAATAGAGCGGCCTCATACTTGAGACGCTGCTCATCCATTTTGTGCTCATAATGTTGAGTCTTGCCTTCAGCTATCTCCCCCTGGATACGGATGGTATCCCTAGCCTCATCCAGCTTCCTTTGGACTTCAGCAAGCCTGGTTTCCACGTCCATGCAATGAGTGCTCAGCTGCTCAAGACCCTGGAAAAGAAGCAAATATTAGGAGTCTCAACCGGATGTCGTGCATTACCGAAGCTTGGGAATCCTAAGGTACAACTTACCATTTTTGTCATTGTGTGCAGGCTTAGAAGCTTATTGCTGGTCTCGACAGGGCTCAGTCCCTCAAAGCTCTCCAGGAAAACGACGCCCTCGGAGGTCTTCCTCTTCTTTCTGGAAGAAGAAGCCTTAGGTATGCTGGTAGGAGGTCGGATGCTGGTTATGGGCTCAGCCTTCTCATCTTTTACCACCAGGAAGGAGGTCAAGTCGTCCCAGGGAGAATCCAGAACCTGATCATAAAAAATAAGGGGGTTAGTTAATTTCAGGATGCTCATAATCAGAAAAAAAGCAGAGCATCAAGAATTTCAATACTTACCAGACATGTCGGCTTGGGTATGGTCGACGGAGTAGCTGTGCTCGCTGGTTGCGCTCTTAATAGCGAATGTCCTCTCGACAATCGGGATTTTCAGGAAGGATGTGAGCTTCTCAACGGAATCCTTACCAACACTGATCAGCTTCTCAAACTTAGGAGCTGTGAAAAATAAAAACAGAAGGCAAATTAGTAACCATTTGGGAATCTTAATTAATTTGCGTGGGTCGGCATCCTACCCTTCAAAACCCACTCCATCGGTAACTCGTTTCCACCAAGAATTGATTCGCGCTTCACGAAGAAAAACTTCTTCTTCCAGTTGTGGTCATTGTGAGATGCACGAGGAATCAGTTGGGTGTTAGCGGATCGAGCTTGGAGTACAAACCGAATGCAGCCGTGGGTTCTCAGGTTGTAAGCAGAACAGACCTCGGGGATTCCCATGTCCAGGTCCTTGGAGTTGTTCAGGTTATCAAGAAAGAAGAGAATGCGCCACACCATGGGCATTGTTTGGGAGTAGGAAAGGCCAGTAACCTCGAAAAACTTGTTCACAATGTTGGGGAAAGGGTATGACATGCCAAGGAGAAAAGGGTAGTAGAGAAAACAGACCCAAGTAGAAGAAACAAAATCGGCCTTCAAGCGAGAATCGAAGTTCCGAATGACCATCGTTCTCAGAATCAGACTGGAATCCTTCAATGATCGGATTTCCTGGTCATTGAAGTCGCAGGTTTCCTCGTCGCAGGAAGGGAGAATCCCTTGATCGATGAAGTAATCGATGCTGGGAGAAGCGGAGGAGGAAGCAGATCGAGTACCCTTTTTCGCCATTACAGAATTGAAAGAGAGAAAGGAAATCGAAACTGACCTGGCTATGGCGAAGAAGATCGAAGGGTTTCCGTTCGAATGAGGTGAGGAACTTATGGTTTGGGTAACTAGTATTTAAAGAGAGTTATGATGACAATCAAATCAAATGGGAAGCCGTAAAATACGTCTAATCATAACCGCATTTACCGTTTCAACGCCGTTAAAAAAAGGGTTTTTGAATCTCGACAGCTGTAAATCTTATCTACAGCCACCGAGAATCAGGGGCAATTGTTAAGGGTTGATTTTCAGGGTGCTCATCAAGAAGCTCAAGCGGCTCAGGAATCCGAAGATATTTTGGGAATCCTATCAGTTTAGGTATCCTGAATTTATGATATATGTCTAACCTCTATTTTGCCTCGTGCTTAATTGTTTGCAGGTGGTAACGAACTCTCAACTAATTCCTAAAGACTCGAACTAAGCTAACTAAGACGTGGATCAGTGGGTCGATCCTGCTTCAACGGTCAAGAAAGTGGGAAGAATAGATCCCGGGAATCCCGGACAGTTAGTTAGTTAGTTGGTTATATATTAATCGAGGACTCGATCAGTAGGGACACACAACGCATGATGCGTAGCATCTAATACATATAATTAAATAAATAATTCCTACATTTAATCATGTTTTTTAATAGAATTATTAAGTTTTGGTGCTTAAATGTTTATATTTGAATTTTAGATGATTTGATGGAACTTTGTTTATTATTGGATAAATATTTAAAGTTTATAATTATTTTGGCTTTTAATTAGAAAAACTTTGCAAATTAGAATTGTAATTGAGAAATTATAAAAGATATGGTGCTTAATGGTATTTATTTATGAATTTTAGGTAATCGGTGCGCCCGTGATGATTTTAGGAGAATTCTGAAAAAAAAACGAGAGCGAAAACGGAGTCCGGATGTAAGAGTTATGATGTATTAAAGAAAAAAAAGAATAAAACAAGAGCAGCCCAGTTTAGTCGCCGGCCCAACCCTTGTGTTCTTCTCAGCCCAATCTGAAATCAGTAGAAGAGGCCCACAGTAGCATCCAGCCCAAGCCTAGCAAAGCTGCTGCCACCCAGCGAAAAGCAGGAAAAAATTCGGTGGAGGCCAGGGTCGAACCCCCGACCTCTTGCTGCGCAGACAAACTACTTATCATCAGGCCAGAGACTGAGTTCTTGTTCATATCCTGATTCGTATTGATTTATCCTCTTCTGCAAAGCCCAGTTTCTCGGCCCAGCACTACTTGATGCGTGACAGACTCGTCTTTTCAGCTATAAAAACTTTTTCCAGCCGTCATGTTTAGGGAGAACACCCCCAGATCAGTCCCAAAAACCCTAATAACATTCTTTTGAAGATTTTGGAGGATTAAAGCACCAAGATCAAGGCTTTTTTAAGAGAAAATTAGAGATTTGGAGTCCTTTCGGTTTACCGGTTCATCTCCTTTCTTTATTTTTATTTATTAACTGGTTCTTGATTATGTGTGGTACCAAGATTGGAACTTTATAGTTTCTAATCATGAGTCTTGGCTAAACCTTCATTGTATCACCTAGATTTGATGATTCTAGACCCATTTGACTTTCTATTTTGACTTTTTAACATGATTATGTAATTTTGCTCTATGATTCTGATTTGGATGCCTTGGATGATCTGTGTGCATGGTTAGCTTCTATTTTTATCATATTATGTGAGTTAATTGATGTGGATTGTAGAATTACAACCGTTTATTGATTAGCTTATTGTTAATTAGTTGACTTTTTGAAGTTTATTGGTTAATGCATGATCCGGAGACCTCCTACATGATAATATGATATGAATTTGGGGCTGATTTTGTGTGCATCTATGTGGGATAGAGTTGACCGATTCGTTTCATATACTAGGAAATAGCTACGCATTGTTTAGTGAGTTAGGGTGCTTATGACCATAAGATTCGAGCTCGCTTATTCGTGTTTAGAGTTTTCTAGGTCCTAGGCTTTTCATTTCAGAATCATTGCATGTGTTAGGTGTCATTTAGATAGACCTTTCTTGTGGTTTCCTTTTACATGTGCGTTTAGTCCGCTTTGACCGAAGCGATTAGACCATTGGGCATTTTTACATAGTTTTCTATCCGGGCTTCAAGTAGGATTACCTTAGTGATTAGGATGTGTCTATAGTCCTATTTCATTTTGGTTTTCGTCATTAGTGGATAGTGATCGTGTTGATTAGTCAAACTAGGGGTCTTATTGGGTTTAGAGGATTTTTATATAGGTGATACTTTTATCCGACTGATTTTTCTATTTTTTCTGTTTTCGTTATCTGTTTGTTTTCTATCTGCTTAGTTAATTTCTTTAGTTTTCATAATTAATTCTCAAAATCATTTTCATCGGTTAGATATTAGCGACGATCTAGTATCGGGAGTTTGCACACGCGTCCACGGATTGATATCCGGTTCTTACTAATACTATACTGCATACGACGGGTTCACTGCCCTGGTGTGTAGTTTGGTCACTTGGTTGGATACCTTTTTAAAACTTGTTGATTTTTATATATCCAAATTTTACGCATCAACGCACTCTCTAGCTTACTTATCACTGCAAAAATATTGTATCACCTAGTTCTGATCGATCAAACCTCCAACTCATTGTAACGATTCGTTTTGTTATCAATAAAATTGACTAGGAGGCGAGCTATTCGGCCGGCTCCCGAGGTTTTTATCCAGGATTCCTAGAGGCAACTCGAAGGATTCAGGAGTTTTCCCCGCTAAATCGTCGTGTCACTATCCTAACTTGGATTACTTGCTCATTTGATCATTAAGCACACTACCTCACATTCTAAGTTTGGAATACAAGATTCCTTTGTGAATTTTTGACCAAAACAATGTCCTTCAGCTTGTTCTCAACAATCAATGATTAAACTTATTCTACTTCAGATAAAATACTAGCAGACTTCTCAACCTTAACAAAAATCTTTTCATCTTTCAAAAATGATGATCCAGAATCAAAATTTGGAGCTTGTCTAGCGTCAACCTGCTTCTTACCAGAATTTGAATTGTTTTTTTTTTTTTGCTTGAACAGGAGTTACAAACTTTGAGTAATCATACATTTCATCTTTTGGATTGACCGGAGCAGATGAAAAATTGGATATATCAACTAGTGCAGGAACTTTGTGTAAATCTGCTTCTTTCACACTTTCTTCACTCTTCTCCTGTCTGTAGATGTAATTTAGAAATGTAGGAGACAAATTGCAATTCTTCACTTGTTTTTGCAAATCAAGAATCTCAACTTTCAATTCTGTAATCTTCACCTAAGCATCCAACAATTCTTTATGAGTAGCAATGAATTAATCTGAGAGATCGTTGTATTCGGATTTATGTCTTCTCTTCAAGTCACACACTTCCAATAACTCCACAGTAACCTTCTCCCATTTCTTCTTAAAATAAGCAACATCTTTTGTTAAAATTTCGTTATTTTCTCGAAAAAGAACATTGTTATCTCGAAGTTTTGAAAGGTCTTCCTGAAGACTTATCACTTTCTCAGCAGCTTCAACTGTAATTTGATTAGCTTTTTCGTATTTCTGTTGAACAGGATAGCTCTTTTCAAATAAAGCGTCAAAATCTGCAGCAACTTCTTTAGCTTCAGCATTAGCTTTTTCACATACTTCCAACAACTCATTCTTCTCTTGCATCAAAACCTCATTGAATTTTTTTTAAATCAGCAGATCGTTGTTGTGTACATTCCAAATTAGTTTTCATAACTTTGAGTTCTTCAGTTATTAAATTGTTACCCTAAAAACCCGTAAGATGGATCTTACTAGAGGTTTGCTTAATCTACAAAACCTCATTGAATTTTTCTAAATCAACAAGATGTAAATAAAAGTTTGTTTTATTGAAATCTACAAAAGACTCAATTACAAACTCTCTAATCAGCTCAAACAGAGAAACACTCTCAAGAACACATAGTTAAGATCTGGTCTCTCATAGTTCTCTCTCACAGTTACCAAAAACAAAGACAAACTTCCTATTTATACTAGACTGGCCGAACCTCAGGCGAACCTCAAGTTCATCTGATCCGAACCTCAGGTTCGGACCAGGTTCGGCTGGCAGCTATCTTTTGTCTTGATCTTCACATCGTCTCGTTCAGATACTTCACATGACGCACATATTATGTATCAACATACCCCTCAACAAAGATTCAATTTTTCTGTTTGCAACAGCACAATCTTGACATTGAAAACACTCTACCTTTTGCTCTTGTGTACTTATTTCAGTAATATCTTCCTCAACAGTTTCACAGGAACTCGTGGTAGAATTAGAATCAGTTACTTCTTCATCACTATGTACAATTTTGACAACAAACGTAGATTCATCTAGGAAATCTGCATCCCAATCATAACCTTCATCGGATGCTTGTGCATTTTTCTCAGAAGTAATAGCAGTTAAAGCAATTGGATTAGAATTAGAAGTTCATCCCCAATCACATTGTTTATCAACTTGAGAAACCAAAGTTGTTGGAGTAGAAGCATTAGCTTCCTTTTGGTTGTTACATTCCCTAGCAAAATGTCCAAATTTTGAACACTTGAAACACTTAGCCTTTGATTTATCCAAACCCATCTTGCCTTTTGGATTAATTTCCTTTTTACCAGTTTTGTGAAAATATCTTCTTGCTCTTTCAGTTAACATAGCCATCTGCCATCCCATATCTAATTCATTCAGATGATCCTCATCTAACTGTTTCAAATCATCTTTGAATAACTTAACATCACCAATGTTACCGATTATGAATCCATAAGATTATGCTATTAAAGCAGATATTAATGCAGCATGTTCATCAACTGTCTTAGCAGAAAATGTAGTCTGAGGTGATTGATTTGGAATTATAACGTTGCACAATAGAGAATAACCATAATTCTCAGACTTTCCAGCAAGAAAAGCAATAGTAGGACCTTCACTGAAAATGTTTGACTTTTTAGCATTGATAGTGGAATCATTTTCACCATGATATGCTGCTGGATTCTATACTTGTGCAGGCATGGATCTGTTCACATTCAATTCCATATCTTTTGCTAGTATCTTTTCAATCAAACTATTGAATGACAACCCTGAAAATTCTTTATCGTTAGTAATCATCATCATATAATTTTCCCTTCTTTCAGGTAATGCCTCTAGTAACTTCTCTTTCAACTCAACTTCTTCCTTTTTGATGCTTACTAAAGTCATTTCACTCAGAAAATGTGAAAATCTAGTAATGAGCTTTGAAATATCTTCATTTGGATAATGTTTGAAATTGTCGAAATCTTTCTTCATAAGCTTTTGCTTACTTTTCTTAAACTGATCATTGCCCTCACATCGATTATGTACTGCATCCCACAATTGTTTCGATGTAGTATAAGCAGAAAACTGATGTAATAGATCTTTGGGTAATGCCATGGTTAATGTTCCGTAAGCTTTTTGTTCAACTTGATAAGCTTTCTTTTGTTCAGCAGTCAGACTTCTTTGCACAATCGGCCTTCCAGTATGTACCAATTGGATATTCATATTGATCAGTATAAGCCAACCAAAGATTGACATTATAAGTACCAACGTATGCTTCGAATCGTTTTACCCAACTATGATAATCTTCCAATTTGAGCAACTTCAGAACTTTCTGACTTGTTTCTATTTCATTATCATAGTTAACAAGAGCTTGCATCGTGGTTTGAATTGCGGAAAACGCTTGATAATCATTTATTTTGAAATTGCGATATCGAACGTAAAAACTTCAAACTCAAAAACGAGTGTCTTAAAAGCGGAATTGGGGTATCAAAACGGAGGGTACTGGCTGTTAGACAAGTAAAACTGTAGAGCTCGTCAAGACGGTCGTTTTGGCTGGTATTGGGTTCCGTAACTTCAAACAGAACTCAAGTTATGTCGGTTTTAGTGAACGTCACTATTCTGTCGGCATACCAATAAACTTCCCAGCGGACCAAACTGTTGACTAGCGTACCAATAGCTTTGACCTTACCAACCACTCAACGTACCAAACCAGCAGCATACCAGTGAACTCAGCGTACCAGTGAACTGTAGCGGACCAACTTGGTACGACGTAACTGCTCCGGACCACCGTTGAAGATTGCCTTGTGTACCAAGTAGCGTACCAACAACGTATCAATCAGTTCATCTAGCGTACCATGACATTCAACTGGCGTAGCAACACTGAATTTTCCGGATTTTCATGAATTTGAAAGTTTTGTACTGTAATTTGCAGCAGTAAGCAACGAAAACATACTAGGAACGTTTTGAAAACAATTTTGACATCTAAAACACTAGGATTTGAGAAAATTTGATGAAAATTGACCAAAACCCCACTTTCTCTCTCTAGAAATCTCAAAAATCATAGAATTTGATCAGCAAATGGAACCTGGCTCTGATACCGCTTGTAAAGACATGGAGCGATGAATCGTTTGCTAATCTAGTGATTATGAGATGAATTAAATGACACGAAGAGTAAATACAATAAGATTGTATTGATTCAAAGCTTGAGAGCACACACACAGTTACACACACAGAATATAGATGAATAGCCAAGAGTTCTAGCATTCTAAACATGTCAACCTATTTATAGGTGACATTAAACTAACCTGCGTACCATCTATCCAACGTACCATTGGTATGTTGGTCAGCATACCAATATGGTACGGACTATGGTACGCTGCCCTAGACTCACACATATGCTCTCACATAGATACAATACACGAGACATACTGTAGCATAGGTATATGCTCTAACAGGATTCCTAGAGGAAACTCGAAAGATTCTGGATTTTCCCTCGTTACATCCTTGTGTCGATCTCTTACTTACATTATATCATCTTTGCAAATTATTTAAGCACACTACCTCGCTTTCTAAGTTTGGAATACAAAATCATCTTGTTGATTTTTTATCAAAACATTCATGAGGATTTTAAAGAGGCAATGTGTAGCATTGTCTGGACGGATTCTATTAACCATGTTGTTTTTTATGCTTAGTGGAAAAAATGATGAATGATTATGATTTATTATTTCAAACATACTTTAGATGAGATTGATGTGGATTCCAGGATATTTCTGTGATGAGTGGATGTCTGGGCTTATGCATACCACATTAAGATCTGAGAGTGAGAATCATTATTCTGTCAAGTGACAAACTCACAAATGACATTTCTTGAGTTTTTTAACCATTATGAATCCTCACTTGAGGTTCAAAGGCACACTCATCGTAAGAACAATCATGATTCTAGATATGCATAACCTGATATGTGGATTGAATTTTCTCTTGAGTAACAAGTTGCGAGGATATATACGAGGTCGATGTTTAATGATACTCAAGATGAGATTTATTGTGCCTTTAAGAACTGTATTGGTTTCAATATGGTAACCAGAGAGAATAGTGCAAAGGTTACTATTAAAGATTACGCGGCATTTGGACCTGGACTTCTAGAGGTACGTGCAGGGCTTGAATTTTAGTTAGAGTGATTATATTAATTGTTTTGTGTTATTTACGTAACTTATTTATTTATTGTTATTGAATTTATTTTGTGTGTTGCGTTATTTTCAACTAAATTTGCGTTATATATTACATAACATGCGTTGTTAATTGTTAATACTTGCGTTAATATTTTTTTGCATGTTAATTTTGAAAGGAAGGATGATGATATAACTCCCACTTGTAGTTGCAAATGGTTTTAACGTTACATTTTGTTACTTTGTCACATTTTTTATGTGTTTAAGATGTTTGAGGTTGCTGAACGTTTTAAAAGGATATATTATGATGCGTTGGACGAAAGAAGCATTGAAGAATAAAGCTAAACCTCCTATTATTATTAAAAACTTTGGTGATGACAATGCGGATACGGTTGATCATGTATTGCGTAACATAATGTTTTCATACGAATACATTATTAATCGTCTGGCACCAGATCTAAAGGCTTTATGTTCCATGAGGGATCAAATGAAAGATATGATGAAGAAAGTGGATGAAAATTAACGTCCAATACCTGCTAATACCGGAAAGATAGGCTTGCTGATATTTTAATAGCTAACCAACCGGTAGAAGCTCCACAGGGCTTCCTGGTGGTATTAAAAACAAATCCGTGGTTGGCATAAGAGAATAAAATCAATGAAAGAGCAAGTTAGTAGCCGTGTGGGTAAAAGGAGTTGGACGTGATTGATATGTGGTAAGAGAGTGCATGATAGAAGGACATGCAAGTCTAATAAAGAAGGAGATGGATGAGAAGTAGGAGAAGAAGAAGATGCAGCGTAGTTATTAATTATGAGTTGAATTTTTTTCATTATTAATTGCGTGATAAATGTATATACTTGCGTTATTAATACACATTACAGTATTATGTTGCATGATAATTATACATGCTTGCGTTATTAATACACATTACATTTTTTATTGTTGCATGATAATGTTTACACTTGCGTTATTAATACACATTAAACTTTTTTAATTGTTTGTGTGATTACTTTATTAATGTTCGTAGTTAAATGATTGAGTAATTTTTGATGTATGCGTGGTAGTCACTATTAATTGCGTTATTATGTAAAGATAATTAATTTTATACAAGATATAGTTATTATATTCGATCAACAGCCATTGAAAATAGATACGTATTCTACTAGGAAATGAACTACAAAATTAAACTAAAGCATCTCTTTAAGAACCAAAAGTTACCCCAGACAAACAAATACAAGACTCATAGTGATGGGTAACTAAGAGTTCTCTATTTCCTTCACCCCATTCCTCTTACGATTATACGTTTCCAGGGTGTTCAATAGAAGCTCCTTCACCTTCCTAACGATCTCAGTGTCCAACTTGACTTGGTTAAAAGTGTAGTTTGCGGCCTTCTCAAAACCTTCGTTGTTTCTTCTGGAATGAGGTCCATGATCAGATTGAGATCATCCCTGACGTTATTAGATGTCAAGATTGTCAGCATGCCTATGGAGTTTCTTGTAATGTGATCTATAAGCTTTTCAGCATCATTCTTTTCTTTAGCAGATCTTTCACCATTTTGATCTCTTGTTTGCAGAAGAAGAAGCCATTATTTTTTGGGTGTTAGTTTTAGGGTCTTTTTTAATGATTTTTAGGGTTTTGCATGCATGACATGGTTTTATAGGCAGTTTCGTATTTTTAATATTAGTATTTATATTTTAAATAATAGAATTTGGACAGGAGGTAGTTGGTGGCCCATTAAAAGCATTTAAAAGGAAATCATATTAAGTGATGCATAAATTTACACCGTTTGATTTTGTACGACTCCTTTTACGTATACTAGGGTTTTTATGGAATTAATTTCAGTTGGGTGATATTTTCAATATATTGGTTCTTTTGTGGAGCTACTAACATCGGTTATTGAAAATGGCTTCATCTTCTTCATCTGCAGCCTCACCGTCTTCTTCATCTGATCTGAAGCAGGATTTTCCTGAGAAAGTAATGATTCAATATTCAAAGGATGTTCTCTTTAGTAATGTGTTGAGGCAACATCTTAAGGTGTTAACTACTAGTGTGAGAGTGCGTGACAAGATTACCAATGAGTTGCTTGCTATGGTTCCTTCCTCTTCGTGGGATCTAGTTTTTTTTTTTTTTTTTTTTTGACAGATTTGGGCATAACGGATGAGGACGAGATCAAATTTAATGGAAATATCATAACGCTGATCAATTTGTATGTGGATATGAAGATGATATTTTTACTTTCTTTTGGCTAGTTTTCTCATATGATATGTGGTCGTTATACATTTATTAATGTCAACTCTTTAATCGTTTATTTAAGGAATTGGTTATTCATACTTCCGCATGCATGATGTTTATGTTTTAAGTATAATGTTTGTGATATATGTAAACCCATGAGTTGTAAATAAAATTGTAGGATACAATACATAACAATACTTGTGTGATAATGAAATATGTCATGCATGATAATCGTAATGTATGTAAAAACATCAAATGAATTATATTTAATTTTTGAGTTGTTTTATAATAAGACTTGTGTGATAAACAACTAAACGGAAGACTTTGGAATCTGTCATGATTTATTAAAATCTATTAATACTTGCGTGATAACCATATACACCATGCATTATTAATATCTAAGGAAACTTCAAAAGTTGTGTGTCAATTTAAAAGGCTGCGTTTATAATACGACTTGCGTGATAAAGAACTAAACGGAAGACTTTGGAATTGACCGGGATTTATTAAAATCTAATAATACTTGCGTGATAACCATATACATTATGGGTGATTAATATATAAGAAAACTGTAGAAAGCATTTATTGATATCCTGAATATTTGCTGCGCGATCTGTAAAAAGATGTCACCACCTTTCTTGTTTTGTAAAAGGTGGTGCTACCCTTTTTTTAATAAAATTTTCCGTGTAAAATCACGCTTATAGCCTGAAACAATTCTTGCTCGTCGGATTTAGAAAAAGATGCAAATCAGCGGTTGATAAGCCTTCGCATGCTTCGCACGTAATTCTTCCTTTATATAAACATACATACCATAAAATTTACTTTGAATTATAAAGTTAAAAAATACTTTAAAGAACGAGAGGGAAGAGTGATTTCGAGTTTAAGAGTACCAACAAGTTTTCGGGGAACCTACTAGTTAATTTCCTCTCCTCGATGGTACTCTCATCGTCTTAGAGGGTGAGAGTTCCATTAGGGAGGAGCTTGGGAGGTGTAGGGCTATATATTATGTAAGGCATGAACATTAGTTGGGCTTTTGTATATGGGCTTAATCTAGCTTAGTTAATAGGCCATGTGGGCCATTTAAATGATTATGATTGGGCTAGGTTAGTGTTTATGATTGGCCCATGCTCTTGTATGAGGTGGTATAAATACCACCTCATTGTAATCGGTTTCTTCAAGCTTTTCTAATACATTTGGAGTTTACGATTTCTTGGTTATTCTCTCCATTTACGATCAGCTTCAAACGAGTAGGGTTTCTCATTCAAGATTAGATCTTTCTCTTAGATCTAGTCTATTTCTTCTACTTGTTTCTTGAATCAATCGCATTTGAGGTTTCCGCACTCATTTGTGATCAAATATCGTGTTCTTGGTTTGATTTCGGACCTACAATTGGTATCAGAGCCAAGAATCTTCGATTCGAGGCTCTCACGATATTGATTCAAGTGTATTTCTGGGTTTCAGTTGAGTTTCTGTTCAAGTTTTGAAGATTTGAGGGTGTTTTTGGCGTTTACGATCTGCGTAGCTGCTGTGTTCTTCGTTTTTTCTGGGTTTTGGAGTGTTTACGACCAGTTTCTGTTGAAGATCTTCATCCAAGGACGTTTACGAGTTCAAGATTGCTTTTTTCGGTGTTTTCGATCCGGAAAAGAGTGTTTACGATTGTACTTGGTAATCGTAATCGTGTTTACGATTTGGTTGGCTCGGAAACGGCGATTACGACTTTGTCAGATCGCAAACGGTGTTTACGACTTGGTTTATCGGAATCAGGTGTTTACGATCACGGGATCGTAAACGTGTAATCGTAATCGGTATTTACGATTTTGATAAGGCGGTTTGGGTTTACGTGTGTGACGTGTGATCGGGAACGGTATTTCCGATCGTAATCAAGCTGGTTCAATCGTAATCGACTATTTACGATCGTAATCAGGTGTCTTTTATCGTAATCTCATATTTTGGACATTTGGACTTTAGTTTTAGGTTCCTAAGCTTTCGTAATGGATTTTGAGCCGAGTATGTATCAAAAATTGGACTTCGAGATCGGATCTATAACTCGTCCGCCAAGACTAACTTCAGCAGATAATTTCTTAGAGTGGAAATACAGATTCGAAAATCATTTGAAGAGTGTGGATCTGAGGTTATGGAGGGCTGTTGTGAATGGACCGTTTACACCTACTCACGCAACAGGAACAAATGCAGGGAAAGAGAAGAAAGAAGATGAGTATGATGATGATGACTGGGAGAGGTGCAACAAGGCCGAGAGGGCATTTGCGATAATGACTATGGCCCTAACTCCAGATATTGCTCAAGGATTCAAACACTGCAAAACAGCAAAGCAACTGTGGAATGCTTTGATTGTTGCTTATGAAGGGAACCCTGATATTAAGGCTAGTCGGAAGCAGATGTTGAAGCAGAAGTTTAACTTGTTCAATCATATTCAGGGTGAATCGTTTGAAGCTCAAGTTCAGAGGTATGTGTCACTGATGGCAGAGATGTCAAGTTATGGAGTGGAGCCGGATACTGAAGACAAGAATTTGAAGTTGCTGAACAGTCTGCCTAAGTCTTGGAACACCAATATATCTATCATCAAAGACAACAATAGGCTGAGTGAAGTGACTTTGGATGAATTAATCAACAAGCTGAAATCCAAGATGATCGATGATAAGCAGAGAGAGCTGAACCACATAAGTTCTCTAAGTTTGGCTGGAAAGTTGAATCAGGCTTTGTTGTCAGAAGAAGTTGAGGGTAAGCATGAAGGAAAGTTTACGGGGAATGGATCAAGCTCAGCTCCTATGTCTAGTGCTTTTGTTGCACAGCCTCAAGGTAGTTCAAGCGGAGGAGTCAACTCTGAAGATGTCAATGATCCTAACTTTGCCCTTGGTATGGGTTTCATGAACAGCTATCATGCCCTTGTGGCCGGGAATCTTGTGCCTTCTGATATGGTGGCTGGTGATCTTAATCAGATAAATCCTGAGGACGTGGAGATGCTGGATGTCTCTTGGCAAATGGCCATGGCTGTCTTCAGAGCCAAGAAATTTATGGCCAAAACGGGAAGGAACGTCTGGAAGGATCAGGATAAGATCAGAATGGGGTTTGACAAGTCGAAGTTAAGGTGCTATAATTGTGATGAGTATGGTCACTTTGCCAGGGAATGCACGAAGCCCAAGAAGGAAAGAGCTGAAGAAAAGAAGGTTGCTGAAGTGAAAGGAAAGGGTGATGCCAAGGCACTGGTGGTTCAGGAAGGTGGTGGTTATGACTGGAGTTCTCAGATGAAGGATCTTAGTTTGTCACATGCTTTGATTGCTACTGCAGAAAAGGATAATGAAGAAAATCATGCCTTTGTGGTCACTGATGAAGGAAAGCCTGAGGAGAGTCAGATAGAAGACAAGGAAGCATTCGTTGCTGATGCTGAAAACCTAAAGGTATGTTCTGATCCCACTTGTGCTCGTATTATTCCTGGTCTTAGACAAATCTGTAAGAATTATCAAATAGAATTGTTTGAGGTCAAGTGTGAGAGGAGCTCATTTAAGGGTAGATGGGTAAAAAATGAGGAAAAGGTTAAGGCACAAAAGTTAGATATAGTGAAGTACCAACAGATAGCAACTGAGAAATCTATCCTGTATGATAATGCCAAGTTAGAAATAGCTGACCTTAGAAAACAGGTAGATGAATTGACTCATAAGACTAATGAGATGCAAGTTCAGTTAGATATGAATCAATTGAGAAACAAGAGAATGCTTCAGGCAGGTAAAGAACTATCTCAGGCAGTTATTTGTGGACAAGTAGGAAAACACACACCAGGTTTTGGGTCAGAAAAGTCTGACAAATCCATAGCCGCAAATGTTATAATTCCCCCACCTATCCCTAGAGATATCATAGGAATGCTCTATGAGGAGGACCAGGTAGATAGAACTAGATCAGGATATCATGAAGCAGGTCCTCCTATAGATAGCTTGATGGTTGGTGTGACCCCTATGACAGAAGTAGAGAAAGAACAGGAGAAACTTGGTTTATATAGGACAGGTAGTCAGAACAATGTAGTTGACCTCACAACTAAACCAGGTTCTTCCCAGGAATCTTTAAACAATAATGTTAGTTCTTCTAATGTTTTTGTTACATGTGCAGATGTTGTAGGCATTGAAGATGTATCTGGGGAGGATGCTGAATGCTTGAGGGTCAATGAGTGTCATGAGTCTAGTTGTTCTGTTTCTAGTTTACCTAAGGATGACGTTCTGGCATCTGTGTCAGAACTTGAAACATCCAAGTCCAATCAAATTGTCTTGTTAAAACATGTTTCTAATCCTAATGAAGTCGTTAGTTCCTTTAAAATGCGTGTTCCTAACACAAAGATTGGCCGTAAGTCTAAGCCCAATGATTTTGTTCCGTATCCCCAGGTTGTGTCAACTTATAATAGAACTGATAAATCAAAATCTGAACAATTTTGTTTAATAACACAACCTGAAAAACATTCAAAACGTGTGATACACAAATGGGATGATCAACCGGAATGGAAGTCGTCTTACCCAAGACGCTCATACTTGTGTAGCAATGTCAATGGGCCTAGACAAATGAATTGTTTTCAATGTGGTCAACCAGGTCATTTTGCTGCTAATTGTATGAACAGACCCTATGAGCCATATTATCCGCAGAACAAGCGGACAACTATGCTTGAGAAAATGATGAGGGGTGAGAACAGAACTCAAAAACAGCAAGCATCGTCACAGGGGAAGCAAAGTTCTGAACCAATGAAGACTCAACAGTCTAAGGTTCTAAACACAAAGGCCCCAGTGACGAAGCCTGTCAATGAAAGGAGAGATGTGGGCCAAACTTCCAAACCTGCTTATGCAGCTAAAGGAGTTTTCAACAAACCAAATAAATTGAAAACAAAACCTTTTGAGAAACAAGTACCTAAAGTCCATCAGGCTGCTAAACCTAAAGGGAAAGCAGTTATAGAACAACCAAAAGTTGTCACTCAACCAAAGCAAATGGTTTATACCAAATTAAAACTTGAGTGGACACCTATCATCAAAACAAAAGGTAAAAAGGCCACATCTCCTCCAAGGAATGTTTCACCCACAAAGAACTCTGCCAGTAGCTCTAACTCTCAAAAACAACCAAATTGGAAACCAAAAATTCATGCTAAAGTTTTAAATGAATCCGAATCAAAAGCAGGAATGTCTTTCAAGATGGTTAATTACACTGACTCCAAGGGAGTGCCCAGATCTGTCATGACCTGGGTACCTGACTCTAACTGATTTATGGTTTGTGTAGGGACAGCCGAGAAGATCTGTCAACAATCTCTGGTATGTTGATAGTGGTTGTACCCGACATATGACCGGAGATCTGTCTTTGTTAGATGAGGTTGAAGATTTCAATGGAGGAAGTGTTTCTTTTGCTGGAGGTGTGGGAGGAAGAATTTCAAAGAAAGGAGTTGTCAAGAATGGAAGTCTGACTTTTTCAGATGTGCATTATGTAGAGGAGCTGTCCCACAGCCTGCTAAGTGTGTCACAGATATGTGATCGGGATTTCTCTGTGATGTTCAACAGAAAGGAATGCATCATTCTTAAGCCTGGTGTAAAAATTCCTGAAGAGTGTATCTTAATGCGTACACCAAGGCACGGGAATTCTTATCAATTGAACATGGGAAAGCCTCCAACATCTGAAGCAGCTTGTCTAATTTCAAAACAGACTGAGAATCTTGCATTGTTGTGGCATCGTCGTCTGGGACATGCAAACATGAAGAATCTATCCAAGCTGGCTAAAGGAGAGCATGTCAGAAATCTTCCGATCAAAGACTTCTCTTCAATAGAGAAGTGTGTGGCTTGTGCTAAGGGGAAGCAGCACAAACTGCCACATCGTCCAAAGGTTGCAAATTCTGTCTCTTCTGTGCTTCAACTCTTACATATGGATTTGTTTGGTCCCATGCAGGTACAAAGTGTCAGCAAGTTTTCATACTGCCTCGTGATAGTGGACGACTACTCGCGGTTTACTTGGGTCTTTTTCTTGTCTAACAAGTACGAAACTCCAGCCCTAGTAAAGCAGTTTGTGACTCTTATTGAAAACCAGCTGGATAAAAGAGTGAAGGCAATCAGATCTGACAATGGGACGGAATTCAAAAATGCTGAGCTAAATATGTTTTGTGGTGAAAAGGGGATTGAAAGGCAGTTCAGTGCTCCTTACACTCCTCAGCAGAATGGAGTTGCCGAAAGAAGAAATAGGACACTCATTGAAGCGGCTAGAACAATGATGTGTGAAGCAAAATTACCGATCTTCTTTTGGGCAGAAGCTGTGAATACTGCTTGTTATGTACAAAACAGAGTTCTTCTGAACAAGCGTCACGAGCAAACTCCATATCAGATCATTTATGGAGAGAAACCGAAGGTGGGTTACTTCAAGACGTTTGGGTGTCCATGCACGGTGCTGATCCAGTCCGATGTAGGGAAATTCGAAGCGAAGGCCGATGAATGCTATTTTGTGGGTTATTCTGCAAATAGTGCTTATCGTGTCTATAACAAGACCACTGGGTTGATCATTGAGGCATTCAATGTAGATTGGATGGAGGACAATCCTACTGATGCGGGAACTGGACCTAATTGGATCTTCGACTATGGATCATTGTTTGAGGGATTCAATTTCTCGAATGTTTTCCACAATTTGGGCGAAGAAGAAGACATTGTAGCTCCTAGTGCAGATGTAAGACCTCATGTGGATAGAGCATCAGCTGAATCTTCTAGGAATGCAACTGCTGATATTCCAGAATGTTCAGGAACACGTGATGCTCCAGTGGATTCTCAAGGCTCAGGTATGTCTGAAAATGTGGTTAATACTAATCTGCCTGTTAATGTTTCAGTGCCTGATGTCCAAGAGAGCAGAATCAACAAGGATCATCCACTGAGTAATGTTGTTGGGCCAGTGACAGCGGGTGTCACCACAAGAAGCCGCACAGGACACATCAACTTTTGTATGTTTTCCTGCTTCATCTCCCAGATAGAACCTCCCAATGTGATGGTTGCTCTGAAAGATCCAAACTGGATGGAGGCCATGCACAATGAACTCAATCAGTTTTCAAAGCTGGGAGTGTGGCGTCTTGTGAAGCGGCCAGAAGACAAGAAGGTGATTCCCACGAGATGGTTGTACAAGAACAAAAAGGATGACTCGGGGATCATTGTAAGAAACAAAGCAAGGTTGATAGTACAAGGGCACAGGCAAGTCCACGGTATCGACTATGATGAGGTTTACGCTCCGGTGGCAAGATTGGAAGCAATTCGGATCTTTCTTGCTGTGGCTTCGTATCTTAATTTTACCGTACATCAGATGGATGTGAAGACTGCCTTCCTGTATGCAGAGATGAACGAGGAAGTCTATGTTGCTCAACCACCAGGGTTCATAGATGAAGAAAATCCAGATCACGTTTATCTGCTGGATAAGGCTTTGTACGGTTTGCATCAAGCTCCTAGAACCTGGTATGAAACGCTGTCCAATCACCTGGTGGAGAATGGATATACAAGAGGAGTCGTTGATCAAACATTGTTTAGAAAAAGGGTGGAAGAAGACATTATCATGGTGCAAGTGTATGTAGATGATATTATCTACGGATCGACAAACGAAGAATTGTGCACCGAGTTTGAGGAGATCATGAAGAAGAAGTTTGAGATGAGTGACCAAGGCGAGATGAGTTTCTTTCTTGCACTTCAAGTCAAGCAGAATGATTCTGGGATTCTTATTCATCAGGAGAAGTATGTGAATGAGATTCTGGAAAAGTTCAAGATGCAGGATTGCAAGCCCATCGCCACTCCCATGGCATCCAGACCACTCTTGTCAGCGGATCTTAACGGGGAGTCAGTGAGTGAATTCCATTATCGGTCGATGATTGGATCACTAATGTACTTGACAGCAAGCAGGCCAGACATCATGTATGCAGTTTGCGTGTGTGCTCGATATCAGGCTAACCCTAAACTCTCTCATTTAGCTGCTGTTAAACGTATCTTCAGGTATCTGAAGGGCAGGCCTAGGCTTGGTCTTTGGTACCCGAAGAACACTGATTTTCAATTATATGCTTTTACTGACAGTGATTATGGAGGTAGTGACCTTGACAGGAAATCTACTACTGGAGGATGTCAGTACCTGGGAGATAGGCTCATCTCTTGGCAGAGCAAGAAGCAGCATACCGTATCCAAATCAACTGCCGAAGCTGAGTACGTGGCCGCATCTGCCGGTACTTCACAGGTAGTGTGGATCCAAAACCAGCTCACGGATTACGGTATGGAATTCGTTAACACTCCCATATTTTGTGATAACGCTGCTGCTCTTGAGATTGTGAAAAACCCCGTCCAACATTCAAAAAACCAAGCACATTGATATCAAGGTACATTTTATTCGTGATTGCTTTGATCGTGAGCTAATTCAGCTTCAAAAGGTAAGCTCCGATCAGAATGTTTCGGACATCTTTACAAAACCCCTTCCTTCTAATTTTGAATCTTGTTGAAGGCCTGAAAGATTGCCTTCGAGGAATATCTGATCATCTATGTTTTTGTACAAGTTTTTGGTTTTTAAATTTACTTAAAAAAAAAAATAGAAAATGACTGAAAAATTGAGTCTTGTTTCAAAAGCCTCACAAAAACAGGGGAAGAAATGGTGCTGGTTAAACTGAAAGGTTTTTATGATGTCTTTTGATAGGACTTAAAAATTGCTTAATGACGGTTGGAGACTGACACGTGTAAGGCTGATGTGAAAGATTGCTCGAAGATGATATGTCGGTAAGCTCAACCAAAACAATGATCATCTATGTAAGTGCAATAATCTTAAACTCTATACATGTTTAGTTTCCCATCCTAGTCTACATGGTTTAAAAAACTGAGTCCCGACAAAAACGGGTTGAGAGTGGTATTTACCTAGTATTCACTCTCTCACACGCCATGCTTATACTGTATAAGACAACACCACAGGAAAGAAAAAGAAAAAGAAAAAGAATTCAAAAAAATTGAAAATTCTGAAAAAGAAAGAAAGAAAAAGAAAAGGAAAATAAAATTATTCAGTTGGTCTTCTCTGCGTGCTTATGCGGCCGACCTGATCATCAACTGATAATGTATGAAAAATAGAAATAAGTGGTAGTCAAAACAGTGTTGCATGGTTCCTCAAGTTGGGGGTTTGTGAATCCTCAATAAACTCTGAGGTTGGGTAGGTTTTGCTATGGAAAATTGGGTGTGGGGACGGTTAAACATATCGGTAAATCTGTACTATATTTAAGCACTTTACTGGATGTGAGTTTATGTGTTCAAACCACCTGACAATTGTCTAGAGTGTCTAGTAACGGAAGCTGAAAAGGGTTC
>JBCNJP010000009.1:57501434-57528566 GCA_039602395.1 Deinandra increscens subsp. villosa | reverse complement strand
GGGTGTCAATGGTTGTACTGCCTAGTAGTGTAATTACTGTGTAGGAACATCAGGTTGTACCGACTCTCAAGAGTAAGTAAAGGTGAAATCGTGCAATAAAAGCGGGTTTCGGAAGCACCGAGCGTTGACGAATTCAAAATAATACATGGCTTTTCATGAATGTAAATATGAACCTTAGTTAAAGTTTCACGGAGCCTATTGTAGATCGAAGGGTCACGTTGTATATAAGACATAAAAACATCGGTTACTTGGGTCACCTTCAGTGATCCTCGGGTAGCTTGTCACATACGCTCTTGATTCAAACGTGTCATCGTTTCATCGGAAGTCGAACTTCTTCATTACGCATGTTTTTCAAAGGTTTTAGTCGATGACTCGATCAGTCACCATTGGTTATGAAGCAGAAGTTACCAAAGAAAGTTTTCTTAGAGAAGGAGGAATGAGAACAAAGGGGTACCCATGTTTTGTAGTGTATTTGTCGTACTGCGGTTGAAATGGTGAAAACCTTTCTAGGCATACTGATGCCTATTGTTTGTTATCGATGTTCGTCGTGCAGGAGCGCACAACGGTAAAGTACACGATAATGTCGTCGGTGAGGTTAACTAGCCGCAAGGGCTCAAGGCTTGAAGACAATCCAGTCACGAAAGATAATAAAAGAATGAGTTTACTGGTAGTTAAGTTCACAAACGAATCGTGTGTTGACGATAAAACAGATCGTACGGATTCAGAAAGTCGTTCCACCTACATTGCTCCGTTAGGCGAAGTTTTAATCGTAATGAGGTATAAGGTTGGTGAAATCATACCGAGACTGTTGGCAACAAATTTTGACTCGTACAGACGTAACAGGGGTTACAGCCAAGAGAAGAAAACTTCACAAGATTTTCCTGGAGAAAGGTTGGTTCCAGTGATTGAGGTGTAATTATCCATTCAAGATGTCTGGGTTTTCATCAGGTTAGCGTTTATCGAGTTGTTGCACAGTTGCGAATGATTGATGATTAGACCGGGGTTATCTTTTGCACAAGCATTCTAAAGGAGTTCTGATAGGTTGGAAGTCAGATAGTGTAATGAACATTGATAGATGACCTTAACCATACGATTGAGTCCCACATATTCGGTAATCGATGTCCTGAGGTTTTTTTTTTTTGAAATGGAAAGTCGTATCTCTTACAACCAGCAGTTTGCCGAGTAAGATTCCCCAGGGTTTCCATACACTGCAAATTACATTTACATGTGCACTCGTAACGGTAATTTACCTTGTATGGTCACGTTGGTTCCTCTTACTTTAGCTACCAGGTTCGGTGGGGTAGTATATGGTTTCCATGGGGTGAGTATCAACAATGTGGTCATAACATCAAAGTTAACTGATCGAAATTTATTTGGCAAACGGGTTGAGAATAAAATACTCATTTAACTTAGAATTTATCACTAGTTATCGCCCGTTTTGGTCCGACCACGAATTCGTTATATATATATACACATATATAGAGGGGGGAGAGAGAAATTAATACAATAATCTTAGTCATCACATGCCCGGTTCCATTAAAGTTATAATAGTCGCATCCATGTTTAATTTATCACACAAAAACTATGTACTTAAAGTGCAAGGTCAAAAGTGGCCAAGGAAAAAAGGGTGTCAATAATTGGGGTAACAAAAAAACAGTTACAAGCGTCCCATGAGCAACCATCTGGTTCTATACAGTGCTGTCTTAAACAAGGCTAAACAGCGTTCTTACCAACGCATTTTGATAGGGCTACCCTCGGGTTGTGTTAATGGGTGACTTACTCAAATAGGATTTACAACAACTCCTATTTACGCTATAAGAGAGTACGAGCAGTCAAGCTCAAGATACGTTCCATCATTTTCTTAGAGTCTAGGCTGTCATGAACTAGACCGTAAGGAATAAACTTACCGAGGCCGTTAAACAAAGCCGTAAGGCACATTACGCTACATGGCCTTTAGACGTGACCATTAGGTATAAACGAGACCGTTAAAACAACCAATGTCGTTAAAGGTGGAACAAGTCCGTGAAGGTGTCAGGATCCTAAACGATGGATCTTACCCTATTTATGAATCTAGTGCAGAACTACAAGCACTTACAATTAATCAGTCAAGTTTTGTTGAAGGAATCCAGTAGAAAGAGAAAACCCTCTTTCTGATCGTGTTTCGGGTGAAACTTGCCCTAATAGGGTTTTCAAAGGTCCTGTATACACTATACAGGGAGCATGTGCATTCAAACACATGGTACAATCAATCAAACAATCGTTATACTAAAATCAGGAAATTCTTCCGGGTGTCAGCTAATCTCCGTCAAGAACAACTAAAGTGCGTTAAGACGCGTTACGAGTATGCTAAGTGTTGGAATATCCAAGATGTCTCACACGGGCACAATTCACATACGAACACAACTTACATGAGATTTTACATTTAGACGAATAAAACACTCAAGAAAATATTGCTAGGTCAGTGACATAAACATACAACCCACCAGATCGTTAATTGTAGTCGAGATCACAAAGAAAAGTTTATGGGTGGTTGCTGCTGGTGAGATCGCCAAGAACAACATCAGATCACCCAACACTCTGGCGAAGTCGCTAAGACCAATCAAGGCACCAGGAGTTGGCGAGATCGCCAAAGGGTGAAGGAAGGGTGAGGTCGCCAAGTGCTGGAGGGAGGGCGAAGTCGCTAAGGCTACTCCGAGATCGCTAAGAAGAAAAGGAGGTTACTCGAAGTCGCTAAGCCAATTTGGCGAGATGGCCAAGGCTAAGTCTCGAGATTGCTAAATACGTTGGCGAGATCGCTAAGGCCATTGGTGAGATCGCTAAACCCGATCTCGAAGTGGCTAAGACATATTCCCAGATCGCCAGCCTAAGTCCGAGATCGTCAAGACCAAATCTTGAAGTCTCTAAGGGTGTAGGCGAAATCGCTAAGAAGCAAATGAAATCGCCAAGTGTATTTTCTAATAACCAAGTGTGAAATCATGAAATGAAGCTAAGGCATACGTAAATCTAATGTTTACACCATGACTGCATAATCCTACACAGGCATAAAAACAAATGAACTAAGTGAGGATCTTCTTTGGCACGCGTAGCAATAGTTTTGGGAAAACGTTATAACCAACGCTTTCAAAAACAGTTACAGTTCAGAAAACACTTTTTAAAATCTTCTGGATCGCCGTAACCAAGGGCTCTGATACCAATCTGTCACACCCCCAATTTCCACTAACAGAGTATAACCGTGTGGGGTGTGATCCAGACCAGGATCCAAGTATTTAGTTACAATCAAGCCATAATGAAAGTTAAATCAGTCTTATATTGCATTTTACAATACAGGGTTTACATTGAAATTCAGCGGAAGCATTTACAAGTCTACAGAGTTGTTTCTTTGCAAAAGTAAGTAATGAAAGTGTTTGAAATGCGTTTCCTAAAATGTTTCAAGTTTTTATGAGTATTGCTAACGCCCGTGCCTCCTTGATCCTCCGAGTGACCTGAAAAGCATTCAACAATAAAGTGTCAGCAAAAGCTGGTGAGTTCACAAAAGCAGTCTACACTTACCTGTGTAGACCAAGAATGCATACGAATAACGAAAGACCAATTCGTAAATTTACAAGTAATATCCATATCGTTAGGTAGCTAGCCTATGCTTATGTTCACCTGAATGTTCGTAACCGAAGCTGACTATGCGTCACAGGTTTTAGCCTGTGCGATTTGCCTTCCCCGTGTATTTCCCGGTCACGGTAGTTCTAGGCTAATATTGTTCTCAGTCCGACCGACAGTCGGGAAGTTCTAGCTAAAATTGTTCTCAGTCCCGATCACGGTAGTTCTAGGCGATTTGCCTTCCCCGTGTCTTTCCCGATCACGTGCACCGCTGAGCGGGGTTGTCAATCCCCAGTAGTACTACTCAACATTACCTCGCTATTCATTATTAACGGTGCGAGAAGTAAGGACTTTTTGTAATCATAAAGCAATTCAGTGAATCATGTGATATATGTCGGATAACTACTTAAACAGATAAAATACCTTTGTCATTGCATTGCCATCCTTTACCGGATGCAACTAGTTGTGTGTTATCATCCTCACCAGGATATAACTAAATGAAGTAGTGAAACTCACCTTAGGTTGCACTGGTACACAGCACTTGACTTTATATGTTGGTTAGGATTGACCTATTTTAATGAATACGATCTAACCAAATTAGAGGTTGTCGCTTGGACGAATTGCTTATCAATAAACAAATATTTTATCAAGCAGTCACATTGGTCCTAATCCTTAAACACAATTCCTAAACTTGCAGGAAAACATTGATGCACAATTCCAAGTCAAATTGCATACATGCAAAACTAAAAAGTCAAACGCAAAGCATACATTTAGTGGCATACCTAATTTACTCATTTCTTGGAGTTAACTCCTAAAATTTTGCACGAACTAACTACTCAAAATTCAGGGAATGTTGCAAAAAAAAATCAACTCAATCGGACAAGTATTGAGAAAGTTACGCACGTCGCAATTTGGCAAAAATCAGCATTATTGTCCTTAACACAGCATTTGGGAATACGCCTAATTTGCTCCATACTTGGAATTAGATTCTAAAATTTTACCGGCATATACTTCCCAACATTTAGGGAATGTTGCAAAACGAATCAGCTCAAAATGTTAAGAATTGAGGGAGTTATGCGCGTCTAAAGTTGACCAAAAATCAGCTTTGTTGCAGAAAGTCAAAGTAGTGAAATTGAACCAAATAAATTCATAACTTGATCAAAATATGGAGTTTGGTTACTAAAACTTCCAGATCTTAGTATTAATATATAAACAAAATTTTTATTCAATAATCGCTTCATTAGAACACAATAATCATGTCCAACCAAAATGCAAAGTTTACTTTTTGCTGAAAATTACAGCCCTGCGCACCTAACTTGCAGCAGTCTTTTGAGTGACCAAACGGAGGCTTTAGAAGGCTTCTGAGTAGGCAACTTAAAGCTAAGACATAGAAGTTTGCTACGGAAAAATAATCACTTGATTTCAATCAAAATTGAGAAAGTTATGACCTAGGTAAGACGACCCCTTTACTTGGACATAATCTGTCCAAAAATTAGTCATTGTGTAAATTGCATTTTTGTGGTTTTGGCCAATCTTTTGCTCGTTTAACTTCGGGTAAAGACTTGTAACACATTATATATCATATTAGCATGCATTTCTAGTTGTAATACCGATCATACAACAATCATAGCAAAATTCAAGCATGCCACAAGCATATAAGCATATATTCTTCACTTTCAAGTACTCATACACCCAAATTCTTCAAGAACACATCTAACCATCTAACCACATGAAAATCACAGCCATTATAACATCTCAAATCTGTCCAAAATCATAACCCTAATTGTTCTAACATAAAACATGATTCATGGGTGATTTCACACTCCAAACAACACATAAACACAAGATTAACACTTGCATTCAACAAATTTCAAGAAATGATTTCTAGGGCTTACAACTTGGGGCGAGATGGCAGATTTTTGAAGAAGATGGGATGAAACTAAAGCCTTCCCTACACTTCTTGAAGCTTGTATAGACTTGGTAAGCCTTGAATCTTGCTTGAAATGAAGAAATTCCACCAATTTGAAGATGTGTGTGTGAACCGTGGTTTGAGAGAAAGGAAGAAGAATGATCGTGAATGTGAGTGGGGGGAGGTTTTTAGGGCTGCATTTTTCAAGTTTGGGTGAGTTACACAAATGGTCCCTCAAGTCCTAGTCATATGTAAATGCTCCAAAACAAGTAATAAGTGGGGTTTAAACCCAAAACTTGGAAAATAAAATACTAGGAATGTTTCCAAGCATTCATAACTTATTTAACATGAAATATTTAGTCGGGAAAAGTCTAGTTATCGTATACGCACATAAAACTTTAATTGCGTACAAAACCCGGTTTCTCACGAAACATAATTTTTCAAGAAACACATAAAGTCATGAATTAAATTACTAAATTAGTTACTAATATATTTTTATATAAACATTTAAATAACGGGTTACGGGTTTGCTAACAGAGCTAACGAAAAAATAGTTAACGGTGTTAAATAACGGAAATAACTAAAATAGTTAACAGTGTTAGCTAACGGAACTAACGGAATAGGCAGTTGTCACATTAGTCCAGCTTATGAAACCCCGATTAGTGCAACGGGCATTGGTGACGACGTAGAGGAAGTGGAAGTTTCGAATTTTCCTGAACATGTAATTTAATGTTTAGTGCCGACTGAAGATACGCATGTTGAAGAATCCACAACTGAGAGTCCGCCAGGTAACGCTAATCCTTCTCTTTTAATTGTTTATTAATTTTTTAAATGTGAGCAGGAGCAATTGACCTCAAAGAAGAGGAAGGTGGAGGCAATTGATGTCGGGCAAGTGCAATGTAAAAAGCTTCGCAGTGATGATCTGGATGTGCCACGTGTGCAAGTGCAAGCTTGGATGCGCTATATCAACTACCGAGCATACGTGGGCAATTCGGCAGGTAAGTGTGCGATTCATGACAAAGTTGTTTTTAATTTTTGGTTTAATATATTTTACATGCCAAGCTTCAAAAAAAAAATTTAAAAGACATGCGAAACATCGAGCATGGATCGGTAACGCAATTGGTAAGTGTGAGTTGAAAAAAGTGAAGAGGCGGATCAATTACCGAGTTTTTGTTGGTAACTTGGTCGGGAAGTGTGGATTGAAGCCACCGTGAGCATCAAATCAGGTACGATCTGGCTGAAGACCTTAAACTTAGCGCTACTGGGAGGCAACCCGAGAACTTTGTGGGTGTGTTCACTAGAAACCCTCACGAGACTTCACTCGTCCACTCGGGCTACCGAGGGGTTTAAAAGGCTTGTTGCATATGCTAAATGCAATCGTGATGCCTACGAAAGTGAGTTTAGGATTTTATTTTTTTTTACTATTTGTATTTAATTTGGTTTTTTTAGTGTGTTTGTAGTTTTGCAGTTTGCTTGGTAGAGTTCAAGTGTGGGGAGGAGTTACGAGAGCGCCTGCTATTTCAACAAGTTTTAACTACAATCAGGTCAATGTACTATTTCCATACTCTTGTATCTTTACTTTTGCAACTTTAATTATTTGTTATTCTTCTTTATTTTGTTGTTTCTTTGTTCACATTAAGGGCAATGTGTATCTCAAGTGTGGGGAGGGAATAACATTTTAGTGTGTTTTTATTTTTGTGTGTTTAAAAAAAAATGTCTTTGGGATTACTTGCAAAATCATGGAAAATGATAGTATAATTGGGAATCGGTTTTCAAAAATAAAAATAAAGAAAGAAGGGGTAAGAGTGGTACAAAAGGAGATAATGGAAAACGTGACTAATCTGTGATGTGTCGGTAGGCCAAACTGACCTAGGAATAGCTTAAACTGCCCATTGTGTTTATTGTTGTATAAAAATGTAATTAAATCGGTCTGTTAGTGGGTTTCCATTTTAGGGGTGATGGGGATACTGAAACTGATAATTAGGAGGAAAAGATCACTTTAGGTTAGAAACTCTTATGTCCTTAGAATAATTTGGCACACCAATGAAGTGGCGATGTTTTCATCTTTGAGCTTGCTAGTTAATAATGTGACTAATAACTATAGGAGTGAAAGGACAAAATACTCATGTACAAACTAAGGATAGTATCCCGTGGTAGCGTACCTCTGATGATGTCCTGGAATTCCCAGGAAAAATACTCATGTATGATTTTGGGGATAGCATATCGCAAAGAGTACCTCTGATGATGCTTGTTGGTAATTTAAAAACAAAGAAAGAAAAAAGAAAAAAAAAAGTAATTTGAAAAAAAAAATAAGAAGAAAAAAATAGTAGATTAGAGAAATAAATGCTCAAAAACTTCTATCTATCTATTCCACTATTCTTTGGACATCTGAGTATCTGATTTAAAGGAGGGTGGGGAAAAATCTATAAATATAATCTTAAATACCCTTTACTTTGACTGAATTTGATTCGGGCGTAGGTTGAGCTTGAATTTTCTGAATGTGGGACACATAGACAGACTGGTACACTTTATTCGGTAAATTATAACACTTTGGGGGCGAAACAAAAGGTCAGTGGTTGGGTTTAGTAGGATCGAAATATCGACAATTACGGTTAGTACATGTGATTACATTAATGGGAATGTGGAATGAGAATGGTTGTTGATTTGAGAAGTGAAATGATTTTGAAACTGATTTCTCGATTATGATTCCATGACAATTTTTCCGAGCCGGAAAAAGATAAGTGTGGGGATGTGATGAGAGTATATTTTGTAACGCTTGATCGTAATTAATTCTATATTTTTATTAGTTATAATATATTAATTCTCGTCATATTTCCTATGTATGTGTCTCATGTGTTTGGAGCTAAAAAGTTATAAATGTGGAGTTTAAAAGGGTTTTTAGAAGCTTTTGATAAATGTGCTTTGATGAGTGGCTTAAAAGTCTATTTTATTTTATATTAGTCGTCCCATAGACACACCAATATGGGTATAGAGTATATTGATTTAATCGGTTTTGGTGTTTTAGTGTTTTGTTGTGGAGTAATGGTTTTAAATAGTGTAATTAAAGTGAACCCGGTTTATGACAAGTAATGACTCAGATTTTATCCAGAGCAGCCCAACAAATTATGGACTCATGGAGTGGGCTTAATGGCCTCACGAGAGAATTAGAATGGTGCAAAAGGAATAAAAGGGTTCGGAGACATCAGAAGAAAGGGATTCATTCGGCAGAAGCCTTTACGGCTTGGAAGGAAAAAAACGCAGCCTTTTGGTTGCTGTTTAGGCACGTGGATCGAGAGGCAGAAGAAGGGAACAACAATTTTTTGTGCTTAAGAGTGAAGTTTTATTCTTTTAATTTTATATAGTTTGATCAGATATTTTGGTTGATATTTATTATGAGGAACCTGATAGTGACAGTATTAGATTTCTTGGTTATGACTATCGGCTAAACCCTTCGTGACTACTTTGGGTGAAGGGTTAGTTAAGGCTGTTTCGAACTAGGTTTTTATGTTATGGGTAAGATTTGAGATTGTGACACTCATTTAATCTTAGTATTTGTTTTTTTTTTGATTTGTTGCTTGTTATTATCGTATGCACCCCCGCTCCCGGACTACCTTTCTAAGCATAGCTCTAGGACTATCCTAAGCAATTACATGGTAATGAGTAATTAGGTTAATCAAACTAGTTACGGTTATGTCCATGTAATTTCCATAATAGAAACCCGACGTGATAAACTAGTTACCCAACAAACTGCATCCTAAAGTGGTTACCTTTGTCATCATCAGATAATTAACTTAGTAGTAAGCTTAGTAATTTTTGTTTTATTAGTCCGTAGTTTGTTAGTTTAAAATCAATCAATTCACAGCCAAGAGGCATTCTAGTATTCCATTAGATTAAATTAGTTTAGTTCTAGTTTAGGTCAATTCAGATTAGTGACAGTAGTCTGGATTTAGGTAGTAAAAATCTAAGTCACTAATAACCACCAACTCCCCTGGATTGATACCCAACTTACCCTGTCTATAGGTTAGTTAGGATTATTTGTCTAGCGGTCACGACAGCCATTATCAGTGTATGCTCTCAAGTTAGAATCAATATAATCTCATCGTATTTACTCTTCATGTCATTGAATTCATCTTATAATCACTAGATTTGTAAAACCAGATACGGATCTTACTACTGGATGAACTAATCGATCTAGTGTACGAGAATGTAAATAAGCTATGTTTTATTGATTCACCAAGAAAACAATTACAAGGCTTTGGTTTATCTCTCTAGAACACACTTAGAAACACACACTTAGTGGAGATGATATGACCAGCAGAGCAACCTGGATTTCTCTGATACCACTGTTAAAACACGATACGGATCGTTTCCAGATCAGAAGAAAGATAGAGACGGAGAAATCTAGTCATTTATTGTGTTAAATGTTTACACTGAAGGAGTATACATCAATGAAGCTCGGGAGAGGTTGGACAGACCTCTCCTCTCAACACAAAGACAAATGACCAGAAAATCTAAATTGTACAGCTAAGCTTCACCTATTTATAGGTGTTCATGCCCAACGTACCAGACTACCCAGCGTACCATTTGGTACGCTGTAGCGTACCATTTGATACGCTTCATGGTACGTTGGCAACCTAGCTATTTCAACAATCTAGACAATTACATAATTCGCACAGTAATGACCACACCCGAAACATGCTCTAACAAGATTAGCAAACGATCCATGGCTCCTTGTCTTTACAGTTATGCCGATCGCAGAAGAAAACCATTAGAATTTCAAGTGGGAGATCGAGTGATGTTGAAAGTATCTCCGTGGAAAGGCATAATTTGATTCAGAAACAAAGGAAAACTCATTCTTCGACCTCGTTACATCGGACCCTTTGAGATTATTTCTAGAGTTGGTAAAGTAGCATATCATCTCAAATTACCAGGAAGATTGAGTGGTATTCATGACACTTTTCATGTGTCAAATTTAAAAAAGTATCTGTCAGATGAATCATCAATGATACCGCTAGATGAGGTATGCATCAATGATAAGTTAAATTTTATCGAGGAACCTTTACAAATAATCGACCATCAAGTCAAGAAACTAAGAAAAAGTCGATTACCATTAGTGAAGGTAAAATGGAATTCTCGTAGAGGTCCTGAAATGACTTGGGAACGAGAAGATGAGATGAAGGAGAAGTATCCACATTTGTTCGATCTATAATGGGATATTTCGAGAACGAAATTTATTTTTGAGGGTAGATTTGTGATACCCAAAAATTTAATGGTCCAAAAATTAATGAAGATGATTCTCGAAGGGCCAATCTTGTCATATTAGTAAACATCAAAAAGTCCAGCACACAATTATTAGACTGCCACGTTTAGTTGGAAATTCACCTTTCAACCCTATTTACACGCCTCAAAGCTACGATTCCTCCTAATTCTACTCTTCGATTTCCTCTATAATCATCTCAATCGCTTCTCTGGACACATTTTACCATCAAAATCACTTCAAACATCAATAGCAATAGGATGTGGGTTAATCAAAGCTAATTGAGGCTTTAAACTACAAGGTTATGTGGTGTTGGGCTGACCATCGATATCAACAGAGGAAAGGAGCAACAGGAGCAATTTTATAATTTGGTAAGTAATAATTCAAATTCAGTAACTATTATATTCATAAGAATTTTAGGTATTGCGAAACTTAGTAGTGAAAAATCAAATATGGTTGATTTCTAGGTTAAAATCTTGAAGAGCTTAAGGCTGGGAAGTGTTCAACGATCTTAAACAGAGGCAGTAATCGTTAGTCTATATACACCAGATTGGTAAGAAGTCGTGATTAAGAATTTGTTTGTCTTTATGGTTTAACAAAAATTGAGGCTCAGTTGGAAGTATTCATGGGTTTAATAGGTTGGAACAAACTCAGTGAATATAGCAGGGCTTAGGAATTCGAAAAGAAGAACATAAGGTAATTCCATGATATTTCTTCTAGAGATTTAATTTTGTTCATATCATAAGCTGGTTTCCTGATTCACATAGCATGTGAAATCTAAATTTGAGAAATCTATAACATAATTCTGTCGAGCCACAGAATTAATAATAGATGAAGTCTTATTAATATTAATAAGATAATTATCATAGTTTACTAAAGAATCTAGATTACTTATAGGGATTCGTTGTTTTGAATTTCCAAACTCGTAAACTTATGGATATTATGGTTTAATTTAAAATTATAAGGAATAATGATTTTGGACAGAAGTGAATTAAGGGCTCGACACATAGTTGGATCAATTATTAGTTTAGAACATTTTTAGAACATTGAAGTAAAGGAGCCATGATCACTAAATATATATATATATATATATATATATATATGTTTATAGGTTGATTCAAAAGACGGTTATCAATTTAGGCCCAAGAAGTTTAAGAAAGACACAAAACGTCGAGCTAAGGTGAGTCATGTTAACATTTCAAAACTGTGATACATGCTTGTTGCGCGCTAAACTCTACATATTTATACAATTCTTGAAAGTGGTATAAACATGTAGAATAAAAATCAACTAAATGACTCGGGAAATATATACGTATAAACGGGACCGGTTATATATGCGTAATGGCACTGAACTTCAGATATTATACTTTGTGGTATATAGAATCTGGATAAGTATATATTGTCTAAATCTCGCATTAATAGCTTGATAGAGTTGTGTTGATTTATATGCATGTAAAAATACATTTCAAGATGTGTTTAATGAAGTTTGTTATAAATATATGTTCATGAACTCACCAGCATAAGCTGACGTCGTTTTAAGCATGTATTGCAGGTGATCACTAAAGGAAAAATTACTAGAATCATATGAATATGGAGACTTAGAAGAATAAAGAACTCGAGAAATTTTTAGGACTTTTAGTCATATTATATTATCTACACTTATTTTCTTAGTAAGTAACTTAATACTAGTGTTTGTTAATTTACTTTGTAAGAACCGTTTCATTTATGTAATACAAAATATTTAGCTTCCGTTATAAGTTTGGTATCAATCGGTCACGTTAAGCCCCGTTCAGGACGAGGTGTGACAGAGAATGTTTTGGCTCTCATGAGTGAAATGAATGTTCCTATATCTAATGTTGCTGCAGTTTTGAAAATATCTTGAATTTGGTAAAGTCATGGCCATATATCAACCTTTGGTCTACAGGTCTGACTTTTTAGTCTTCAGTTTTGGCTTTCAAAGTTCATGTAAAACGGGTGGCCCGTCGCAATGCACGGGTGAATCACCATCTCGTATGATAACAAGTTTGAATCCCATTTTTATATGATTTCAGGTTCCGACAAGGTAATTTATTTTCAATAATATAGATAATTCATGATCTTGTTTTGGTTTACTTAATAACTTTGATGTTTTGTCTTCATTTTTGTATATAGCGTGTATGCAATGGGTGATGTCTACCTAGTTTATGCAAAATTGCCCAAAGGTGAATACACTGCACTTGAGGTATGGTTCCCTCTTAAATCTTTGTATATATGGGGTTACAAAGTTAAATGGATAACAAGCATTTTGTTCATAAATCTTAGAGTGGTATAAAAAACTTAACTACTTATTCCAATCTGATGCATGTGTAATTGTTATTACCAGTGGTACAAAAAAAAAATATAACTATTTACGGTATATAATTCACAAAACAATTTAGTGGCCTTGAACATCATAAAGGATTATTTAAGAGCCATTCGATATTAATAACAATTTCTATTATGATAATCAAAGAAAATCGGTTTCGGGTCAGGGTCAAAACGTGTTCGGATCATTTTTCAATATTTTTTGTATTTTCTGCAAGTATTTATACTTTGTATTAATATTTAATTGTATTAATTTATACTTTTTAGGTTTTTCTTATTGATTCTAATAACGAATTACCTTCAAGAAGTATCGAGGATGGAGAACAAGTTGATAAAAGGTGAAGTCTTGTTGGAATAGAGATACAAGATTTATGTGATATAGTTGACAACCCGAAAGAATACTTTGATTTTTTTTGTAAACATGTGAAACATGTTTGAATCTTATTGCGTATTTGTTCACTAACACTTGGATACATTGTGAATCCAAACTATTATTAAGTTATAAAATTATACTTTTAAATGTTTGCATCTTTATTTTATATCGTAAATAAGTTATGATCGAAACTATAATTATGATTTGTAGTTAATACTGTGACACAAAAAAAAAGTGCTAGTAGGAGTATATATATTTTATACTTAATAGTGTGGCATACAAAAAGTACAAAAAAAAAGTGCTAGTAGGAGTATATATATTTTATACTTAATAGTGTGGCATACAAAAAGTGCCACCGAAGGTAGTCTATATATTTTGTAATTAATATTGTGGCATACAAAAAAGTGCCACTAAAGACCGTGCAATAATGTGTGGCACACAAAAAATGTCACTAAAAGGATTAGTGGCACTGTTTGTAGTGGCACTTTTTTTGTGTGTCACACATTTCTGCAGTGGTCTTTAGTGGTATTTTTTTTGGATTTATGTGGCACTTTGTGTTTGTCACTTTTTGGCATTTTTTTTTTTGTAGTGGAAGATGTGACACGAAAAGTTAGAGAAGGGAAGATGTGACATGAAAAGTTAGAGAAACAAGTTGTGGTGATAAATAGACAGAGATCCCCCGAGCTATGATGGCGAGCAAGGATCCAGTCTTGAGGTCTCTCAAGCAAAAACCAAAATGGTCAAATTCAATTGAAATATTGCTATCAAGAGTAAACTTGCCAAACAAGATGTGGCCAATATCAACAAAAATATCACCTTGTAAAGATGACGACAACGAAAATTGTATCTTACCTGTGTGTTGGTTGCAATATGCAATGAAACACCCGTGTCCATGTACCAAGCCGGTTCTAGTGGGTTGAGGTTCATACGAGCAAAGTTGTATTCATGTCAGTCGGATTCAATGCTTCGTAGATATGGGCACCCGGAGCCCATTCGACGCACCCGTAGTAGTGTAGGCAACATGAGCGGCTAGGGAAGTCTGCCCTATATATGTGCTAGCCAATTGTTGTGATTGCCAAGGAGAGAGCCCACCAGTTGCATAGCTTAGGTAGGCTCAGGGTCTATTCCACTAGGTCCACGACGGGTATAGTTGGACGGCGACCCGTTATAAGAAGGAAATTTATCAAGTAATCTATAAAATTATACACATGATAATCTATACAAATATAAAAATATATATAACCTCTTGTTGGGAATGTTCAGTTTGACTGAAATTCTCTTAGTCATAGTTCCGAAGGAAGTTACTCTGGAACTTCCTTCACACTAAGTAGTTCCTTCGGAACTTTTCCTAGTGTTACTCCGAAACTTTGACTTATCCCCTGTTGCAAGTTCCAATGCAGAAAGCTGTCAGAAAGCAGTTTTACTTTACGCCATGTTGTACACTGTTCACCGACAGGATTGCTTAACTGTTCACAGAGGCATGCTTGTACTACAACAACTTTGGAGTATATATGATTAGTTTATTTAGCCTAGTAGCTAAATGGAAATAAAAGATTATCTTTTATTTCCTTCTTGCACTATATATATTATTTGTATTTCTCTTGTTTACTTATTGATCAAATTTATTGTTCATCTGTTTGTAACTCCTTGTAAACATCTAAGAAGTAATAATATTGTAGTGCTTGGAATTGATATCTTGTGTTCAGACTATTTTACTTCTTGTTTATTAGTTACTATTATCGACCAAAGGCATCTCAAACAAAAACACAAACAAGTCTGATTCCGCCTTTCTTGTTTGATACCTTTAAGTAATTTGTTTGGTTAGCTTGTTCTAACCACGATCCAATAAGTTGTATCAGAGCTTTGGCTCGTGTGTTTCAAAGTTTTAAAGAATTTTTGAAAAATTTTCTTACCTAACGGTGTTTCTGTTTGGCTTAGATAAGACTGTTACGATTCTTGATCTCTGAAAATGAGTGAACTAAGAAATGGCAGCACTAACAAACCACCTACATTTACTCCTGATGACTTCGACACCTGGAAACTCAGAATGGAGATTTTCTACAAAAATACTGACTACAAAATGTGGAACTCAATTAACTCAGGACCACAAGTCATTACAACCAAATCTGTAACTCAACCAATTGTTGATCTAATCAAAACGTATGAGAATTACTCTGAGGATGACCATAAGACCTGCGAAGGTGACTACAAAGCTTTGTGGGCACTCCAGGCAGCATTTCCTAATTCTATACTCACTGGCTTTAAGAGATGCAAAACTGCACATGATCTTTGGAAAGCTCTCATTGAAATGTATGAAGGGACAGATGAGGTTAGGGAAAATAAGAAAGATGTTTTAAAACAAAGATATGAGAATTTCTGTCGCAAAAGAGGTGAAACTATGTCTGAACAATACTTGAGATATGTGAAACTGATAGATTAACTACAAGGTGTAGACGTCAAAATTGAAAATGCTGATATAATTAGAAAGTTTTTAAGATTTTTACCTGAAGTTTGGACTGTCTATACAGTTAGCATAAAGTATAACAAAGACCTCAAGACTTTAAAATTAGGAGATCTCTATGGAATGTTGAGTGCACATGAGATGGAAATGAATGAGAAGTCTGGTGTATCATCTAACCAGGCATCATCTTCCAAAGGCACTTTGGCCCTCATCACTACTCACTCAGAGAACTATTCTGATCATGAACCACACATTTCCTTTCCTGAATCTCCAAAAGGACATGAAGTCTCATATTTTCAAAACTTTGCAAATGTTGCTATTAGTGCTTACACAGGGTTCACTAGATCAGATCTTGAATGCATCAGTACTGATGATCTAGAAGAAATTGACATCACAACACAGCTTGCAATGGTGTCACTGAGGGCACAAAGGTTCTACAAGAGAACAGGAAGGAAGTATAATGGAGCCAAGAATGCTCCCATTGGCCTTGACAAATCTAAAGTCAAGTGTTATAACTGTAATCAGTTAGGGCACTTTGCCGGGGAGTGTTCTCAGCCAAGAAGAGATGGAGGTTACAATGCTGAGAAGAAACCAGAATACACCAAACCAAGCTCTGGTTTTACCAAACCTAGCTCTTCTTCAGGCCCTACTCCACCATAGCCTTCTTACAACAACCATGCAACAGCTGCTGTGGCAAACCAAACGGGGTTTGTTGGCTGGGAAGAAATGATGAGTGAGTTTGCTCCAACCAACCATGCCCTGATGGCTAGTGGTTCTTCACCTGCAACTGCATAGGTAAACTCAAATCCCACAACTGAATCTGAAAATGTGTTATGCACACCTAAATGCATTAAACTGGTTGAAAGTTACAAAAAGCATAATCTGTCACTAATAGAAGAGATAACAAACTTAAATGAGTTGAAAGAGTACTCAAGAAGGGCAGATATAGCTTATTCAACCAAAACAGATGAACTTAAGCAAACTATAGGGGTTTTGAAACATCAACAAACTGATTTTATAACACAAATGGATGATGTTGTTGAGCAACTAAAAATTTCAAAGAAACAAAATGTGGAATATGTGCTTGACATTCAAACCCTAAAAGATCAGCTGAGAGAAGCCATATGCAATGCTGATATATTTCAAATTGCAAGTGAAAAAGCTCAAAAATTATGGCATGAGCACACACATGGGAAAGGAAGGGTATCTTTTAAAAGTGTTGAAAACCCTGACTCTTACACCATCCTTGTAACCATACCCAACAAGGAAACAACTGTTTCCTTGACATCTGACCCAAAGGAGAATGGTCCTGTAATTAAGGACCTATCCAATGAAATTGAGTGTGTTAAAAAATGAATGATGACATACTGTTTGAAAATCACATTGGTTTTTCTGATGTCATAAAAGCATCAACCAGCATTTCTGCTAAGGTTGAAGATTTGAAAAACTCAAAATCAACCTCACATGTCACTGAGTCAACGAGTTTAAATCATGAAGGATCTCAGTCTTCGGGTTCTATTACTCAAAAGGTTGGAACATCGAAACCTGTTTTCAAACATGTATCTCCAAAACACCTGGTCTCTCACATTTCTATGAAGGAATGCATAACTTGTGGTGAGTTGGGACATGTGGCAATGCACTGTTCCTACAATCCTTTCAAACAGATAATTAAAAATGTCAATATTTCTCCTAAGAGAAATCAAAATCTGTTCAATTCAAAGAATTCAAAGGATAGCAGGAACATGTCACCAAAAGGATCACAGGGTGATCAAAATTTTTTTGGTAAAACTCAGAAGGTTTGGGTTGGAAATGAGAAGAATAACAACTTCTCACAAGTCAAAAGAAACAATTTTCAAAGAAATCAAACTTCCGTAGGAACTTCATTTCTTTCGGGAGAACATTCCTCCTGAAGAAGTACAGTTCCCTCGGAACATTTTTTAGCAACAACAGGTCTTCTAAACCCTCAAAGAAAAGACCTAAATTTCAACCCACTGAGTTCATTAATCAAACACACCCATTCTTCAAAGGAAATTCACGAGCAAAATCTGCTCCTCGTGAAAGAAAACAATTTTCTGAACAGTATGAAGTGCATGATCATCTTGCACAAGTGAGTTCCTACGGAACTCAGCATCCTCATGCTGAAACTCCCAATGTTGCTTCTCAACCAAAATTTGAAAGTGCAAAACAAAGAAGCAACGGGAAGTATTGGGAAAAGAAGGCTTTTATTAACAAACATGGTTTTCCCAAATGGCAAAGTTATAACAGAAGTACAAATGAGAAAAAGGGTGATTTTTCTGAGTATGGTGACTTTCCTACTGAAAATCAACTTGTTTTAGGAAATTACTCTTATAATGATGCCATGGGAAGACCCAAGACCACAAAGGCTTGGGTCCCATACTCCAACTAACCATGTTGTTTACCTGTGTAGGAGCCACCTAATAAATCTCAAGCAAATGTTTGGGTTGTAGATAGTGGGTGCTCCAGTCACATGACAGGTAATAAAAATCTTCTAGAAAATACAAAAAGATATGATGGAGGTCCCGTTGCGTTTAGAAGCAATGAAGGGTACATTACAGCACTTGGTAATGTATCAAATGGAAGTTTTACTCTTGGCAAGGTAAGTCTTGTCAATGTTCTGAATTTCAATCTGTTAAGTGTATCACAAATTTGTGATAAGAACATGAATGTTTTGTTTAATGATGAAGAAGCTTTAGTACTTAAGCCAGGTCTCAAAATTCCTGCTCAAATGATTTTGATTAAAGCAAAAAGACAGGATGGCTTGTACTTACTTGATATGGCAAGTGCTAAATCTCATGATGGAAATACTTGTTTGATATCAAGAGCCTCTATTGATGAGTCTGACCTTTGGCACAGAAGACTTGTACATGTTAATTACAAAACCATGAATAAACTTGTCAACTTAGGGTTGGTTAATGGTTTACGAAAGAAACATTTTAATTGTAACGAACATTTCGTTCCCTCGGAACAATTTCGTTCCCTCGGAACACTTTTGTTCCCTCGGAACATTACTCTGGAATACTCAAAACACTTAGAAAATCTCATAACCTAGCAGATTTTGCAAATTTTGTGCAGTTTTTGTTATGAACAAATTACAGTGTAATTTTCAGAGAATTTTCTTAATTTTGGAAGTAGAGGATTAAAAGACACATATACACTTAAGAGATAAAAAAATGTACAGAGAGCACCAATTGACAGCAAAAGTTAACCAAAGTTCATCATCCCAATAGCTGTGATAAGGAAGAAGAATCTTGCCTCATCAAATGCCTTTGTGAAAAGGTCAGCTAGTTGAAGATCAGTATGAACTTTGTGTAACTTAATCAATTTCTTTTCTGCACAGTCTCTAATAAAATGGTACCTTATCTCAATGTGCTTTGTCTTTGAGTGCTTCACAGGATTGTTGGTGATGGAAATAGCACTGGTGTTGTCTGCATACATAGGAGTTTCTAGAAATGTGATTCCATAATCTAGCATTTGATTCTGAATCCAGAGTACTTGACCACAGCAACTTGAAGCAGCAATGTACTCAGCTTCAGCAGTTGATGTAGAAACACAGGTTTGTTTCTTGCACTGCCATGATACAAGCCTATTTCCTAGAAATTAACATCCTCTTGATGTTGATTTCTTATCCAAGTAGTAGCCATCATAGTCACTGTCAGTATAGGCAACAAGAGAAAAGTCATTGTTCTTTGCATACCACAACCCAAGTTTTGGTTGCCCTTTGAGGTATTTAAAGATTCTCTTCACTGCCTTCATGTGGGATTCTTTGGGAGCAGACTGATATCTAGAGCATAAGCATACACTAAACATTATATCAGGTCTACTGGCAGTTAAGTACATCAGAGAACCAATCATTGCCCTGTAAGTGTGCTGATCAACAGGTTTACTTTCTGATTCTGAGTTCAGATTGTGAGAGGTTGAAATAAGAGTTTTTGCAGAAGAGGAAGATAGCATATCAAACCTCTTGAGCATATCTTGAATATATTTGGACTGATTCAAGAAGATCCCTTCTGCAGTTTGTTTAACTTGGAGACCCAGAAAGAAATTAAGTTCACCCATTGAACTCATTTCAAATTGGTCTTGCATCAGGGTCTCAAACTCTTTGTACAACTTAGGATTGGTTAACCCAAAGATGATATCATCAACATAAATCTGAACAAGTAACTTGTCTTTTCCAACTTTCCTGATGAAGAGAGTTTTATCAATAGCTCCTCTTCTGTATCCATGGCCAAGCAGGTAGTTTGAGAGTGTCTCATACTATGTTCTTGGTGCTTGCTTGAGGCCATATAGAGCTTTGATCAGTTTACACACCTTGTTAGGATGATGTGGGTCTTCAAACCCTGGTGGTTGACAGACATAAACTTCTTCCTTCAGTTTTCCATAGAGGAAAGCACTCTTTACATCCATTTGATAAACAGTGAAGTTCTTGTAGGCTGCATAGGCAAGGAAGATTCTGATTGCCTCTAATCTTGCAACTGGAGCAAAAACCTCATCATAGTCTATCCCTTCTTCTTGAGCATATCCTTGAACAAAAAGCCTAGCTTTGTTCTTGATAACAATTCCTCTTTCATCCTTCTTGTTTCTAAACACCCATTTTGTTCCAATTGGTTGAGCATCCTCGGGAATGTCAACCAGTTCCCAAACCTGTTGTTTGTTGATTTGGAATAATTCCTCTTGCATCGCTTCAATCTAGTGATTGTCTATCAGTGCTTGCTCAACTTGCTTTGGTTCTTCTTGGGACAGGAAGCATGCAAACAAGCAAATATTTGCACTAGCAGCTGATTTGCTTCTTGTAAGAACAGGAGCAGTCACTTCACCAATCACATTCTCAATTGGATGAGTTTTGCTGACATTTGTATTCTGAAAGCTTGGAAATCCGTGACTTTGAACTTGCCTAGTTGGAGGAATAATTGGGGGTAGTTAGATACTAAGCTCAATTCCTGGCATTCTTTGTGAAAGGGGTAAATTTGATGTAGTTGCAGCAGAAACATGTTGATCACTCATGCTGGTAACATAGTTGATGTTCTCTTCAGGAGATGGGTCAGTGGAGTTTGACCCAGGAGAAACATCATGATCAGCATATTGATTTTCATTTGGATAATGTTGCACACTCCCATCATCACTGGTATCCGAGACATATCCATCCTTTTGTGATTGTGAATCACTTGACTCAGTTTCAACCAAGTTCACTGGAGTGGGATCAGCAACTTGTTGAATTTCAGCAGTTGGCATAGTAGATGGTTTGTAAGGTTGAGTGCTGACAGAGGAGTAGAAGTGACCAAAGTTGCAGTCACCCTTCTTTTCATTTGAGTTCTCCCCCTGAGACTGCATATACTCACTAAAAGACTTATCAACTATAAAGTTGAAAGCATTGGTTGGTGAATCATATCAAATAACCATGAGGGCTCAGAACTAAACTTATTAGTAGATTTTTCATTGAAAAACACATTTATTGACTCTTCAATAGTTTTAGTTCTGAGATTGTATACTCTGTATGCCTTAGCAACACCTGAGTATCCAACCATGAAGCTATCATCTGCCTTTTCAGCAAACTTAGCTAAATTCTCACTGGTTATTAATATTGTAACAAGACAACCAAAAACTTTGAGAAAGTGATTACTTGGTTTTCTTTTTCTCCAAAGTTCATATGGTGTCTTGTTTTTACCTTTGACCACAAGCACCCTGTTCTGAACATAGCAGACAGTGTTCACTGCTTCTGCCCAGAAGGTTACATGGAGCTTAGACTCAGCCAACATTGATCTAGCAGCTTCAATCAGTGTTCTATTTGTCCTCTCAGCAACCCCATTTTGCTGAGGAGTCCTAGCAGCACTGAACTGCCTAGATATCCCTTTTTGTTCACAGAAAAGAATTTAAAACATGATTTTTAAATTATGTGCCATTGTCACATCTAATTGTTTTTACTTTGAAATTTGATTGATTTTCAAGTTGTGTGATTAAGGACTTTAAAATTTCAGGTGTTTCATCCTTAGTTCTTAGGAAGAAAACCCATGTGTATCTTGAGAAATCATCAGTGATAACAAAACAATAAGATTTCTTTCCCAAACTCATTACCCTTGTAGGACCAAAATGATCCATATGCAGCAATTCTAAGGGTTGAGAAATAGAATTTTCAGATTTGGACTATTGAGAAGACTTGTGTTGTTTACCTTTTAAACAAGCAATACAAATTGTTCTGAAGGAACAAAATTGTTCCGAGGAAACTTACTCCGGAAGAAATTTCACTCACAAGAGATGTTCCGAGGGAACCTTCTAAGGTTTCTAATTTGTTTCAAGTGTTTCTCTAAGTGTTTCACTCACAAAAGATGTTCCGAGGGAACTCCGAGGGAACTTCCTAAGAAAAGTTGTTCAGCAGAAATGAGGAGAAAATCTCTAAGGGAAGTAGTTCCGAGGGAACTTCACTCTTCGGGAGGGAACAAGATTGTTCCAAAGGAAAAGTTCCGGAGGAACTTTAATGTATACTTAATCAATTTTGGATTAAGTGGGACCCTTCACAGTTATTTCACTATTGCACCGTACAAACGAACAATGTGTTAGCAGCGACGGTTAACTGCTAGCCCCACTAACTCCATCCTTCACGTTACCGTTAATTCCCTCTCTCCTCACCCTTTAACTGTCACTTCTAGAGAAAACCCCTCACTTACGAAACCTAAAATCCCAAATACCCGAAAATCGCTCTCGCTTTCCTCTCAATTTCATCAAAATTCCTCTCATTCACCAAAGAAATCACTTAATACAGAACAATGGCAGCATCCGGGTTTCATAACGAGCACAATCAAAGAGCATTTTTGGAGAAAACAGAGAAATCGGCTCCGTTTGACGGGATGATTGACTTCCTTACTGCGTCTGAACTAAATTTTGCCCTAACAGTAAGTCCAATCATCTATGATGAGACGATTACCCAATTCTGGGCTAACGCAGTAGTGGGTGCCGGGGTTGAAGACGGCAAGCAAGTGATGTAAGTCGAAAGCTAAGTACACGGAAGAGATGTGTACATTACTGAATCCATGATCAGAAGCCATCTAAAGTTACAGGATGGAGAAGGTATCTTAACTGTTCCCAGGGAAGATTACCAGTTCACCCTGATGGGCATAGGTTACGGAGGAAATCCCAATAGCAAAACGGTGAAGAAATGCCACATTCCACCTGTTTGGAGATTTCTTGCCCATACTCTATTGGTTTTCCTAACCCCAAGGCGATCACATGAAGAACTTGGTGAAGTCCAAGCAACTGCTCTTCATGCTGCGATCAGGGGAGATTGTTTTAACTTTTCAAAGATGGTTTTTGATGGGCTGAGGGAGAATTGTGTAAAACCTTTTAACATGTATCCAAGATTTTTACAATATATCTTGGATACACAATTCCCTGATGTCCTAAGAGCTGGCACTATTTTTCATCAAAAACACTTAACTAAGAAAATCTTTTCCTACTTGCTTTCTAAGAATGTTGTTGCCAACTGTCTTGGTGTGGAAAATGACTATCCACTACCAGTACCAAGAGTTATTCCTGCACCTAATGTGCAAGAACAACCAGTTGAGACTCAAGAACCAACTGAGCATGTTGCTCCAGGTGACAACACTGAACCTGCACCATCAGTTGTTGAACCCACACCTGAATTTGACCCTCTTGAGAAACTAACTGTCAATATCACCTATCAAAGACAGAGGGTCAGGCACTCAAAAACTTCCATCACCAAAACTTCCTAACCTACTCAATCAAAAGTTGTTGACAAGGAGACAGGTTCTACTCCACCTGTGTCTCCTACACCCACCCAAACTGAAAATCTTGAGCATGACCCACTGTCTGCTCAACATCAAAGCCAAGGGTTTAGCCACATTGCTGATGATCTCTCACTTGAGACCTCATCTTCTATTAGATTGGATGAACAACCATCATCCTCCTTATTTACCTCCATAGACCTAAACCCGAATTTATCTGTGAATGAAGCAGACACTAATCTATATCCAAATGACACTCTCTTCACATCTACCTCACCTCATGGAGATGATTGGATGGATATTAATTATGTCTCTCCTAACCCCCATTCACCACCTAAGGAGTTGAACATCAGGAGTGATGAAGATGTTCATATAGAAAGGGCTGCTACTACAATTGGTTCCCCACTGGAACAATTGGACAGTAGTAACATCTCTAAGACCCAATCTATGGCAACCAGCAGCCAGTTTGAGCCAAAGGTACCAGAAATGGAACCTAAGGCAACAACTGTGCTTGCAGGGAATCCCAGGCGCCAAGAAAACCAGGGTGCTGAGCTTGATCAAGCTAGGCTTGATGGCTCTTCTTTGCCCAAGGATACTGAGAAATCAGTTGAGGGCAGTGCTTTACTACTTGAATTGACGGCCAAGCAAACTGAACTGCAATCACAAATGCAGTCCCTGCTACAAACAGTTCAAAAACAGGATATTTTGATCAACAGGCTTAAGTAGGAGAATGCTAGTGCATCAAACCCAACTGGTGAAGCTGTTGCTACCAAAAAGGGGGAGAAAACTAGTTCTTCAACACCTTATCAGAAAATTTCTGCTGAAAGCAAGCCTACTGAAGACTCTGCTAGCTCAGAAGAAATTGAATTTGATCCAAATGAGAGGTTACCTGTTGATATGAAGAAGAAGTTATTCAAGATCTGTGGAATTAAGCCCTTCAACCTAATAGAAGGCTTGCTTAATGTTCACATGGATCAGCTGATGCAGGTAGCACCTGAAGAATGCAAGGTCAATCACATGGAGTTCATAAGATTTGTGATGGCTGCTTCATGTGCTCACCCTCAAAATATTGGAGACGTTAGGAGCTTCTTGTCTGATGTTTACATGGCAAGAGAGCAGGAGTATCTTCAAACGGGTCAAGATCAGTTTGAGGCTGAAGGAGAAAGCAGTGAAGAACATGTTGCTGAACCTGAAAGTGAACCAGGAAAAGATGTGGACCTGTTTGACATTGAAGTCACAGAAGCTCTCCTCAACTTGCATAATCCCACATCTTCATCGGCAAAGGTTTCAACTGAAGAAATTCCAAAGGAAGAAATTCCGGAGGAATTAATTTCTGCTGAGGAAATTCCGAAGGAAGTTACTCCGGAAGAACTCCTCACAACTGAGGATGTTCCGAAGGAAGTTGCTTCGGAAGTTGCTCCCGAGCAACTGTCTAAGACTATTCCGGAACAAGTTGTCTCGGAAGATAGTCCCAAGGCAGTTACTTCGGAAATTGGCACTAAGACTATTCCTGAGCAAGTTACCTTGGAAGCCAGTCTTAATGCTGCAACTTCACTTCCTAAATCTCCAAAGCTTTCCGATGGTGATTCTCTTGATGAGAGAACCATCTCTGGTTTCACTGACATGGAGGATGATAATCAGAGCACAGGAGGCCAAAATGAAGATATGGATCCTGCCACAAAGGCTCTGATTGATCAGTTGGAAAAGGAGAATGCTGAAAGTATAGAAGAAGTTCCAAGAACAGAAGGAGGCTGCTGTGTTTGAAGAACAGAAACGACTGCTCATAGAGGGAGGTATCTATGAGTATGTCATCAACAATGCAGACCTGATGTTCTTCATCAATGGAGCAAGGAGAAGATCTAATCTGTACATAGAAGAAAGAATTGCCAGAGCTGAAGAGCAAGGTCTTTCAGACAAGGTTGACAAGTACAGAAGGGTCTTGGGAAATGAGTATAGGAAAATTCAGATGAAAAAGACTGAAGACAACAAAATTTTCCTAGCTCAGTTCAGTGTAATTCTCAGAAGCAAGGAGTGTTTCACTGATGCATGGGTTGATGAAATGAAGGGTGATGATCTAATCAACTGGATGTACATGATCTTGGCTATCAGAGCAGATCAAGACAAAGAGATGAATGTCAAGAGATTTGTTGATTATGCTTTTGAGCAGGAGAATGCACAAGAGAAGCAGGGTACAAAATATCAGAAATTAACAGAGGAGGATGACCTGCTGATTCACAAATGGTACTTCAAAGAAATCATAATGGAGAATCCCAAAAGAATCAACTCTTGCAAATTGCCTAGGCTGAGACTTGACTATGATGCCATCAGAAAGAGTCAAATTGAAAAGGAAAGAGTTACTGGTGAGAAGAAGCCACCAGGTATGTATGCTCTTTTTGACTCTTTACATCCTGAAGGTCTCAGCTACCTTAAATAGAAGAAGAGAAAGGCTCCTGATTCAACTGCTCAACAAAAGAAGCCAAGGATCAACATTGTGAAACAGATGTTTGACACTGTTTTTGATCCTCATCTCTCATCATCTCAACCCTTCACCTCAACACCTCAACCCACTGCTCCCACATTTCAAACTCCTAACCAGCCTATTCCATCTCCACAATCTTCACCACCTCCTATAAATCCAAAGCCTACAGAACCTGAAACTGAACCCTCATCTCAGCAACCTTCAGCCATACCACCCATCTTGCTCACCTTTTCTGGAAGAAAGAAATCCATGGCTAAAAGGAAGAAGATAGTAGTGAGTGAATCAGAAGAAGAACCCGAGCCTTCAGATCCTCCCAACCCACATGTCGAAGTCACTCATCCTTGTATCTTAAGGATTGAATCACATAAGAGTGAAGACATGCACTACTTTTTCATGAGCAATGGGGAAGTAAGGAAGAAACAAGATTTAAGACTGGATGATTGGGATAAGTTGCATCAGATGGACATCATGACCATAATGGAAACTCCCAACTATGTCTGCATGCCTTAAGGTTGTGGTAGAGCTCAAGTGAAGGCATCAAGAAGATTCAGCAACAAGAACAGTTTTTGGTAGCAACATCTTAGGGGGAGATTGTTGGGAATGTTCAGTTTGACTGAAATTCTCTAAGTCATAGTTCCGAAGGAAGTTACTCCGGAACTTCCTTCACACTAAGTAGTTCCTCCGGAACTTTTCCTAGTGTTACTCCGGAACTTTGACTTATCCCCTGTTGCAAGTTCCAATGCAGAAAGCTGTCAGAAAGCAGTTTTACTTTACGCCATGCTGTACACTGTTCACCGGTAGGGTTGCTCAACTGTTCACAGAGGCATGCTTGTACTACAACAACTTTGGAGTAGATATGATTAGTTTATTTAGCCTAGTAGCTAAATGGAAATAAAAGATTATCTATTATTTCCTCCTTGCACTATATATATTATTTGTATTTCTCTTGTTTACTTATCGATCAA
>JBCNJP010000009.1:57485723-57500934 GCA_039602395.1 Deinandra increscens subsp. villosa | reverse complement strand
TAATTTAATAACTTTAATGTGGCGCCCGACGTTTTACATATCGGAACCGAAGAACATAATTGCAAATTCCAATCAATTACGGTTACAGATTCTCAACCAGCAGCTATCAATTGCAATTATCTGTCCCATCATTGAACCTCTCCTCATTTTTGTTTTGCAAACGACCACCCATCTCTCTCGCTCACGTTCCTGTCCGCAAAAGCCATCGGAATAGTTTTTTTTTCTTTCTTCTTTCTTTTCTCTAACAATCACACTGCATCGGAGAAGTTTTCTGGCTACAATACGAGTCCTCACAGGAGTAACGATCGTCCAAGGCCAGCAACAACACTCGAGCGTCATAGACGCGGTGGCGGGTTTTGAGTTCGCGTTCGAGTTCGGGTTTCATTTTGGTCGCCAATAGCACTCGAGGTAATCCTAAAAACCCTCTATAGTTTATTTTGGGTGTTCGTACTGTGTTTCTGGCCTTCGTTTACGTTCTGCACGTTTTCCGGCGAACCGGAGATAACTCCGGCGAGTTAGGGTTATTGGGAAGAAGATGACATCCGTTGGGTATATGTTAAGTATTTGTTTTCGCCGAGTTATAACGCCTCGGGGTCTTGGCCGAACGGCCAAGGCTTGTGAATTACAGCAGTGTGGTCTCCGGTTCGAAACTCCCCAGCCCTATTTCGTTTCCTGTTTTTTTTATAAAACCCGATTTCAAGTCATGTATATCTCAAAAACGTTTCTGATCGAAATATTAACCAAAGCAGCACTTAGCCCAGTGGTTAGGGCGATGTTGTTTGGTCGATAGGTCACGGGTTCGAACCCGGTGGCCTCTACTTTTGTTTTTTTTTTAATTTTTTTTAGTATTTTGGACCCTTTTCTTGACTTAAAACCAACCACCCATCATTCTTAACATTGTTTTAGACCCGTAGAATTTTCGTAGACGTCGTCAACTTGCTCGTTACCTCGTTGATTAATATATATAGATTTTTATAAAAAAAAATTTATTTGGTTATTGGACGGTGACTTAGGAAATAATACAAATTTGGAAAATATATAAATACGGATTCCGGAATATAAAATGAAGGCTTTGGTAACCTTTTGCAATAGTGTAAAAATAGACGTATTTTGCGATTTAAACGTTCTAAACATTGGATTTATATTCAAATAAATATTTATAAACACATGGGTACATTTTGGAGTACTCGTTATTGATATAACTACTATTTGGTTACGAGCATATACTTTCTTAAACGATTTGATTAACCTATATTATTAATAAATAATATACTTTCATCGACTTTTGTGATCTTTATGATTTTGGGCCATGTGCCTTCCTCGACTTGTTTTGGATTTATGATCTTCGTCATGTCATGGTTGACATCGTCTATCTTTCACCGTTGGTCTAGACTTAGTCGTCTTTACTTGGACACAAACTTATATATTTATGCTCGTTAGGTGTTTGGTAGAGTACACAAGACCTGCTAGTAGCCACTTGCTGTCATTATTTTATCTGGAATTGTTGTGCACCCGAAGGTGAGTTTCACGGCCCCATTTTACTGTTTTAATCCTTTTGGGGGAGATTAACATGCATGATTTACACAACTGAGATAACTAGACTTTTATATATCACTTGAAGTACTTGTAGCACACTATACAACAAAGTCCTTCTTATGGTACCGTTAGTATTAATGACGATAGCGGGAAATATATTGTAGTACTACTGGGTCTGACAAACCCCACCCGGGTCAGTCGCTCTGGCACGATTGGATATCGAACGGGTGTTATATTCGTCCTAAACACAACAAGGCAAACTGCATAAACTGTAAACAACTGTTAGCTTCGGTGACCATCAACGTGCGAAGTTTCATGTATATAGCCTAGCTAGCTATTTGATATATATTAGTGATTATGCTCTTACAACTTGACTATTGTTGAATAGTCAATCTTAAACTCAACTTGATTGTTGTTGAACAATCAATTTTAAACTGAACTTGAACTGTCGATGAACAGTTGATTTACACTGAACTGGGACTGTTGTTGAACAGTCGATTTACATTCATCTGATGAACTGATTAAACCTGTGAACTCACCAACCTTTGTGTTGACACTTTTTAGCATGTTATTTCTCAGGTTGCGGATGTTCGAGTATCACGAGTACGCATGCATGAGTATTTGAAAACCCTTTTATTGTCTTTGAACAAGCCACGTCACCTTGGGTGATGGTGTTTTTACATTAATACTTTTATTGCATTTACGCTTCCGCCTTTGTAAAACTCTGTATTTATATTTTAATGAAATATACAACTTTTTTTTATTAAATTACTGGTCGTTTGGTGTAACTAATGGACGGCGATCCTGGTTTGTCACGCTCCCTACGACGCGTTATCGCGCGTGGGATTTTTGGGGGTGTGACAGATTGGTATCAGAGCCATTGGTTGCAGTGAACTAAGATTCGTCTTAGTCTGTAACTGTTTTGCATTAGTTACACTGAAACATTTTTCTCATGCATCGTGATACTCACTTCTGCACGCACTTAGGTTACGATATGCTGTTTACATCAATCAATCCCCTTATACTCTTGGTGAGGGACCAATTATTTCTTGAGTCACTTTCCTTAACCTCTCTGCGTCGTGTACCTCTTGGTTCACATCTATGGACGACGAAACGACGAATCAGATCAGAGGATCACATCTTCACTCTTGACGAATCATTTGCTGCTCAAGGTTATTCTAGAATGGAGGACTGGGCGTAGTACCCAGACATTGGGCGAGTGCTTACTTAGGAAGGTGGCGTGATACCTCTTCCAGTTCTTAAACCTTTATCTCCTAGTGTGAGATTTTTTTATTGAACCTGGCCTACCTATATAGCTGAACTCTTATGTTCAAGAAACCTAATCATGACGCGCTAATAGTGCGATCATTCAACTTCAGTAGTGGCAACATTGCGTGAATTCTAGTGGTTGCCCATGGGGGCACTTGTATCTGTCGCTACCACCCTGATCGTTTTCACATTTGCCTTGATCTTTTAAAGACCCTCCTCTTCTCGTTTCTATCGCGTTGTACATCGAGGTGATAAAACTTGGGAACAATTCTTATAACCCCAATGAAACCTGATGCGGGTCGACTGAAATTCCCTCTTTGTGTATCGGATTGCGATCACGCCAGTATGTATGATAACTAATCTATAACTTCGAGCTAAGCTAGGGTCATTGCGATAAACCCTACTCAGATCCTATTGAGCTAAATTTCTGGCTGACTCGCTTCGGGTGGGTCATTCCACTTAAAGCGAACATTTTATTCTCGAAACTTGTCTCTTTAACGAATTCTGGGCAAGTAACCTTGAATTAGTGATAACATTCTTCACACCCACTCCGAGGATATCTCATCTGTACTCCGCCATACCTGGTAGCTGAAGTAAGAGGAACTAGGGTGACCATATAGGGTAAATTACCGTTACGGGTGCACACGTAAATGTAATTTGCAGTGTATGAAAATCCTGGAGAATCCTACTAGGCAAGCTAATGGTCGTAATTGGGAGCAAATTCCTGTAATTTTTTTTTCTTTCTCTCTTGGCATTGAATGTTGAGCATGTTGAAATTCGACTGGATGATCGAAGTCATCTATCTTTGAAAACGCTATCGCACCTGACTTTGCCCCTTTACTGTTGGATTCTAATCCATACGTGAACCCTTTGAAGCATATTATGAAAAGTTGGTTCTGGTAGGACACTGTCACACTCGTGTATCTCAATAATCAGTCTTCCCTAACTACGAACACTCTCGACGAAACCCTTGGCTGGTTTGAACTCATATTGAACCATAATTCTACTTTTGCGACTTTACCTACCATATCAATCCCTGAAACTTTATGATTATGAGACAACTTGTATATACATTCACCGGACGAATTCCCAGGCAACATTTGATAAACGAACTAGTTCAAGCATATACCGTGAACATTGGAGCATATTTGTTGGCTGAAAACTCTTGTGAATTGTCCCTCGGAATATTCATATTTCCTGATTTTCTTCTGCGAACCAAAACTTGTTGCCAGCAACATCGACATGGTTGTACAAACTGCCTACCTCAGCGCAAGCATAATTATCTCTAATAGGGCTAATGTTAGTGAGAATCCTTCCTGACTTTCAAACTAATGACTCCCAGTTTTAACGTAAGGACTATTCTGATTGAACTCTTGAGCCTGAACTATCGATTTTGTTTGCATAATTCAACCTTTCATGATTTAGCAACCGACAATTTCTGATCCTCGTGCTCTGTAATCTTTTATGTCCTGGATAAGCTTCTAAACTTTGAACCGAAAGTTGTTACACTTTTGGTTAGCTTTTCTAGTAGTTAACACCGTTGATGATAAGACGACCTTGTGCTTCAATCGCTGTAACAATACAAATCTTTTTGTGGAGACCCTATTTACACCCATCGAGCATGAAATTCTTGTTATCGATAGCTAATTGTACTATCAACCTGTATTATCCCTTCTTACCTATTGAGTACACCAGGATGTCCATACATTTGTACATTTATTAACGATCCTGTCATAGTAACTACCAACAAATTTCTGGTACACGAATCCTCATCGTTCTTTTCAGACAACTTTCATTAATGAACCCCCGGCTTAAACTTAAACCATGTGTCCTGTCTAAATTTTGATCGTCTTGAAATCTGAAGCTTCATGATATTTACACTGCGTGTGCCAACCTCTCGATGATTTTCACTAGAGTAGCAAGCCTTACGCATCTTACTGATATTGTGAGTGGAATCTCTTACACTTTTTGTTTGTACAACGTATTGAAGTTTTAATCTCTCGCCCCTTTTACATTTAAGCGTATGGGAGAAACTTGAAGTCCTCTATTTCCGATAAAAGTATCCAATGTAGTTTGACTAATATCTAATAATGGTGGGTAGTTGGTACACTTTTAAGTGCTGGTAGTGTGGTGGGTTAGCTGCGGTACACCCTATATATAAACATTGGTGGCACGTTGAATGTGGAACCAGTACCGGACCAAGGATTAACTTTAGGGTCTTACACAGGAGCATCATCTTGAGGAACTCCATCTAACGGGACTAGGTCCTCGACGAAACTGTTTAATGCTACTTTTTCCAAGATTACTGATGTGTCCTACGTGTTTCTTCCAAAAGAGACATATCCGAAATAATCAAACTCCGTACTTTCAGTTGTCCGAGTTGAGAGGAAAACTCTCCTAAAGCGAATTTCCTGCCACAATTCATTCGTGAGTTCTGACTCAGATAAACGTCAACGTTTTAAAAACCATATATTTTTTTTCTTATTAATGACAAACCGCATGATCGAATGATCAACTCCAATTTTTAGAAGCATGTGTTGATAAGTAGATCGACTTTTGTTTAAGGGACTCTGCTTTTGGGTCGACTACCTTGTATTTATGAACTCTCTGGCATTCACTGAGGTGATAGCCCCGATCCTTTTCTATGGAACACCCGATTAGATCTTTTGTACCCTATCTTACTTTTGAATACCATTTGAGCCGATGTTTTGACAAGAAACGAAGCATAACGCGTGAAGCGCAAGAACACCAAGGAGATTGGGCACACTGGTGTGTTTAAACAATCAAGATTTCTCTAACAAGACATTTACTCTATTGGATTGTATAATCCTTGACACGGTCATTTCAATATCTATTTACGCGAATTCCTTGCTAAATCTGGTCAAGCACGCTATATAAATTTCTATGAATTTTATACTACCCATTACGTTATTTGCATCCTCCCCGCTGGTATCTTCACCAATGCCACTTTAAAGTCACATGTCATTTTTGGAATGTGTAGTTTCGGCTATCATAAGCCTGCTATCTCATCGCTTACTAGAACTCACGAGCTAAGCCATTGGCGCTCTTCATCCTAAATTGGTTATTCACATACTTGATGAGCACCTTTCGATATTCGGTACCTCATAGTTACACTTTCGTCTTGTTGAACTTTCACCCTTATTTTTGGATTCTTTAGAAAGGTAATATGCATGATGATATGTCATATTGAACTCCAACTTGAATTTGAACCTGATTGTCTATGTTATTTCTTGAATAATTCTTAACGGAATTTAGTATGTGAACAACTATTGAACCACTATAACCATGATAAAAAGTTTGTTTACTTCTGACCTTCTCATGAGAAAAGTTTACAAAACATATGTGTTCATGCATGCTAAAATTTAAGAATCCAATCCTATGTTTATAAATTGATTAATCATTAAGGTGTTGGTTTAAACATAGGTTGCATAGAATTGCATAATTAGTTATGTGTGTGAAACGTGTTAAGAACCAGAAAATGACATGTTGTGAATGTATTAACTTGATTTGAATATGAAAACCATACACCATACAAGGTCCTAAGTCTCCTACCTCTGTGGGAATGGCAAGACTGTGTGAAGTTGCCCCATCAACTTTGCACCGTATGGCTTGTGTTGGTTGGTTTGTGAACTTATATGCTAGAGATGTGCCATGTTAGGTTCGTATGCTAGTATATAATATGTCAGATAGCTGTATGTGTTGTATGGTAAAACCTTCATGATAGATTGCATGCTAGTATGAGTTGACCACATCAGCCAATAATAAAAGCCTTCATAGAGACTCAAATGCTATCTAAACCGTTATTGCATAAAATGTGAATTTGAATGTTATTATGAATCATGTGAACTTAGTTGGTCATAATCTCATAAAGTACTAGATAAACCAATGGGTCCTCATGATAACTTGATCAGTCTTGTGTAGTTCTATGCTAGTTGCTAACTCCTGGGTAGAATCTAGACGTTTACATTTTCGTTACACGATGGGTCTATTAAACACACTCCGATTAACCTGATGCACACACAATCTCCTCATACTCAAATTTCTTTCTCTTTGATTTACCTGGGTTATTGGTGAATGCGAACTCTTAACTGAAAACGAGACACGAAATGGAAATCTCACTCTCAACATTGGGTACAAAGGCTGAAGGCTACTCGGACATGTATGGTTCTTCTTCGTATTAGAATTTTGATTTGGATACTTATGTATCATGTTACTCTGTTCGGCTTTGCTACTCAACACGATTCCCGAATACAATTGTTCAACTCTTCTCATAGGAGAACATTTGATAGGAAAATCATTTTCTATACTCTGTATTCGAATTCCTTTCGAAAATCTCTAAACATTTGGCATCTCCTCAACATCGGGTACACATTCTTGATCATAACATCAATCACTCCGTTTGGAGTAGGAAACCTGAATTCATTCGATATGTTACTGTTAATTCGACTCTTCAAACAGTTATCACTGATTTAAATTTCGGGACGAAATTCTTTCAACAAGGGGATGATGTGATAACTGAGAAAAAAATTTATTTCTTTTGTGACCAACTTGTTAACCACGTTACTCAATTTTCGGGACGAAAATTCTTTAACAAAGGGATACTGTGACAATCCGTCTTTTCAGGTATTTTCTTGATCTAAATAAACTTAAACTGATATAAATGTCACGAGAACATTTACTTTAACTGTTATAAATGTGATGTGAACATTTATGTGATTGACTAGTGTTGACCTTAGCAATTAAGTTATAGATTTGTATCTATGATTTTATGTAAACTTAAACTAAATAACTATGAAATCTTATTTATGATTTTATGTGACTAACTAAGGTTTATGTTTTCTTTTTATAAACATCACGCATTAGTTATGTGTTGATATATAGATATATATATATATATATACATATATATATATATGTGTGTGTGTATTTATCGTCAAGTCATCTCCGTTAACCCCGTTAAGTGTCCGTTATAATTGTTTAAACTTTGAGGGGCCTATCCTCTAATTTCTGAAACTTGATCCTACTTGAACAAACTTTGAGGGACTCATTTTGTAATTATCCAAACATGGGCTTTTATTATGTAAACTATGCAGGGACTAGTTCTGTCATATTGGCAAAGTTAATTTAATAACTTTAATGTGGCGCCCGACGTTTTACATATCGGAACCGAAGAACATAATTGCAAATTCCAATCGATTACGGTTACAGATTCTCAACCAGCAGCTATCAATTGCAATTATCTGTCCCATCATTGAACCTCTCCTCATTTTTGTTTTGCAAACGACCACCCATCTCTCTCGCTCACGTTCCTGTCCGCAAAAGCCATCGGAATAGTTTTTTTTCTTTCTTCTTTCTTTTCTCTAACAATCACACTGCATCGGAGAAGTTTTCTGGCTACAATACGAGTCCTCACAGGAGTAACGATCGTCCAAGGCCAGCAACAACACTCGAGCGTCATAGACGCGGTGGCGGGTTTTGAGTTCGCGTTCGAGTTCGGGTTTCATTTTGGTCGCCAATAGCACTCGAGGTAATCCTAAAAACCCTCTATAGTTTATTTTGGGTGTTCGTACTGTGTTTCTGGCCTTCGTTTACGTTCTGCACGTTTTCCGGCGAACCGGAGATAACTCCGGCGAGTTAGGGTTATTGGGAAGAAGATGACATCCGCTGGGTATATGTTAAGTATTTGTTTTCGCCGAGTTATAACGCCTCGGGGTCTTGGCCGAACGGCCAAGGCTTGTGAATTACAGCAGTGTGGTCTCCGGTTCGAAACTCCCCAGCCCTATTTCGTTTCCTGTTTTTTTTATAAAACCCGATTTCAAGTCATGTATATCTCAAAAACGTTTCTGATCGAAATATTAACCAAAGCAGCACTTAGCCCAGTGGTTAGGGCGATGTTGTTTGCTCGATAGGTCACGGGTTCGAACCCGGTGGCCTCTACTTTTGTTTTTTTTTATTTTTTTTTTGTATTTTGGACCCTTTTCTTGACTTAAAACCAACCACCCATCATTCTTAACATTGTTTTAGACCCGTAGAATTTTCGTAGACGTCGTCAACTTGCTCGTTACCTCGTTGATTAATATATATAGATTTTTATAAAAAAAAAAATTATTTGGTTATTGGACGGTGACTTAGGAAATAATACAAATTTGGAAAATATATAAATACGGATTCCGGAATATAAAATGAAGGCTTTGGTAACCTTTTGCAATAGTGTAAAAATAGACGTATTTTGCGATTTAAACGTTCTAAACATTGGATTTATATTCAAATAAATATTTATAAACACATGGGTACATTTTGGAGTACTCGTTATTGATATAACTACTATTTGGTTACGAGCATATACTTTCTTAAACGATTTGATTAACCTATATTATTAATAAATAATATACTTTCATCGACTTTTGTGATCTTTATGATTTTGGGCCATGTGCCTTCCTCGACTTGTTTTGGATTTATGATCTTCGTCATGTCATGGTTGACATCGTCTATCTTTCACCGTTGGTCTAGACTTAGTCGTCTTTACTTGGACACAAACTTATATATTTATGCTCGTTAGGTGTTTGGTAGAGTACACAAGACCTGCTAGTAGCCACTTGCTGTCATTATTTTATCTGGAATTGTTGTGCACCCGAAGGTGAGTTTCACGGCCCCATTTTACTGTTTTAATCCTTTTGGGGGAGATTAACATGCATGATTTACACAACTGAGATAATTAGACTTTTATATATCACTTGAAGTACTTGTAGCACACTATACAACAAAGTCCTTCTTATGGTACCGTTAGTATTAATGACGATAGCGGGAAATATATTGTAGTACTACTGGGTCTGACAAACCCCACCCGGGTCAGTCGCTCTGGCACGATTGGATATCGAACGAGTGTTATATTCGTCCTAAACACAACAAGGCAAACTGCATAAACTGTAAACAACTGTTAGCTTCGGTGACCATCAACGTGCGAAGTTTCATGTATATAGCCTAGCTAGCTATTTGATATATATTAGTGATTATGCTCTTACAACTTGACTATTGTTGAATAGTCAATCTTAAACTCAACTTGATTGTTGTTGAACAATCAATTTTAAACTGAACTTGAACTGTCGATGAACAGTTGATTTACACTGAACTGGGACTGTTGTTGAACAGTCGATTTACATTCATCTGATGAACTGATTAAACCTGTGAACTCACCAACCTTTGTGTTGACACTTTTTAGCATGTTATTTCTCAGGTTGCGGATGTTCGAGTATCACGAGTACGCATGCATGAGTATTTGAAAACCCTTTTCTTGTCTTTGAACAAGCCACGTCACCTTGGGTGATGGTGTTTTTACATTAATAATTTTATTGCATTTACGCTTCCGCCTTTGTAAAACTCTGTATTTATATTTTAATGAAATATACAACTTTTTTTTATTAAATTACTGGTCGTTTGGTGTAACTAATGGACGGCGATCCTGGTTTGTCACGCTCCCTACGGCGCATTATCGCGCATGGGATTTTTGGGGGTGTGACATCGAAAAGTACAGGCAGGGTCGAAAAGCTTCTCGGACACGAACACAGCTCCACGAAACCTTCTGTTTTGACTCGTAACCTGCACAAAAACACCTCCGAATGTGCTAAAAGCTGAAAATCACCACAAAACTCAAAACGTTAGTTCCCAAAAACTTGAATCTGATATCACGAGAGCCTCGAAACTTGCGTTTCTTGGCTCTGATACCAATTTTAAGGATCAACTTAAACCCTCACGCGATATCTGGACTAGTGAAACCGTGCGGAATCCGGTTTTCGCTAGTTGATTCAAGAAGCAATGAAAAGTAATAATCGAAAAGTAGAATAAACTAGAAAAGACAAACCGATTAGAAGAAAACACTTGTATTGATCACTGTTGATTGCTTACACCTTGATCGAAATCTCTAAGGAGAATTTCGATAATCACCAAAACACCAAAAAGCCAAGCAACCCTAAATTGATTACAAGAGGTTCTATATATAGGTGAGATTGACTTGGTAAACAAGTCAATCTCCTTAGTAATTTTCGAAATCCCCAAGCCCATCCTACTAAAATCAGATCCAAACCCACACAAAAGTTAGCCTATTTACATATTTATACTAGCCCATAAGTATTAAACAAGCCCAAAATTATCTAATGCAAAAGCCTCATTTTCTAGGTCTCTACACATCAGACTTATTGCTTTTCTTTCAAACCTAACTTGATCGATTTTCATTTTAAATCTTTATTTCTGACTGAATTATATATTTTGATTCCCGATTTAGAAGTGGCCTAACTTTTGGTTCGGAAGTGATTAAATGTCACGCACTGTATCATGACATAAGAAGTTAACTGTCAATGTTTACTGTTTATTGAATTTTACGAGCTCATATATGTGATGATGTTTGTAGGTTCCATTTGGGCATAGTGAAAAATATGTTCTTTTTGTTTGATATGGAGTTTCATTCATCAGTATTGGTCTAAAAAGTGGATTAGAGCTATCATGAGTTTCTTTCTACTATGTTCCTTTTTTCTTATCTTAGTTTTAGAAAAGCCTTTTCTATAAAATGTTTTGAAAGTTTAATAAAATCCATGTTTCAGTTATGGATAATTGTAGGTGGCCTTATGAAGAGGGAAGAGTAGAGATGCTTTCAAACTTCTGTTATTAGATGGAGATGGAAAAGTAACAAACGAGACTTTGAGTGTTGTATATGAATCTGATTTTTCAAATTTGTAGTTTTTGTATTTTTTTTATTTTAAACATGTATTTTATTTTAACTTTAAAAACATGATAGTTTATTTTGTTTCCATAATTAAATTAACTATTCTGATTAAAAGTGTTTCTTATATTTTTATATTGTTTCATATTTGTGTTTTTGCTTTTATACTAATCGAAATTATCCATGACTTATATTTCTCTTTATCCTTTTTATAGAAGTATTTATATATATTTTTCAAAGAAAAGTCAGAGTTTGTTATTTTGAAACATCAAGAGTTTGAAAATATTATTATATAGTCGTTTCTTTTTAAGTGGAACAGGTATTTCAACCTCAACTTTCTTATACTAATTGTCATATGTGTCTTTTATGATAACCTCTAATGTATGTGTATAATAATACCTTTTTAACATATAATGATTTCTATTACTACCTTATTAGCAATGTGTGTAGGATATTAATTGTATTATCTTATGGAGGTAAATTTAGTGATTTTTGGATCTTAGTCAGCTTTTCATTATGTTCTTTGTTAGAAATAGAAATATGATTTTTTTTTTGTAATTATTTAAATAGCTGGGATACTCTGTGCCTATTTTTGTTTTTATGTGCTTCAGGTTATCAGTTGGTGGTCTGTTTAGTGCCTCCATTAATTCTTCGCTCTAAAATTTTGTTCAGAATTCATATTAGCCGGTTTTCTTGATGAGTTCTCTAATTGCATTTAGGGGCGTCCGGGCCCTTTATTGTCATGGTTTATCGGAGATGGGATTATAATAATATGAATGGGCGATATATGAGCACCGATGCCACTTGGGCAATGGTGTGAGGAGAGTACACGACGCCACCTGGTCATCTTTCCTAAATTCGTTCAATGGCCAAGGTATACGAAAATTATGCTTAAAATTAAAGAAGGTCGAGGTTGTTGTGTTTAATGGTGGGCCTGAAGATCCGAAAGAATAGGAATGAAGTGGAGTTTGTTCATTCATGCGTGGTTGAGACAACCGATGAATCATACCATAAACATGTAGTATTACTCCTGGCTATACATACAAAGCCTAATGATTAACTATGATCTGCCGTTATTTTTTAACACATAATTGATTATCTACTAATATCAGAAGTTCACTTTTTGACTCTAGACGCTCTCAAAGTGGGAGGTTCATAATGACACCTTCCAGTTAAAAGTTGAACCCCAGGATGAAGCCAACTATGCACGGGTGAGCGCCTTCACATTCTTTAAATATGTGTTGGTCTTTGTACTGATTTTAAGGTAATAATTGTCAAGTGTTTTGAAATATTGTTATGATCACATGGATCTGCTATACTTTAATTACATAGTATGTGTTGAAATTCTAACACTCCCAAAACCTAACAGGGCCATAATCATTCATCAAACTACATTAGGGCCCAACATAATTATTTTACCATACCAAGCCCACTGTGGTATTTTTCTTACACAGAAAAAAACATTAGTGACTTATGACTACTAATAAAAAAAAATTAAACATTAGAACACTGTTACTATTAATTTGTTTTCTAAGTTCTTATTTTATCATCTTATCTTACAAATATAATATACAATATCATAATATAATTTGAACATCAATTGTTCTTCTAAAGTACCATACAGAGACTTGCTATTACATTGGTCATATGTCTGCTACAGAATGTATTAACTTATTAAATAACGGGTTGGATTGTTTTTTAACGTGTGTTTTAAAACCGAGTCTCGAATTGGCCCACTCAAGATCTTCAAAAAGGCCAGGCCCATGTCCTGTAAATTTTACCACCGTTCTTAACCCAATATACACATTGGGTTTTGATCTAATTCATCATAAAAACAGTGGGGGCAAACTAACGGTTGGAGGGAAACTCAAACGACAACGGCATTGAAAAAACCCTTTAAGTATCCATCTATAACTCCCCTCTACACAACCGTCAGGCATCCACAACATTCCTCTCACCGGAAAAACGTAAGGCATACATTATTTCTTCATCGTCTTTCTGCAGTTACTGGTTACGAACAAGATAACAATCTGGGTTTCATCCTTGCAGGCACATCTTTCTGCACACAGGCGGTCCAACGGGAAGCGAAACGAACCATTCCAACAGAAGAAGGTACGGAATTATAAAATTATGCCCGCAATGATAATATTTTCTTTACTCCCAAAAATTTCTATACGGCACTACAGACAGTTGGTTTGGGAAAGTACTAATATTTTCTTCATCTGTTAACGTAATTTAACTTGATATGTTATTTGTGCTTACATCTCCAGTTTGCTTCTATGCCTATACTAAGTATGTTTTCATATGTCGACTGATAATTACAAATGATTTTTGCCATAACATTATGTATGTATTATCACGAACTTCTATTCACATAAATACGTTCAGTGTTAGAAACAGTCTGTCCGTTTTTAAGCTTTTATAAATGAACGCTTAGGTAGGTGGTTACTAATATGACAGCTTACCTTTTTCACCACAGGTCCTTCCACACCGGTTTGCCACAAAATTCACACCAGACAACCTTCACAGTCACGCTCTAAAGGTGAAGGTTGAGCCTGCTGACAAAACAGAAGAACCAAAGGTGAGCGAACTTCCTATCCTGTACATAGTTTTATTCCTGATACGCTTCTTAACATAGTAACTTCTTTCTACTACTATTTGGATCACATGCATATGACACGAGCTAGGTAGTCACAAATAATAACACATCTAATAAGTTTTGAAAGCATATTAATTATATATCTACTATTTAAAAAAGAAACTACAATTACATAATTTTGAATTTTAAACTTCAATTTGAATTATATGAAACATAAAACATATATGTATAGATGTATGAAACTGCTAAGTTTTATATTTACCCATGATAACTCGCACATATTATATGTCATGAAACAAACAAGACACCAATAACCCAGATGTCTACATAATATACACCTCCCAATGCCCAAGCAGTTGCTGACCACATTTACACATCGGAAAATTCAAAACACCTGTTGGCTCAACTTGAACAGTTCTACCCGTTCAACCCCAACTACCGTCAATCATGGAAGGAAAATAATAGGTCGTATTATGCTAACTATTTAGTTCGGCACAGTGTCGCCCTTTGCTTATCCGAGGAAAAATATATTAAAGAATACAACTTTCCGCCCCTATTAAATTATAGCCCTTTAAATAATTTCCTAATACTCAACGTTGTTAGAATATAGGTTCTACCCATACAGTTCCCACAGTGGAGATCAAGATCAGGGCCAAATACAGTAAAACTTCAGCCGGCGAAACAGGATGTCGTGGTCAATGTGGTTTTAGAATCCGATCCACAAACACGGCAACAGCTTCCAGTAGCATTTGGTGGGCGAAACTGGCCGCTCTTTTGTATTGAAAACAAGATTGAACCAGGGAAATGGGTGATTTTTACAGACCATGGAAGTGACCACCACCATAGTTACAACTGTGGAGTTACTGTGTTCAACACCTGGGGTATGGCGCTGTATGAGGATCCCGAGCATTGCTGGCCAGTTTCCATGCCCAAACACGTTCATAATGATGACGCTCCCCATTACTTCAAGCAGTTGTCAACATATAACGTGGATAGCTACCTACTGGTACTTTTACTAAGGGGAAAACTGCTTTGTTGTTTTTTTAAATCCATGGTTATGATTAACAGATGCT
>JBCNJP010000009.1:57436597-57485223 GCA_039602395.1 Deinandra increscens subsp. villosa | reverse complement strand
TTTAAAGTTAAAATAAAATACATGTTTAAAATAAAAAAAAATACAAAAACTACAAATTTGAAAAATCAGATTCATATACAACATTCAAAGTCTCGTTTGTTACATTTCCATCTCCATCTAATAACAGAAGTTTGAAAGCATCTCTACTCTTCCCTCTTCATAAGCCCACCTAGAATTATCCATAACTGAAACATGGATTTTATTAAACTTTCAAAACATTTTATAGAAAAGGCTTTGCTAAAACTAAGATAAGAAAAAAGGAACATAGTAGAAAGAAACTCATGATAGCTCTAATCCACTTTTTAGACCAATACTGATGAATGAAACTCCATATCAAACAAAAAGAACATATTTTTCACTATGCCCAAATGGAACCTACAAACATCATCACATTTATGAGCTCGTAAAATTCAATAAACAATAAAAATTGACAGTTAACTTCTTATGTCATGATACAGTGCGTGACATTTAATCACTTCCGAACCAAAAGTTGGCCACTTCTAAATCGGGAATCAAAATATATAATTCAGTCAGAAATAAAGATTTAAAATAAAAAATCGATCAAGTTAGGTTTGAACGAAAAGCAATAAGTCTGATGCAAAGAAGACGTACCTGAATTCATAAACTCGGATCGAGCAAACCAAACTCCTTAGATAGTACGACCTGTGTTTCCAGAACTTATGGCCTATGTACACAACATGGAGATGCACATTTAAGTCACTCCTTATGATATATTTTTCTTTACTAAAGTTAACCAAAACCTACATAACCGATACTAAAATGGAGATGCACATTATATGGCATGTGATTAGGGTCTAAAGAGAGGGTTAACTTGAAATCCCCCACAGCAACACATAGTGGCACTTCCATCAAACTCCTTACCAATAGTTGTAATGTAAAAAGAATGCAAGAAAAATCTTACATGATGTCCAGGTGCACATATCTCTATTGGTTACAAAACAGCTTCCTACATAAAATCTTATACGACGTCCAGGCAGCCATCCCAATAATCTGCAGTCCTATCATAACCTACAAAAAAGACAGGAAAAAAAAGTGAACATGAAAAAACCAAATCCATGAATAAAAATGCAATCCCATAGAAGCAACACATGTCAATTCAAAACAGCTTCCTAATCTATACACAAAGAAGTTTCACTTTCTTCCAGCTTACCTTTTTGTACAAATCTTGTTTATTTCAGATCTAAAAGACTAAAATGGTTGATCTACAAAACAGTCTTACGCAGCCAAAAAGCTCCAAAAACAGGTCTGGAAATAGTATTAAACTGAAGTCTCAAAACAGTCTTAAAGCAGCTTGAAAACATCCGAAAGACGGACTAAAAAGTTACAAAAATATGCTAAGATTTCAACTTTTATAAAATCATGGTCATTCATAATCAAAATAGAGAACGTGATTAATACTAATATATACATAATTAAATGAGTGTAAATGTGCACATATGTCTCACCAAAAGCGTTGTATGAATTTATAATTGTCCTTAAGTGACAATTAAACACCGATAAATCTATCCAATAAGCAAAACAGAATACCTTATGCATAATAACTAAATCAAACTTATAAACTACATTCATCTTCAAATACTAATATAAGAATCAATTCCTCAATAAATTTAGTTCCGAATCTGTTACCGAATGAGCTATCCTTATCAATCTTGACATTGCATCCTGTTAGAAAGTTTAAAGGCCAACCATCAATTTAGCATACTCATATTTACACTGAATTAATTGTAAGAAACAAAGGCTAAGATTTATAGTGTGAAAGAATTTACTACTGTACTGGAATTGGGGGGAAATGGAGTGGGTTTAAGGGACGATCTGCATCGAAAACATCCTAATACACTTTAGCTTTGCCTAATTTACATCACAATGACCCTTTTAATCATCAAAACCACTTCGATTTTGCATCTACAATTAAGTGGTTCAAACCAGGAAGCAAAACATAATAGCTTATAATTGCATCTACAGTTAAGTAACACGCTGATTTTTGGATTTCGATCAGCACTATGCCGTTGCTTTACACCAATTGAACACCGGATTTCAAAAAAATATATGTGTAAAACGAACGGAAAAACGAACGGAAAAACAAAGATCATAAAGAAAATATATTCTCTGATTTGCCAAAACTCAATGTAAAGATGGTCTTCAAAGAAACATTAGGGTTTATACAGTTTTTTAGAAATAACATCCAAAATCCGTACACGTTGATGTTTATACAATGCTTGATACCTTAGAGAGGACGACTGATGATCTTCAAAGGATTGAAGATGTTGATTGTGGCTGGAAAACTAACCACTGTGATGAGCGCCGATGAGAATATGAAAGATCTGTTCAGATTTAGGGGTTTTTTAGAAGATTCGGGTTCGATAAAAAACGAGGGTTAGACGACTAAAGATCCGCGTGTATTTCATTTTAGAGTTGGACAAATCTGGACATGATTTTGAGCGGGCATTTGATCTAGAGATGTGTTATAGAGATGTGTTATGGTGATGCCACATCATCAAATTCTTTTCTTTTATAAGAATAGCAAGTCTTTTAGAATCGCACGGGTCTCTGTATTTTTAAAATAAACATATAATAAAATACGTCAATTATCTTTAATTTTTATGTGAAGGTAAAATAAAGGAAGAAAATTATATTTAAAGTGAAACAAAATCATAATTAAAAGGTACAAATTGTAAAAAAAAAATTACAAATTTGAAAAAAAAAACAGATTTATACACTACATATAGAGTTTCGTCTATGACTTTTCCATCTTCGTTCAATATAAGGAGTTTGAGCCCTTGTCTACTTTTCACTCGTGATAAAGCAACATACAACTGTTCATAGCTGAAACATGCATTCTTTAAATATAGTCCAACTCTAGAAACAGACTGACCTTGACTTTTATTTACGGTCATTCCAAAACAAAGAGCAATTGAGAACTGCCTTCTTTGAAATTTAAATGGTATCTCCTTATCGGATGGAAACATTGATATTCTTCGGAGAAAAATGCGAAAACCAACATTGTTTCCAAATATTACTTCTGTCTCTATAACACGTTTTCCAAGAGAGAAGATTTGTAGTCAAATGCCACTGTATAGACTGTTTTTTATCAAAATTTATAAGTAGCATAACGGGCACACCAATTTTTATAGTAACATGAATTAATAAAAATGATTACATCAGATACAATAAAGTGTTGTTACTTAAAGAGTCAGCAAAAAGCAGAGGATTTGGGTGAGAAAGAGAAGCACTAATGAACAAAAAATTCAAAAACGGTTAGGAAAGATCAAAATATGATCTCAAAAATATAATGCGCATTATTGAAACAACGATAAAAGTGACTTTTGTAAGTAAATATAGCCAAATATGTTCCAAAAAATGCACACCACTCAAAGTCAAATTTGCAATATTATGTACAAAGAAGCATAACACCTAAAACATTGACTTTTGGAAGTCAAAGTAGGCAAATTGTAACACCAAACAATTAGACTTTTGAAAGTATAAAAACCCAATATCGTCCTAAAAGTGCTGATCACCCAAAAAATAGACTGGTTAAAGTCAAAATACAAAAATACAAACAACATAAAAGCTGACTTTTAAAAGTAAAGTTTGGCAATTTCCTGAACAAAAATACAGGATACCACAATATTTTACCTTTGAAAGTGAATGTAAAGTAAACAAAACATACTCCTAAACAAAGAAGCATGTACATATGCTTGACTCCAAGCAGTTTGACCATGTCCATTCATTAAGTTCAAAGCCACGTACGTAATCAGTATGCCACCACAACTGCACATAAAAACGTAGGTCCCCATACATAAGCCATAAGCAATCATTGCCCACAAAGTATCCAGCTGGCATGCTCTTGTTTGATAACCAATCAAACCTAAAAAGGATGAAGAGAATAACGTTAGAAATCTAATAACCTATTTTGGAAAAGAACATGGGTTGTTTTGCATCAAGTAATATTCTTAGAAGGTTAAAATGGGTTGGCTTTATAATAGGAAAAGAACCAAGTAGGGTCAGACTTCAATACAAAGAAAGGTTCACCTAGGCAATCTCAGACACACAAAAGAACAAAAGCCAGAGCCTGGCTAAAAATTGACCTTTCTATAAAAAGACTAACTGGTTAGAAATTATGAAATAAAAAAAGAAATTTGAACAAATAAAAATGCACACCATTGAGATTTACATACATATTTTTAGTTGTGTTTCTTGCGTAGTTGTATATTAATATTTATAGAAGCTATGACCATTGAAACTAAGATACACTTAAAATCTGGAAAAAAAAATGATATTGGTTTCCACTTTCCAATAATCGTTGATGAATCTAAAATTATGATATCAAAATTATTCAAATAATATAATTAAGCAGAAGAATTGATATACAAATTCATACAATAATTGAATTGTGAATAGATATTTACACATATACAAATTCACTTTTTGAGAAAATAAATTCGAAATCTGTATACAATGTTTGATCAAAATTGAAAAAAGGTTAAAACCCATCATGACCCAAACCCATCTCGACCTAAACCCATCTTGACCCGAACCAAAGAAACCCATCCTGACATTAAAATATAACTATTTCAGTAACGATTTATGTAAAAAATTTCCAAAATGTAGATAAGAGTAGAATGTTGAGTAGCATTGTAGAAATTAAATGTTTAATTTGACTGTGAAATGTTGAGCATTTTGAAGCTTGCGGATGACATAAACAATGAACCATCAACAAAAATGATGTGGTAAGATTATCAATTAGAATTTCCAAGTGATTTATGACACAAATACCATTTTGAAGAAGGTGTGTACAGAAACTCCAACTGATATTGTATATATATTTATGACAAAAATAGCTGTTTTGAATAAACTTATACTAAAAGAAGAGCATAAGCAATTCTGAAAAGTGCAAAGAAAAGCATATCATTCATTCATCGTGTCTTACTTCCTAATCCAAGATTGATTATACAAACCTAAAGTTTACAAACATAAATGATGGATGTCGATGGATATATAATTTCAGATGGAGTAGGAACTTACCGTAATCAATCGATGGTTGATTTTGAAGAAAAAGTGGTCTTCCTCCAATGGCTTCTTGTTATTCAAAATACAATCTAGATTAGGGTTGGAAAGGAGTGGTCGTAACCTTAATCCTGTTTTGATGAAAGAAAAATGTTAAACTGCATCAGTGTAAGGGCAGGCTTCAAGCTAAAGACATTATACAATTGATCTATTTAATCAATGACATAGTAGTAATTAATTATTTGAAAATTGAGAACGAATGAAGGTTGTCTGTAACCTCGAATGTGCGAGATTTAGGGGTTGGGACTTTGAACCCTTGATGCGCTTTGAGAATCCAATGTCGAGAAGTGAGGCTCTAGAGTTTTTGTTAAAATACCTTGTAATCTCCGATCAGCAAGAGAGACAGATTTTGTGAGATGGTTGACATCCGATTTCGACTGTGGATCTTGATCATCGTGGAGAGATGAGAGCGGATGTTTATGAGGCGTCGAATGGAATATAGGGTTTTTAGCAGATTTGGGTTAAAAGGAAAATGGATGACAGAAAAATTGAACACTCATTTTGCGATAAGAAGATTAGCGAACAGAGTTTTAGGAGAAATTGATAACAGAGGAAGAATCTTAGAACACATGTCTGATTCACACTCGAATTCTATAGAAGCAGATTATGAAATTGAATCGCCGTGGAGAAGAAAACTGGTTTGAAGGAATCGATCGGGTATAAGGCGGGTCAAAAAGATCTGCGTGTGATTTCGTGGATATTTATTTAGGCGGGAAATTGACCTTAGGGAGAGCTGAGGTGATGCCACGTTAGCTCAAAGAAATTCTTTTATTAAAGTATATATATATATATATATATATATATATATGGTGGATAGATTAGTATATGTATAAGAAAAAACACTTACGGTTCCATTTCTTAAGAGGATCCATTTCTCAACTTGTTTTTTGATCCCTCTAAGAACCTGCGAATTAGAAAGGGAAAAAGTTAATAACACAAATAAGAAATAAACCCAAACATAAAAATTGTAAGGGATCACAAATTAGGTGCCGACGTTACATTTTATTCACGTCGGACCAAGCCACAAAGGTCTAACGGATCATATATTACCCACCGACGTTACATTTTTTTCACGTCGGAAGCAAGGTCATGATTATCCTACATTAGCCCCCGACGTTACATTTTTTCACGCCGGGAGCAAGGTTGAAAGACTATAGGAGATGACGAAATTGTAGAAAATGTAGAAAATTAAGATAAAGAATAAACTTACACGTACGTCTTAAGGAGATGACGGGTGGGGAGACAATCAAATGGGGTTTGCATGTCTTTATATAGGTTCAAAAAAGCTAAATAAATTCCTAATAACTATATGCTCATAAAGGTTTTAATTATTATTTGTTAATACAATAAGAGTTAAGAATATGGATAGTCTTATAATTATTAATCATAATAACTATTATTATTATTATTATTTATTATTATTATGGTGATATAATGCTATGAAAGTTGAGAATGTGAGTAGTCATATCTTTAAGTATTCATTTAAATGATAGTTAAGAAATTAAGTAATCATACTTAATGAATTCAATTATGATCTACGAATTAAACATAACATTAAGCATTCACCACCATGATGATCATGCATGAACATGCATCATGATCTTAATTAAACACCATGCTTAAGCATGTAGTACCAAACGCTTGGTTTCAAGTAAACCGTATTTATGATTTAGCATTCATTATGGTGTCACAATTGTGACATTGCTCAACTTTTAGTGATATATAGATGTATAGATTTTAAAATCTATGATTTTATGTGAATTTAAATGGATAAGAAGAGATTGTCATCTATGATTTTATTAGGTCGTTTAGGTTTATATTTCTTATAAACGCTACACGTTATATGGTGTTGGGAGGCATACATTCGTTTGACCATCGTTTACCTGTTCCGTTACCTCCGTTAGTCTTGCTATCCTTTTTTTTAAAACCCGAAGGACTATTTCTGTCATCTTCTAAAAGTTATTTTGGTTACACAAACTTTCAAGGACCCATTCTGGAATTATCCAAACCTGGCCCCTTAATATATAATATGGGTAGGGACTGATTTTGCCAAATGTTAAAACTCTATTTAATGACTTTAAATGAGAACCACGTTCATTCCGGCACCTGGAGGAAAAAAAAAGGAATTCACGCATTCAATCCGCTGGTTACAATCCCTCTTCCAGACGTTGATCGGTCTTAATCTGAATATGAGAAGGTTTCAACCTCATTTGATTGTCACCAAAACACTCTCTTGAACTCTCACACCCTCGTTCTCGTTTTTTTTTCTTTTTTTTAGTTCTCCGGTGTGACACCCGAGAATTTCAAGGTTAACTTCCGTTAGACAAACCCGTTAGTTACGTTATAAGCGTTAACTTAGTAACTAATGCTTAACTAGGCCGAATACGTCCACGACCTTTGGTTGATCACCGAACCCGTCCTTATGTGTTATGTGTTCATCATTGATTGTCCTTATGTGCAATGTGATTTAAATACATGACTTATTATTGTGAATAGCATGGTTAATTGTAAATACTTGATTATGTGAAAATTGCCTAAATTTGGTAGTCAGCGAAACTACAGATTCGCCCGGTAGCAGGCTAGACTGATCAATGTACCCGAGACCAGAGCTAGTTTCGCCCGGTCAGCGAAACTGCCAGCGAAACTAGCCTCTGATATAAATAAACTTAATGAACCCTAGTAGCCTCATTTGCCTCATTTCACAACCAACACACACATACACTTCTCTGGAACCTGGTCAGCCGAGAATACCATCAAGAGACCAAGATCTTAGCCTCTAGACCACCGTCTCATCTCGTCTATCGATTCTTGAATCATCCGTGAGTCCCAAAAACCTTTATTTATGTGTTTTCTATGTGTTTCTTTATAAAGTATGCTCAAACCTTCATGAAAACTTGTATGCTTCTGAGATAGTGCTTAGGGATGCTAGATCTACCATAAAGTCAGCAACTTTACGTTTAAAAACATACCATGATGATGATTTATGCTAGATTAGGTCATTTTAGGTTAAAATGTGCTTTTTGGAGATTTGATGATTAAAATGCATGTTAAACATGATAAAGCTGCTTGATTTATGTTGGTAAATGCCTATGGATGCTAGATAATGAATTGCATGTATGATCAGAAGCTGTTAGGTTGATTTTTAGGCAAATCCGTATGTTTTTCGCGACCAGCGAAACTGTCTGTTCTCTGGGCGAAACTAAGTAGCGAAATTATATCTCCTTCCAGCGACACTGACCAGCGAAACTATAGTGTCGCCGGGAACCTGACCAGACCAGCTCGAGCGAAACTATCGAGCGAAATACCTGAACGAAAGTTCAAACCAGTTTCCCTGCGAAACTAGGCTAGCGAAACTGCATCAGCAGTTTCGGGCGAAACTAGCCTAGCGAAACTGTGTCACCGGGCATTGCCTAGCGAAAGTGCTGCCCGTGCACCTAGCGAAACTGCTTAGCGAAACTATGCTAGCGAAACTAAGACCTGACCTAAAAACCAAACTTGTGAAATTTACTTAAGTGTTATGCCATGACCTACATGATTATGCCATGATGAAACATGTTTGATATCTGATTCGTATAAACCCTTGTTTATGATCAACCATTGGTGTCGTGTGTCGGTATGTCGAGTCATAGTTGCAACGTGCTATGTTATGGGCCATAGATACGTTAAGTAAAGATTAGACACGAAACTAATACTTAAGACCTAAACGTGTTCTAGGTCTTCGTTAAACAACATAAATTGGATTTCTTGAAGTGTAGCAGTGCAACCAAAGGTGAGTGTCACTAACCCGCTTACCGTGAGTCCGTTTGGGCCACACAGAATGATTTAACGAAAACAATGCTGATAAACTCGAGAGTGCTAGGCACCTCACTGATGAACATGAGAACCCGGGATGCTTGGCACCCACTTAATGAACTGAAGTGTTTTATGGGAAACACTTGTGTACTCTGAACAAACTATTTTTGAAACGAAACTGAAAAACGTTTTAATATGGCTAGTGTAGGTTAAAGTCTAAACCATATGATATCACATGTTTTCTAAGGATGCCTTATAACTTAAAAGTCCTCAACTAAAATTGTGCCATTAATTGTAAAGCGAGGGGATGTTGGGTAGATCTACTGGAGTTTGACAAACTCCGCCCCGTGGCACGGGAAGTGCACGGAGGAACAATATCAGCCTATTCGACCGTGGTCCCGGGGAGGACACGGGGGAGGCAAAAACCGCGATGACTAGGTCCGCACCGTACGGGATGGCTCGGCCCCCACAAATAAGTCAGCTTTGGTACAAACTTCCTTAGAGCATGGAACAACGGATTAGCTACCCGCGATATCGGTTGAGTCCTTTAACTTTACGGAACTAGTACATACCCGATGACGTAGGTCACGGACAAATCATTTATAAACTGAGATTTAATTACGAGCATTGCTTTTCACAAATAAATATTTTGTAAGTACATCTTGACACGAATTATGATTATGAGACCTTGCCAATGCATGACAAGCCCACTGTGAACTCACCAACCGTTAGGTTGACACTTGCGTGGTTTAAACTTTTGCAGATCGCTAAGGAGTATCCGCTGGAGGTTGGCATGGCACGAGGAGATATTTATTTTTGTTTGAACTAAACTTGGGAATTTTAAAACAACATTTATGTAAGGCACGTGGTTAGTGCTAAGGACAATTGTTTTTTTTTCCGCTGCGTATGTAATTTGAGACTTTGATTTATAACTTGTGCTTGAACTAACCCTGATTCGTTTAGTATTTGTAACTATGGTTGTGGATCCTGGTCTAGTCGCGCCCCTTAACGGTATAAACTCCGTTAGTGGTATTTTGGGGGTGCGACATCCGGCGAACTCAAATTCCGGCCAGTCACCACTGTCTCATCACCCTTTTCGTGCATCGCTGAGACCGCCTTCCTCTACCGAGCAACCCCGTAGCAAAAATTTTGAGAACGGAGCACCCTCAGGAAGTACGGGTCGAGACTTTCGGTTTCGTTTTGGCTTCAAAAACGCATCTTAACTCATCTTTGATTCAAGTTAATCAGTTCTTTATGTTAGTCGCGTGTTTATCTTCACGTTAGTTCTGGTTTTGCAATTTTCCGGTGACCGGAATAAAACTCCGGCCACCGGAGTCATGGGGAAGAAGATGGACTCGCGACGGGTTCAGAATATGTATAATCTGTGCTTAATTTTGAAACCAAAGGAGGGTGTAGCGCAATGGTAAGGGCGTGTGTTTGGGTCCAAGTGGGTCGTGAGTTCTAATCCCTCCCACTGCATTTTCTTTTTATCCTTCATGAACCGGTTCTGTACTCCTCAGTGTATAAAAACATTATTTTCCAATATGGTTACAAACTAAGCCCCTAGCCCAGTGGCTAGGGCGCTGTGATATAATCTCCAGGTCACGGGTTCGAGTCCCGTGATCCCTATTTTTCTTGTTTTATTTCTTTTAATGATTTCACTCGTTAATTGGTCCAAAACTCAAAACTTATATTACACGTCTATCAAATCCCGACCCGTGATACCCGTAGAACGTATATATTATGAAAACATTATGATTTAAATGGATCAAAAATTTTATAGTCTCGTTATAAATAATAAAAATTAGTTTTAAACATATATATACACATGCGAACGTTTTAAAAATTTTCTTTAAACTCTTGAATTTTGACACGACATATAAATATATATTTAGGACGTTTTAATATTTTTTTTTCACACTTTTGACTACGCCTCGATGTTTATATTTACGAATATATATATAGTTACCCGATGATCCCTACACTTAGTATTTGGAATAACAAACGCACATTGACTTTTGTAAATCTTTGTGTCCTCGATTGAATATCATTTTTGACTACTTTCGAACAAACGATCTTTGTCATGTGTTTAAAATTGTCATCTACGTCATATTTGGAATTACTTGATATCAATACTATCGTCTAGGCTATGTCGCACGTATTCGAACACACACTTACGAATGTAAATTCAATAGGTGCTCGGTAGTTACGCAAGACTCGGAGTCTTATCAAATTGTAGTAGTGCACCCTAAGGTGAGTTACACAACCTTTTACGTTACGTCCGGTTTTGGACGATAACACACGCAAACACGTTACATCTGGGTTAGGGTGATAACACAACGAACTTTATGTATGATTAAAGTAGAAATCCAGTATATATCACATGTTCACGTAAAATGCTTTATCTTTCAAGTCCTTACTTATCGAACCGTTAATAGCATATAGCGAGGGGATATTGGGTAGTACTACTGGGGTCTGACAAACCCCACTCAGCGGGCACGAGATGCACCACCCGACTGGCGGTCGGACTGAGGACAATGTCAGCCTAACTTACCGTGATCGAGTAGACACGGGGAAGGCAAAACACGTAAGGAATTATTCCTACAATTAATTGGTCAGCTTCGGTTGCGAACGTTTTAGTGATATGAACTTAGGCTCGCTACCTACAATATGGATTGTACTTGTAATATACATACTTACATACGAATAAAGACTGCTGTATACGCACTGCATAATTATACTAGTTATACTTATGTGCTTATGTGAACTCACCAACATTAGTTAACACTTGCTCTTATGCATGCTATGTAGGACGCTAGGAGAATCTGATTTTTGGGCACGTACGTTGGCTAAAACCTTTTATTTTAGGAATTTGTTTTTCAAATCTTTTCAACTTGAACTGGTAATTACTTATGGGGCGCTTGTTCACGCCTCTTGACTTCTATGTGCTTCCGCTAGACTTTGAACTCTGATTTTGGTATTTCCCGTTTGGAAATACATTTACATTTTGAACCCTTAACTTATGTTTGATGTAACTAATGACTCGGGTCCTGGTCTGGTTCACACCCCACACGGTAAAACTCCGTTAGTGGAAATTGGGGGTGTGACAATGCGTTATCAGAAAAACCGTGGCCAAAGCCACTTTTTGACGTAGTGTCCCAGGCAATGACGCCAATTTGATAACGGCTGTCGTGACCGCTACACAAATAATCCCAACTAACCTATAGACATGGTAAGTCGGGTATCAATCCAGGGGAGTTGGTGGTTATTAGTGACTTAGATTTTTAGTACCTAACTAAGTTAACTACCTAAATCCAGACTACTGTCACTAATATGAACTGACCTCAACTAGAACTAAACTAATTTAATCTAATGGAATACTAGAATGCCTCTTGGCTCTGAATTGATTGATTTTAAACTAACAAACTACAGACTAATAAAACCAAAATTACTAAGCTTACTACTAAGTTAATTATCTGATGATGACAAAGGTAACCACTTTAGGATGCAGGTTGTTGGGTAACTAGTTTATCACATCGGGTTTCTATTATGGAAATTACATGGACATAACCGTATCCAGTTTGATTAACCTAATTACTCATTAGCATGTACTTGCTTAGGATAGTCCTAGAGCTATGCTTAGAAAGGTAGTCCGGGGCGGGGGGCGCATACGATAATAACAAGCAACAGATCAAAACAAACAAATACTAAGATTAAATGAGTGTCACAATCTCAAATCTTAACCATAACATAAAAATCCTAGTTCAAAACAGCCCTAACTAACCCTTCACCCAAAGTAGTCACGAAGGGTTTAGCTGATAGTCATAACGAAGAAATCTAAGACTGTCACTATCAGGTTCCTCATAATAAAAATCAACCAAAATATCTGATCAAACTATATAAATCTAAAAGAATAAAACTTCACTCTTAAGCACAAAAAGTTGTTGTCCTTTCTTCTGCCTCTCGATCCACGTGCCTAAACAGCAGCCAAAAGGCTGCGTTTTGTTTCCTTCCAAGCTGTAAAGGCTTCTGCCGAATGACCCCTTTCTTCTGATGTCTCCGAACCCTTTTATTCCTTTTGCACCATTCTAATTCTCTCGTGAGGCCATTAAGCCCACTCCATGAGTCCATAATTTGTTGGGCTGCTCTGGATAAAATCTGAGTCATTACTTGTCATAAATCGGGGTCACTTTAATTACACTATTTAAAACCATTACTCCACAACGAAACACCAAAACCGATTAAATAAATATACTCTATACCCATATTGGTGTGTCTTGGGGACGACTAATATAAAACAAAATAGACTTTTAAGCCACTCATCAAAGCACATTATTAAAAGCTTCTAAAAACCCTTTTAAACTCCACATTTATAACTTTTTAGCTCCAAACACATGAGACACGTACATAGGAAATATGACAAGAATTAATATATTATAACTAATAAAAATATAGAATTAATTACGATCAAGCGTTACAAAATATACTCTCATCACACACACAATTACACACACAGAATAGAAATGAATGACCAAGAGTTGTAGCATTCTAAACAAGTCAACCTATTTATAGGTGACATTAAACTAGCTAGCGTACCATCTATCCAATGTGCCATTGGTACGTTGGTCAGCGTACCATCATGGTATGGACCATGGTACGCTACCATACACTCACACATATGCTCTCACATAGATACAATACACGAGACACACTGTAGCATAGGAATATGCTCTAACAAACTCCCCTTAACGTGTACTGTATCTATTCTAACTAAATCTCTAGTCTTCAATCTTCAGCAATGCTGCATCTGATCTTTAACTTGAAATCTTGTTAGAAATAGAGCTTGCATGGCTGGATCAAGACTTGAAAAATCTTTGAACTTTAAGATCCACTTGTGAAAGATACATCAAACTCCCCCTTTCACCATGCTCGAGTCTTGACACACAGAGCTTGCAACTTTAGAAGACAAAAGTGCGGTTTTTTCCTTTGATTTATCAAAAATTAATTTAATCTTGGTGCAAAACTTCTCTTTGAGAATCCAAGATATTGAATTTGACATTTTGTTTCTGTATCAAGTGTCGATCGATCGAAAACAAATAAGAAATAAAATCTTTTTGGCTTTTAGAAACTTTAGATTAAAACACACTTAAAATCTTTTTGATTTTTCAAACTTATGCTAAAACACACCGAAATCTTTTTGATTTTTCTGAAATGAAAACAAAAATGCAATGCTGAATTACACTCTATTTTTTATTTAAGAAAGATCACTATCTGGGATCATATTGGTCACAACAAGCTGAACTACACTTCAATTTCAATTATTGTAGCACATAAGCCATGTTGATTGCAGATATAATTTGTCCAACTTTAAACTCTGGGATAATCATACTCAGAACATATGGATATGTTAAGATATTGATTAATTTTCTTTGTCCAATGTACCCCACACTATCAGACATATTCAGATATGTTTCACATGCTTTTCATGTGATTACACTTGTGAACTTCACAAAGTATTTTGAATTCATGATATTTTCAACTGTGTTTCATGCAAAAAGAAATAAGAACGTTAAATCTTCTACCTTAAGGTCAATCTTTCGATACGTAGATAAGGCCACAGATTTAACAAAATAAGAAAATAAAAACAAGTTGAAATTATATAACCCAACAACAATTAGGTCGGTACTTCCGTACACGCAGAGAAATTCCGATGAGTTATACGAAACACCAAGAAAAATAAAGCAGAACCTCAAACAAACAACAATCAGGTCGATCTTTCGATACGCAAAGAAAGTCCGATCGTTTGAGAAAATAAAGAAAATCAAACAAGTTTAAATCTTTGCAAAATGAACACATGTATACACAGCGACTTCTCATTTTTCTTTTTCACATATCTTTTCCTTGATATCTCAAAATACGCATCAAGAAGTTGTCCACTAGGTCAAACACCAGTTTTAATGTATATCACATTTGAATACTTTCTGATTTGCCGAGCTTACCTAGCACATCGAACAATGTCTTATGGCTTTTTCACTCACTCTATCAGCGAGACAGAAATGTTAGCCAATGTACCATCATTTCCCAATGATCAATTTCTCAATTTTGATCTTTTTCATTTTTTTATCTTTTGTAGTGCCTTTTTTTTATTTTTATCTTTTGTAATGCTTTTTTCTCCCCCTAAAATGAAAAACTCTATTTTTTTATTTTTTATTTTAACAAAACAAGACACTATTTTTGGCTTTTGTCAATTTTCTTCCCCTAAACATATGTACAACTACCACTTGTAACAATACGAAAAAGAAAGAAAATTGATCGACCAACACTAACACTTTCAGTTTCAGTTTTGAAAACACATTTTTATCAAAAAAAAAATTGAAAGACTTTTTGAAAATGATAAAGCATTAAAACGCTAAATTATGCAAGTTCTTCACTATCAGCAACACACGCATAATAGGTCTTCTTGATGAAACCTACAGACACCAGATAAACATTAGCAGTTTTGGGATCGGCTCGAGTCAACAGCCTCAGGTCGTCCGGTGTCTTCAACATGGTCTTTGATGATCTTGGAAACAACTCGGGGTTTCCAGATCATGGGCAATTGAAATTTTTTAAATGAATCCACAAAGTTATCAACTTGCGTCTTTGCCCAAGACGACTTACTTGTTGATTTGAACATGGTCGGTGGTGGTTCATAAAAAAACTGACCATTTAAATCCACATATTTAGCAGTTTTGTTCACATAGGAATGAGTGCTCGCATTCGTTGGACATTGAGCAACAAGATGTCATGGTTTACGACATGCGTAACACTTTCTATGAAAAACATTAAGGGAACTGCTACCCAAATTTGTTTTAAAATTTTGTTTAAAAAATTTGTTTGTTATCAGAAAAATTCTTTGGTTTTCTACATTCTTGCTTAAGAAACACATCATGATAACCAAAAGAATTTTCAGAACCAAATAAATCAAAGAAACCATAAGATAATTCATACCTTGGAGGTGAACTTCGTGGAGAATAACATGAACCATAAGAAGAACCTCCAGAATAATAATGATCATTCTTTGATTTGAACACATTCTTTTTCTTCAGTTTTTGTTGTTGCTTTTGATGTGAATCAGATTCAGCAACCTACTTCTTCTGTTGTGTTTTTTGAACTGATTCCTCCTTAACTTCATAACCCAAGCCTTTGTGTTTGTAACCCGGAAACTTAGATGACCCGGATTGAGCACCATAAACACTCTTTTCATGAGCATTTTAGTAAATTTAGCTTTGATGTCCTTCAGCTTGTTCTCAACAATTAATGATTTATCTTCTTCTGCTTCAGATGAAATACTAGCAGACTTCTCAACGTTAACAAAAATCTTTTCATCTTTCAAAATAATGATCCAGAATCAAACTTTGGAGCTTCTCTAGCGTCAATCTGCTTCTTTCCAGACTTTGACTTCTTCTTCTTTGCTTGAACAAGAGTTGCAAACTTTGAGTAATCATAAATTTCATCATTTGGATTGACCGGAGCAGATGAAAAAGTTGATATGTCAACCGGTGTAGGAACTTTGTGTAAATCTGCTTCTTTCACACTATCCTCACTCTTCTCATGTCTGTATATGTAATTTAGAAATGTAGGAGACAAATTGCAATTCTTCACCTGTTTTTGTAAATCAAAAATCTCAACTTTCAATTCTGAAATCTTCACCTGAGCATCCAACAACTCTTTCTAAGTAGCAATTAATTGATCTGAGAGATCGTTGTATTCAGATTTATGTCTTCTTTTCAAGTCACACACTTCTAATAACTCCTCAGTAACCTTCTCCCATTTCTTCTTAAAATAAGCAACATCTTTTGTTAAAATTTCATTCTTTTCTCGAAAAAGAACATTGTTATCTCGAAGTTTTGAAAGATCTTCCTGAAGATTTATCACTTTCTCAGCAGCTTCAACAACAATTTGATTAGCTTTCTCGTATTTCTGTTAAACAAGATAACTTTTCTCAAACAAAGCTTCAAAATCTTCAGCAGCTTCTTTAGCTTCAGATTTAGCTTTCTCACATTCTTCCAACAAATCTTTCTTATCTTTCATTAACATCTGATTGAGTTTTTCTAAATCAGCAGACTATTGTTGTGAACACTCCAAATCAACATGTTCATCAACTGTTTTAGCAAAAAATGTTGTCTGAGGTGATTGATCTGAAATTGTGAAATTGCAACCTGGAGAATAACCATAATTCTCAGACTTTCCAGCAAGAAAAGCAGTAGTAGGACCTTCACTGATAATGTTTGACATTTTAGCATTGATGGTTGAATAATTTTCACCATGATATGCTGCTGGATTCTGTACTTGTGCAGGCATGGATCGGTTCACATTCAATTCCATATCTCTTGCTAGTATCTTTTCAATCAGACTGTTGAATGACAACCCTAAAAATTCTTTATTGTTAGGGGTCGATTTCAAGATGCTCATAGGAAAGCTGCATAAGACCAGGAATCTCGCTACGGTTTGGGAATCCCGTCCAGTCAGGTATCCTGAATATTTGTTATCGACTAACCTTTATTTTTGCCATATGCTTTATTTGTTTTCAGGAACGTTGTAGAGCTTAACTGCCTCCTGAAGACTCGGTCTTAACTAACTGGCACGTGGGAAAGTGGGTCGCATCTCCTTCAACTGTCGAGAGAAGTGGAGAAAGAAGATCCCGAGAATCCCGGATAGTTAGTTAGTTGTTAGTTTGTTATATAAATCGAGGATTCGATCAGTAGGAACACACAACTCACTCACGCATTAGCTCTGATAGCATACAATCTCTGTAACACTTAGCCTGATCGATCAAACCTCCAAAACACTTGTAATTTTCAGTTTCTTATCAATAAAATTGCGTGGTAGCGGGCTCTTCAGGCCGGCTCCCGAGGTTTTTTTGCTAGGATTCCTAGAGGCGACTCGAAGAATCCTGGATTTTTCCCTCGTTACATCCTTGTGTTCAGTTTTACATTTCAAACATATCAGCAAGCACACTACCTCACATTCTAAGTTTGGAATACGAAATTCCTTTGTGAATTTTTGACCAAAACAGTTTGGCGCCCACCGTGGGGCAAGTGGTGCTTAATCTTATCAAAATTCCATACCTTATTCGCTTCATTTGATCTCCAATCTCAAAAATGTCAAACCAACAGAAAACTGTCTTGGCCTCTACATCGTCCTCCATTCCTCCTCTTCCTTCCATTCCAGGAAGCCAGAAGAAGACTAATGACCGTCAGAAGTAAGTGGACGAGCAGCCGAGAAAGACTGATTACCCTGTCTTCACAGGATCCCAGGTTCAATATGTTGATCCTGTTATTAATAACAATGATTTGTTTTCCTTGATTAAGCATGTGAAAAATCAAATGGATCAGCAAGAAAAAACCAATCAAACGGTAATGAAGGAGATTGAAGAGTTAAAGAAATCTAGGAAGCCCATGGAAGAGCAAAGTCCTTTGTTTCCCAGGCATCTCGATTTCAATGCTTTAGGATCCTCAGATCCGTCTCGCTACAATTACAAATCAGCATCAGGCTTTACTACAGCCCCTACAATGACTTCTCAGGCTGCTGGATATGTGGAAAGTACTGCTGGATTCTCAGGAGCTGTCCCACCAGAATCCTCGCAGTCACGCTACAAGAGTCCTTGGATTCCACCATTGTAGGGATCCTCAGCTTCGCCGTCTCAAGGATATCCTTTTTCTGCTGCAAACCCAAACCAGAATCCCCAAGGATATCAATACTCTAACCCTTCTGTTTCTGCAGGAATCTTTAAGACCAGCTCCTCAGAAGTGCATGATGGTGACGTCATCCCCATGCAAACAGCAACCACCACAGAGCCGAGCTTCCCAGCGGGCTACGGATACAGTTCCGGGATTCCAGTCCAGAATCCTGGCCCAGGTAACATGTCCAATTCAATCCCTATCGTTTCTAACCAGGGTGCTCCTTATGATGCAGGTATTCATCCAAGTATCGCCAGGGAGCTCCAGAAGTTGAAAGAAATGATATCAAATGTTCCAGGGATCCTGAAACCTATTCCTGAAGTTCCTTTGGAAAGCCACAAGATCTCTAGATTTACCTGGCCAATATCCCAGGTGGAGATCCCGAAGCGTTTCCAGACTCCAAGCATGAAGCTTTATGATGGAACCACAGATCCTGAGGAACACGTGGCACATTACCGGGAGCGTATGGAGATCAATCCCATTCCGACAGGAATCAAAGAAGCCTGTCTATGCAAAGGCTTTGGATCAACCTTAACAGGACCAGCCATGAAATGGCTACTGAGCATTCCTCCTAACACTATTACATCATTTTCTCATTTAGTTAACTTGTTTAACAATCAATTTTCTTGCAGCAGGACCTTTGAGAAGCTCACAGGTGACCTGTACCGAATAATTCAGAAGCCAGATGAGCCTCTCAGAGAATATATTGCCAGATTTGGACGAGAATCTCTTGAGATTCCTAATCTGGATATGGCAGCAGCCGTGGAAGCCTTTAAAATGGGGCTCTCCAAAGATTCACGTTTCTACGATGACCTTGTCATGGCTCCTTGCAGGAACCTTGACGAAGTACGCAGTAGAGCCTTGAGATTTATCCGTTTGGAAGATGACAAGAGGATCCACCAAAGATTGGAGGTTCCTAAATATGATCCCAACAGCAAGAAGGCGGAATCCCCCGGGAAGCCGTACAGATCTCGTCCATACTCCAAACCGGAAAATCACAAAGTCAATGCCGTTGATCAAGACGATGATGATGAGGAGTATCCTAAGGTATCTGAATACTGTTTTTCCGTTGATATTGGTGGTTTGATGTGTGCTATGCAGGATCTAGGTGAAAAAGCAAGATGGCCCAGGAAGGATACCAAGCAAGGATCCTGGAAAGACAAGACCAAGTGGTGTGCCTTCCATGAAGATTTTGGCCACCTAACAGACGAATGTATAGCACTCCGAAAGGAAATCAGCTATCTACTCAGCAAGGGGCATCTTAAAGAATTGATTGGCAGAAAGAAGATCAAGACTCAGGAAGCCGACAAGGTGCCTCAGAGAGCAGCTTCTCCACCCCAGGATGCCCAGATAATCAACTTCATCTCAGGAGGCTCAGACATCTGCGGCACCTCGTATTCCTCAGCCAAGAAGCATGCTAAGGAGTCCAAATCTGAACAGGGTGACAGACCTGTCCGGACGTCCACCCTAACTCAGGACAAACTTATATCTTTTGATGAGAGTGACCGTTCTCATGTTCAGGATCCTCATCATGATAGTCTTGTGGTTACTTTATATATTGCTAACCATTTTGTTCGCAGGATCCTGATTGATAATGGAAGCTCAGTAAACATAATCCGTCTTGATGTACTAAAAAAGATGGGGATCCCAGAAACTGAAATAGTTGCAAGATCCTCAGTCCTAGTTGGCTTCAGCGGTGAAACTAAAAGCACCGTTGGGGATATCAGGCTACCGGTCTATATAGAGGGGGTAAACTCTATGCAAAAATTCTGTGTTATAGATTCTCTCTCTTGTTGCAATATTATTCTTGGCAGGCCGTGGATTCACGAGATGAAAGCAGTCCCTTCAACCTATCACCAGTGTATCAAGCTTCCTACACCCTGGGGAGTTGTAAGAATTGAAAGCGACCAGCAGGAAGCTAAGAACTGTTATTCAACTTCGATGAAGAATACCACTAAGGTGACGAAGGGATAGCAATTACAGAAAAAGGCACCTGAAGTGCAGGAGGACAGGGAGCTGGAAGTCAAAGAAGTGCCTCTAGACCCTGGGAATCCTGAAATCAAGGTGCTCGTGGGAACAAGCATCCCAACAAATGTTGAGCAGGAATTACTCCAGCTTCTCAAAGCCAGAACTTCAACTTTTGCCTGGAAGCATGAAGATATGACAGGTATCCCTAAACATGTAATTACTCACAAACTTGGTTTAGATCCTTCTTTCAGGCCTATACAGCAAAAAAGGAGGAAGTTCGCTCCAGAGAAGAATATAATCATCCAAGAGGAAGTCGACAAGCTTCTCAAAACAAAGATGATCAGAGAAGTCAAGTATCCTAGATGGCTAGCAAATGTGGTGGTGGTCCAGAAGAAGAATGGAAAGTGGAGAGTTTGCGTTGATTACACAGACTTGAACAAAGCTTGTCCTAAGGATCCGTTTCCACTTCCCCATATTGATGCTATGGTAGATGCTACGGCTGGTCACGAGATGCTCACCTTCATGGATGCCTCGGCAGGATTCCAACAAATTCAGATGGAACCATGCGATCAGGAGCATACGGCATTTATGACTCCAACAGGTATATATTGTTACACTGCTATGCCCTTTGGTTTAAGAAATGCAGGTGCCACCTACCAGAGGCTCGTCAATATGATGTTCAAAGAGCAACTGGGGGACACGATGGAAGTCTACATAGATGACATGGTAGTGAAATCCAAAAAAGCTGAAGATCATGTCAGGGATCTCCAAACGGCCTTCGATATCATTGATCAGTATAACATGAAGCTCAACCCCTCTAAGTGCCACTTTGGGGTGCGAGCTGGAAAATTCCTAGGTTACATGGTTACCGAAAGAGGGATTGAAGCAAGTCCAGAGCAGATCAAAGCGATCCTAAATTTGAAGTCCCCATCGAATGTTAAAGAAGTACAAAGGTTGACAGGAAGAATCGCAGCACTCAACAGGTTCATTTCAAGATCCTCAGAAAAAAGTAAGGATTTCTATGATATCCTGAGGAAAAACAAGAAGTTCGAGTGGACTGAGAAGCATGAAGAAGCTCTAAAATGCCTAAAAGACTACCTGTCAGCAGCCCCGTTGTTAATGAAACCAGAAGATGGAGAGCCACTATATTTATATCTCGCTGTTTCCGGAAGCTCAATCAGTGCAGTCTTGGTAAAAAACCATCAAGGTCAGCAGCATCCGGTATATTATGTAAGTAAAACTCTGCTAGATGCAGAATCCAGGTATTCTCACCTTGAAAAGTTAATTCTAGCTCTTATAATGGCTTCCACTAAACTTAGACATTATTTTGAAACCCATACTATAATTGTGATGTCTAACTATCCTATCAAGGCAGTTCTCAGGAAGCCGGAAATGTCAGGGAGGATGGCTAAGTGGGCAGTCAAACTGAGTGCCTACGACATCAAATATGAACCAAGAACAGCAATCAAGTCCCAAGCATTAGCTGACTTTGTGGCGGATTTCAGCAGTGACATTGAACCAGAAGTCGAAAAGGAAGTCCAGCAGCTTGAGAAGCTCAAGGAAGACTGGATCCTCTATACTGACGGCTCCTCAAATGTCAGAGGAACAGGGCTGGGAATCCTGCTAAAATCGCCACAAGGGGACATAATACCTCTATCCATATCCTGTGAATTCCAGGCTACCAACAATGAAGCTGAATATGAGGCTTTAATTGCTGGATTACAGCTGGCTAAGGATATGGGAATCATATCTATACAAGTGTTTGTTGATTCTCTCTTATTAACTAACCAATTTAATGGCTCCTATGCAGTGAGAGGGGAGAATCTGATCAAATATCTTGAGATTGTTAAAAAATTGTCTCTATTTTTCGAAAATTTTAGCATTTCGCAGGTACCAAGAGAAGATAATGCAGAAGCCGATGCCTTGGCAAACTTAGCTTCATCGCTCAGGATCCCTGAGGATGTCAAAATTCCAATAACTCACATCTTGACGCCAGCGATAGCTCTACAGGAAGCTCAGGCTGTTGACGATGATGCAGGCGCAGATGTTGAGAATCCTGAAGATGCTCAAGAGTCCTGGACCTACCCGATCCGGAAATATCTCAAAGATGGGGAGATTCCCAAGGGCGAAAACCCCAGAGCTTTTCGCACAAAGGTAATACCCTATACTATAATTGATAATATCCTATATAGAATATCTCTTGCAGGTATCTACTTAAGGTGCTTAGAGAAGTCAGAAGCTCTAGAGGTGCTTGAAGACATCCACAGTGGACATTGTGGGAACCATACCGGGGGCAGGGCACTGTTCTCCAAAGTTCTCAGGTTCGGATATTATTGGCCAACTATGAAGAAGGATGCTGCGAGCTTCTCATAGAAATGCGATGCTTGTCAAAGGCACGACAATATCCTCCATCAACCCGCTGAGCATCTGCATCCTATAGTATCCCCATGGCCATTCATGAAGTGGGGCATGGATATTGTGGGTAAGCTACCAAAGGCTCCCGGAGGAAAAGTGTTTATGCTTGCCATGACGGATTACTTTTCCAAATGGATTGAAGCAGAAGCCTACGTTCAAGTGAGAGAGAAAGAAGTGATATCCTTCATAAAGAGGAACATCCTCACTAGATTTGGGATTCCGGCAGAGATAATATGCGATAATGGCTCCCAGTTTATAGGCAAGAGAACAACAAGCTTTTGTGAAAGCTGGGGCATCAAGATGATCACTTCAACACCTGTCCACCCTCAGGCTAATGGGCAGGCAGAATCCAGCAATAAAATCATCATCAACAATCTCAAGAAGAAGTTGGGCTCCAAGAAAGGTAAATGGGCTGAGGAGCTGCCTTTTGTCCTTTGGGCAGATAGAACTACACCTAAAAATGCTACTGGCCAAACGCCATTCTCGTTAGTATTTGGGGCAGAAGCTGTGATTCCTACAGAAATGGTACTCCCAACAGCCAGAGTCAATTGCCAAGATCCTGAAACCAACAGCCAGAATCTCCTTCAGGATCTCGAAACAGTTGAGGAGCTCAGAGATATGGCCAGAATCCGAATGGCGTCTTATCAACAGCGGATAGCGAAATCTTATAACAAGAACACCAGGCTGAGAAGATTCCAAGTAGGTGACTTGGTCTTGAGGAAAGCTTTTCAGAATACTACCAATCCTGCTGATGGGAAGTTGGCACCCAAGTGGGAAGGCCCTTACCTTATTGATTCTGAAGAAGGAAAGGGGGCCTATCGTCTGATAAATATGGAAGGAGAACCTCTACCAAGAGCTTGGAATGCTGTCCACCTTAAAGCGTATTTTATGTGAGCATCCCATTGAGAATCTCAGGCAAAATCCCAAGGATCCTCACTGTATAAATAATCCAAGGTACGTATACTAATCCTATTTCAATTTATTCTTATTATTTTTATGATTCATTACTGACTTAAGCATCGGAGTGGTGTTAGCTAAGCTAACACCCATCCCTCACCAAGCATTGAGTGTTTTGCAGAATTTGAGAATCCTAGAGAAATTTGGGTATATCCCCAGTTTGAGGTTGGCCACCTCTCCTACGTTTAAGGTGTCCCGCACACCTTCTAAGGTTTGAGAGGCTGACTCCTCTCCTAAGTTTGGGTAATCGCCAGTAGCGCACGACCCTCGCCAGTAGCGCACGTTGTCCCCCAGTATGCTAAAGGTGGCCGGACCAGTCCACTCCAGGGGTGGCTGACAATCTTGTCATTGGAGGCTGCTGGGAGGATTCTCAAGGTTTATAACACTGACGTGTTATCTAAGGTTTTGGCATTTTCATGTCACATACGTATGGGCTTGTCCCCAGAATTGGCTTAGTCCCACGTTTGCACGGGCTTGTCCCCAGAATTGCACGGGCTTGTCCCCAGAAATGCACGGGTTTATTCCTAACTCATTTTTAAACTTAACTTGCTCTCGAAAGCATCGGCTTCGGCCGAAGGCCAAGAAGCTTCTTATGGTTGTTTCAGGTTCTGGAGTAAGTTGAGACGAATGCCGAGAAAAGTGTATTCAGGATTCCCGTAGGAATCCCAAACAAGGTGAAAAAAGAAATGATCGTTTGTATCTAAAAGTCGATTGAGGCTTTGAGCTGCGAAAGATTATATTTGGTTAAGATTCCTCTCAGAATCCTGAGGAAAGGCCTTCCCAAGATCACAAGTTCTAACATAAATGAGATTCTCATCAGAATCCTGAAGACAACGGTCTGAAACTCTATAAGGTAACCTGTCAGGATCCCAGTAAGGTTTCCTGATAGGATTCTCGATTATATAGAGATTATTGCATAAGCAAAATCCTAAAGGCTAGAATAGTATGTTTATTTGATTCAATTGACCGTAACCCTATAGAGATTTTAAACTTCACCACAAAATTAATAATTGATTTAGATGAATTTTTGTTACCGACCATGTTTCGAATTTCTAAAGATATACAAAGTAAATACAAAACATATTCGAAATGATCAAAATACGGTAATATTATTAACATAACGGGATTTGAGCTTCCCAAAGTTCGTCCTGAAAACCTCAGGATCCCTCCCCTTGGGAAGCTCATAGGTCAAAAGCTTATTGGGAACCCTGGCTTCGTCTTGCAAACTGCAAGATCCCTCCACCAGGATCCCCAACCATTGTTGTTACTTGTTCTAGTATTATTTCAGCAAAGACAAGGAAAGGAAATTGTTTAAAGACATACACGTCACCAAAACAAACTACAGACTAAAAAAGAGGGCTCAGACCATTGCATCGTCTTCATCGCCCATCGCCTTCTCGGGAATCTCCAGCTTCCCGCCAGCATCTTCTTCATCTTCCTTCTCCACAGACTTCCCCTTTTCACCCGCATCAGCACCGGCAGCATCAACCAAAGGAAGCTTGTCTCCACTAGCCGGGATTCCAGCCTTCTCCAGTTTCTCCAAGGATAGCTTCCAGGCATCCACCGTCCATTTCGAGCAAGTGACCCCCTCGGCTTCAGCTTCTGCTACCATTTTCAGCATTGCCTGGAGCACATTGCGAGCAGCTGACTGCTTGGAGATAACATCCTCCACCTGCGCGGCTACCTGGAACCTCAGCTCCTGCTCTCTCAGCTTGTGCTCATAATCACGGGTCTTGCCCTCAGCTATCTCACCTTGGATGCGAGATGGTGTTCCTTGCCTCATCAAGCTTCTTCTGGACCATTGCCAGCTTGGTCTCAGCCTCAATGCACGCAGCGCTAAGCTGCTCGATGCCCTGTGAAAGAAAGACAATGGGGTCAATTAGGAATCTCAGCCATTTGCCGGATGGCGCTAAGGTATGACAAACCTATGTATACACTTACCAGTTTTGTCGTTGTATGTAGGCTTAGAAGCTTGTTACCAGTCTCCGCGGGGCTCAGTCCATCAAAGCTCTCCAGGAATACAGTACCCTCCGAGCCCTTCCTCTTCTTGCTGGAGGAAGCTGTTTTGGCCCTGGTAGTAGGAGGTCGGATGCTGGCCAGGGGCTCGGGTTTCTCCTCTTTCATCTCCAGGTAGGAAGTCAGATCATCCAGGGAGAATCCAGTTGCAGGTTTGGGAGCTGCTAGTATGAAATAAAGAAAGCAGTCAGGATTAGGAAGCCTAATTTAAAACATGTGCTCGAGAAGTTCAACTACGTACTAGACATGACGGCTTCTGAATGATCGATTGAGAAGCTTTGTTCGCTGTTGGCGCTCTCGATAGCGAAGGTTCTGTTGGCAGGCGGGATCTCCAGAAAAGAGGCAGTCCTCTCTACAGCTTCTTCAGGTACTTCAACAAGATCAGAAAATTTGGGAGCTGCAAGGAACATTAAAAGATCATTAGCAAAATTCAAAGAAACTCAAATACAATGCCTAAATCAGTTTCCTACTCTTCAGAACCCACTTCATCGGCAATGAACCACCCCCAACAATGGATTCACGTTTGACAAAAAAAAACTTTCTCTTCCAGTCGTGATCATTGTGTGACGCACGAGGAATCAATTGGGAGTAGGAAGAGCGGGCTTGAAGAACGAAGCGACTGAACCCGTGGGTTCTCAGGTTATAAGCGGCACAAACTTCGGGAATCCCCATCTCAAGCTTCCGGGAATTGTTCAAGTTATCAAGAGAGAAAAGAATCTTCCATACCATCGGCATTGTTTGGGAGTAGGAAAGGCCGGTGATTTTCTAAAGAATTCGTTTACGATGGCCGGAAAGGGATAGGACATTCCAAGAAGGAAAGGATAGTAGAGAAAACAAACCCAGGTTTTGGACATGCAATCGGCTTTCAGCCGGGAATCAAAACTCCGAATGACGGCCGACGACGGAAAGAGACCAGACTCCTTCAACTGGCGGATGTCGCCGTCGCTGAAATTGCAGGTTTCTTCTTCATTGTAGGGAAGAATCCCCTGATCAATGAAGTCCTCGATGTTCATCGAGGAGGAAGGAGTGGCAGAACGAGTGTTCTTCTTCGCCATGACCGGAATAAAGTAAAACGAAAAGAAGCCGGAGAAGAAGAAGAAGAAACTGACCTGAAACGTCGAAGAAGCTCGAAAGGGTTTTTTGGGAGAAGATGGTGAAGATATGATCTCGGACGCTTGTATTTAAAGAAAAGTAATGATAGTTATCCCATCAATCGGACGCCGTAAAAAACGTCACATCTAACTGTTTTTACCGTGATAACGGCGTGAAATACTGGGTTAAGCGAATCTCGCCAGCTGTAAATCTTATCCACAGGCAGCCGAGATTCGGGGGAAATTGTTAGGGGTCGATTTCAGGATGCTCATAGGAAAGCTGCATAAGACCAGGAATCTCGCTACGGTTTGGGAATCCCGTCCAGTCAGGTATCTTGAATATTTGTTATCGACTAACCTTTATTTTTGCCATATGCTTTATTTGTTTTCAGGAACGTTGTAGAGCTTAACTGCCTCCTGAAGACTCGGTCTTAACTAACTGGCACGTGGGAAAGTGGGTCGCATCTCCTTCAACGGTCGAGAGAAGTGGAGAAAGAAGATCCCGAGAATCCCGGATAGTTAGTTAGTTGTTAGTTTGTTATATAAATCGAGGATTCGATCAGTAGGAACACACAACTCACTCACGCATTAGCTCTGATAGCATACAATCTCTGTAACACTTAGCCTGATTGATCAAACCTCCAAAACACTTGTAATTTTCAGTTTCTTATCAATAAAATTGCGTGGTAGCGGGCTCTTCAGGCCGACTCCCGAGGTTTTTTTGCTAGGATTCCTAGAGGCGACTCGAAGAATCCTGGATTTTTCCCTCGTTACATCCTTGTGTTCAGTTTTACATTTCAAACATATTAGCAAGCACACTACCTCACATTCTAAGTTTGGAATACGAAATTTCTTTGTGAATTTTTTACCAAAATATTTATCATTAGTGATCATCATCATATAATTTTCCCATCTTTCAGGTAATGCCTCTAGTAACTTCTCTTTCAACTCAGCTTCTTCATTTTTGATGCTTACTAAAGTCATTTCACTCAGCAAATGTGAAAATCTAGTAATGAGCATTGAAATATCTTCATTTGGATAATGTCTGAAATTGTCGAACTCTTTCTTCAGAACCTTTTGCTTACTTTTCTTAAACCGATCATTACCCTCACATCAATTTTGTATTGCATCCCACAATTCTTTCGATGTAGTATAAACAGAAAACTGATGTAATATATCTTTTGGTAATGCCATGGTTAATGTTCCGTAAGCTTTTTGTTCAGCTTGATAAGCTTTCTTTTGTTCAGTAGTCAGACTTCTTTGAACAATTGGCCTTCCAGTAGTACCAGTTGGATATTTATATTGATCACTAGAAGCCAACCAAAGATCGACATCATTAGTACCAACGTATGCTTCGAATCATTTTACCCAACTATGATAATCTTCCAATTTGAGCAACTTCGAAACTTTCTAACCTGTTCCTATTTCATTATCATAGTTAATAAAAACTTGCATCCTGTTTTGAATCGCGGAAAATGCTTGATAATCGCTCATTTCGAAATTACGATACCAAACGCAAAAACTTTAAACTAAAAAACGGGCGTCTTAAAAGCGGAATTTGAGTACCAAAACGGAGGGTACTAGCCATTAGGTGAGTAAAAGTGTAGAGCTCGTCGAGACAGTCATTTTGGCTGGTATTGGGTTCCGTAACTCCAAACAGAACTCAAGTTACGTCAGTTTTAGTGAACATCACTATTCTGTCGGCGTACCAATAAACCTCCCAGCGGACCAAACTGTTGACTAGCGTACCAATATCTTTGATCGTACCAACCACTCAACGTACCACAATTCTCAGCGTACCAATGAATCTGGCGTACCAACTTGAACTTAGCGTACCAAATTGGTATGTTGTAACTGCTCCGTACCACTGATGAAGATTGCCTAGCGTACCAACTAGCGGACCAAATGGTATGGCGTAACTGCTGCGTACCAACATTAAAGATTACCTAACGTACCAAAAGGCGTACCAAAAAATTCATCCAGCGTACCACGACAATCAACCGGCGTACCCACACTGAATTTTCCGGATTTTCACGAATTTGAAGGTTTTGGACTGTAATTTGCAGCGGGGAGCAACAAAAACACACTAGAAACGTTTTGAAATCAATTTTGACATCTGAAACACTCGAATTTGATAAAATTTGATGAAAACTGACCAAAAACCCACTTTCTCTCTCTAGAAATCTCAAAAATCACATAATTCAAATAGCAAATGGAACCAGATAGCTCTGATACCACTTGTAAAGACATGGAGCCATGGATCGTTTGCTAATCTAGTGATTATGAGATGGATTCAATGACATGAAGAGTAAGTACAATGAGATTGTATTGATTCAAACTAGAGAGCGTACACACAATTACACACACAGAATATAGATGAATGACCAATAGTTCTAGCATTCTAAACAGGTAAACCTATTTATAGGTGACATTAAATTGGCCAGTGTACCATCTATTTAACGTACCATTGGTACGTTGCTCAGCGTACCATCATGGTACGGACCATGGTACGCTACCCTAGACTCACACATATGCTCTCACATATATACAATACACTACACACTGTAGCATATGAATATGCTCTAACAATAAATTTTCTGTCGATCTTGTGCTGCTTTTAATCTTTCCTTGATCTGCACAATTTTATTAGTCGTCTCTTGCATAATTTTGGGGCCAGATAACGACTTTTACCGACCTCAGACCAACATATCGGAGTTTTGCATTTTCTTCCATACAGAGCTTCAAACGGTGCTTCTTTTATACTCGTGTGATAACTATTATTGTATGAAAATTCAATCAGGGGTAGGTGGTTGTCCCAATTTCCACCAAAGTCAATCACACAAGCTCTCAGCATATCTTCTAATGTTTGAATAGTTATTTCACTCTGGGCATCCGTTTGAGGATGGTAAGCCGTGCTCAGATTTAGACGAGTCCCCATTTTGCTTTAAAAACTTCGCCAAAATCTAGACGTGAAGCGACTATCTCTGTCAGATACTATTGAGACTCGCACAAAGATGTTTGAATAGTTCGTTCACTCTAGCCATCCGTTTGAGGATGAAAGAAAAGACTAACGCGGAAACTTTAGCCAAATTGTACCTTAAGGAGATTGTGGCACGTCACGGGGTGCCAATATCAATAATCTCTGATAGGGACGGTAGATTTACTGCCTGATTTTGGCAATCGCTTCAGGAAAGGATGGGAACCCGATTAGATATGAACACGGCCTATCACCCACAAACGGATGGTCAAAGTGAAAGGACTATTCAAACCCTGGAAGATATGTTAAGAGCTTGTGCGATTGACTTTGGAGGTAACTGGGACACTCATCTACCTCTAGCTGAGTTCTCCTATAATAATAGTTACCACTCAAGTATCGAAGCCGCACCGTTTGAAGCTTTATAGGGGAGAAAATGTCGATCACCGCTGTGTTGGGATGAAGTTGGTGAAAAGCAAATTACTGGACCTAAAGTTGTTCAAGAAACAACTGATAGGATCATGCGTATTAAAGAAAGGCTTAAGGAAGCAGCTGACAGACAAAAGAGTTATGTCGACAGTAGACGGAGACTGTTAGAATTTAACGAAGGAAACCGAGTTATGTTAAAGGTTTCTCCCTAGATATGCATGATTAGATTCGGGAAGAGAGGCAAACTAAGCCCCCGATATATTTGACCATTTGAGATAATAGCTCGAATCGACCCAGTGGCTTATAGACTATGGCTTCCACCCGAAATGAATGGAGTACACGATGTATTCCATGTTTCAAATCTAAAGAAGTGTTTGTCTGATGAAACTCTGATGATGACAAACTTCGATTTAGTGAGGAACCGATCGAAGTCTTGGATTGGAAGACTCAAAAGATAAGATGGAGCCATATAAAGTTGGTGAAAGTCCGTTGGAATTCAAAGTACGGCCCTGAATTCACTTGGGAACGGCTAGACCAAATGGAAAAGAAATATTCCCAACTGTTCCGTCAAAAGCGAAAAGGTACGTCTTAGAAAAAAAATCGAGACAAAATTTCCTTAACCGGGGGAGACTGGGACACCTGTGTAATTATCCGATTAGGTTATGACATAAAACGTATTATCTAATAATAATAATTGTGGATTACTAAAATTTGCAACATCAGGGAACGAATTAAATTGTAAATTTATTTTCTTATTACACACGGGTCAAAACTAATTGACTAAACTAAGATCGGGAGTCCTAGTATAGAAGTTGGTGACACAAGTGTTGGTGAAAACCCGTCATAATTCCCATGTATTCTAAAATATATCAGTAACTCCCAAAAGAATAGAAATACTTGAAAATGGAAAGTTTTAATACGCAAGTGATAACTGCATAAAATACCCGATATGATAAGAACCAATGCAGTCCGAATAACTAAAATATCAAACAAAAGTCTCATGTCACCATGAGATTATCATAAAAAATGATTAACCTCAAAATCTCATAGATATCAGAAAAATAGAAAATACCTGACAACTAAATGACACCGGGTAATTTATTGATTAATTAGCTAGTTATGGAATAAGTTTCATTTTAAAATAAATAATAATAATAAAGATAATAATAATAATAATAATAATAATAATAATAATAATAATAATAATAATAATCATAGAATTAATAATTAAGTGCATGGCTAGATGTAATCATGGAAATTTACCAAGTGTATCCTAACTTCCACTCATCATCGTTCTCCACTTAACACACAACCTCACCACTTCCCAACACCCTCTCCCTTAAATTTACGGCCAACCCCCCCCCCCCCCCTCACTTCACCATTTTTCAAATCAAACCTATCCTAAAGCTTGGAGGTTCAAGAGCTTGAAAGATTGTTAGAAGATTTGGTGACCATCCAAGTGATACAAGAACCTTAAGGTAATCTAAAAACCTCTACTTGTCATCATATCTCATGCTCTCTCCCTCATCTTGGATACTTCATGCAAGTGTTTCACAAACAAAACTTGGACAAAAATTAACATGGATGGTGAATGGGGAATGGGAATAGGTCAAAAATTTTAAAGAAATGGGTGGGTATGTATAAAAATAAAAAATAGATGGGAATATACCCATGGATTTTTGTGGGTTTAGATGTTGGTGGGGGATGAAATTCTAAAACACTAAAGAACACGCATGCATGTGATTAGAACACTTTGATTTTAAAGTCTCATAACACTTCTTGGACATGCACACAAATTACTTTGAAAAAACATGAAAATAAATATGAAAATGGATGAATGCACACTTGAATCTTTGATATGCACTTGATACTATAGATGCATGTAAAAATTATTTATGAATATGTATGCATGTGTACAAAATTCAAAAATATATATGTATACATAGAAAAAATTTGTTGTTGATCAAGATTAAAATTATAATCTATACTAGATTCATTTTTTTTTTAAGAACCTTTGAATATGATGAATCAAGGATTTAATAAAATCCAAGTAAGAACATATACCCTTGTGCATTTAATCAAAAATCATGATGAAAAATGATGAAGGAATGTATGTCTTAAAAATCTTGCATTTACTACTTGAAAACACCTAATAAATACAACTAGTGGTTATTAAATGTAAATTTTATAAAAATTTCGAAAATTACATATATATATTTAGCAGCAGATTTTAAAACACTTGAATATGTATATTTTTATGCATAAAAATTATATAAAAAGCCCCATAATTTTGAGAAATACCAAAAGTGTAAATTTGGGGTTTTTAGCTTGCAAAAAGGGGTTAAAACTTGCAATTTTAATTGTAATTATTAATCTGATATATCAAGCTTATAAGTCACATTTTATACAGCAAATAACTTATACATAGATGAAAAATCAAAATTTGATAATAAAGTTAACCTATGATAAAGATTGATGCAAAACTATTTTTCATCATCATCATCAACCAAAAACCATTCTTGAAGCAAGATTAAAAGAGCAAAAATTGGAGATTCAAGCTAACCATCATCAATCAAGATTCATCTCTTCTTTTAAACCAAAGTATGACTCTCTCTCTCTCTCTCTCTACTCTCCCTCTAGAATCCATACTTTAGATATGAATATTTGATTCTTACATGGCCTTGATGATGATTCCTAACCATTAACAATCCATTTTCTTAAGCTTTCATAACTAAACAAGAGCTTTCACCAACATGCATGAACTTTGTAATGAATGAATGTTGAAAAGCTAGTGATTTAGTGTTCATAACACATGTAACAAGTGGGTTAACCACCAAATATTTTGAGATCTACTAATTGTGACAATCCGTCCTTTCAGGTATTTTCTTGATTTAAATAAACTTAAACTGATATAATTGTCATGAGAACATTTATTTTAACTGTTATAAATGTTATGTGAACTAATGTGCAGGCCCGTGCGATGCACGGCCGAGGGGAACTTTGGCCGACCCTAACATGCTCAGTATGTTTGTATACGTGAAATGGTTTTGATCACACCAGTGCTTGCAAAAACATAACTGTGTAAGTAAAGAAGCTCTGTAACTATTTTTTGGCATTAGCAATAGTCATATATTCAGAGTATTTGCTAAAGATAATATACACCATCAATATGAAAAAATCCATGAAAGTTTAATAGAAGACAACTACACTTTATATGACCAACCCACATAATGTGATCAAGTATGGATGTTAAAAGATGATATTAAGAAAAAGAACATCAAACGACAACTACATGTTTGGTGGGAATGCAGCATTTCACGTTCCTTTTCTTCAGCATCCATGCGTAGTGCTTTAAGCTTCCGTAGTGTTGTTTCATTCGCTTCAATCATAACGTAGCAGGAATGCAGCAGAATATCGGAAGGGGGAAATATATTGGTCAAGGACAGTGTCTAGTACTCTTCTATTCTCTTCCAGCAAGCTTTTAACAGGCCCGTGCGATGCACGGCCGGGGGGGGGGGGGGGATTTTAACCAACCCCAACATGTTCAATATGGTCGTATACATGATATGCTTGTGCTCACATCATTAAAACCAATCTATGGCTGGGAAGACCGGAAACCTGTAAACCATTAAGAAAATGTAAAAATTAGAATGAATTTCATCATTTGAATTAAAAGTAAGACGAAACAGTGGAAAAGTTATAGAAGAAAATTACAGATTGGAAAATACAGATTTAGAAACTAAATTTAGTGTCTGGTTAGCCACGTTGTCATCTTCATCCAGTATCAAAAGTTTAAGTCCATCTCTGCTCTTTACTCTTGACAATGGGACGTAAAGTTGTCCATGACCGAAAAATAGAATTTTGAGATACAAACACACTTTTGAGAGTGACTGACCCTGGATTTTATTAACGACCATTCCCAAACAAACCGCAATTGGATACTATATTCTTTTATACTTGTATGTTACACGGCTGTGGTTTAAAAAAACACTAAATTAAAGAAAATATTAATCTACAATGGTGAATTTTATTGAATTATAAAAATTATACAAAACAATTAAGTTTTAAAGTAAAAGAAATATATTTTAAAATAAAAAATATAAGTTACAAATTAGAGAATACATATCTATATACAACATAACGTCTCGCTTGTTACTTTTCCATCATCGAATATCAGAGAAGTTTGAGTCAACTTCTACTCTTCATTCTTGATAAAGAGACTTGCCCATGACTAAAAACTGGATTCTAGTTTTGATACAATTGTTTCTGGAAGTTTTAGAAGCAAGACATACAATATTCAAATAAAATGTCATCCATAAAACCATAATTTGAGTTGTAATAACAAACGATTAAAATTCTAAGCACCCAACAAATAAGTCATATCAAAAGTTCCACAAAATATAGCATAATTGTTGAAAATGATCATTTTTCGATCTTAGGTATTAAGAGTCTAGGGTTGCCATCATTTTAGTTGAGTTTATTAGGAGCATGTGGCTATGTGGATGAAACAATTAGAGGTTCCTCATCATCATGAAGTTCAACCAGATTTCGCTTTAAATCGCCATGACTTGCTTCAATTGTTCCGGCATTGTCATTGATAAACACATTTTTGTAGGTGCTTGTTCCAATATGTGACGGTAGCCGTCAGTGGGGTAATCATCCGTGCATGACATGATATCCTTAAAATACAAATGTATACAATTTATTAAAAGAAATAATAAATACTATAAATAGTATTTGAATGTTTTAATATGCAATACGCAGACAAAAACAAGAATAATTGCATAAAAATACAAACACTTTAAAAAATAACCACATATATCTATAACATAAAACTTGAAACTGCATAGTAAATTTCCGAGGTAGTAAGCGATAATATATGTTCAGTGTCATCTCTAAAATTTATGCTTAAACACAATAGAAATATGAAAAAATAAAACTAAAAAATATAGGCGTTTATTTTAGATACTATATATTTCAACTTGGCAATCTATCCTCATAGTAAATGTACAGTTGCAAAATAGGCCATAATATATAGATACTACTCTATACAAATGGAAAATAGTATCATTGTATCAAAATGAATGGAAAAAGAAAAGGCCATCACTTAAAACATATAATCAACACTGCTATAATTACTTGATTATTCTCAAAAGAAAAGGCTATAACCTACTATTAATACATGTGAATGTAATTTAGAAATTAGTGCTTCAAATTAAGGAATAAAAATTAATTTATGGTAGCCCAACTAATCATAGAACAACAGTTTAGTGATTAAGAATTCTATTTTAGTAAAATATTAAATGTATCCAGTCTAACTTCAATCAACCAAAATCAAGGAACATACCTATGCGAAACTGATCAAAGCTTTTGATTTGCAAATATACGACAGTGGTTATATACATCTCTGCAAATAATCAAAATCATGTGGTGCAATCTAAAAAAATATTTATATCAAAAATAATAAAAATAGCATACTCAACAGTTAACATGTTCTGTATGAATACAATAGACTACACTGTCAATACCATAACATGCTTTGAATTAAATAATGTCACTTATAATTATAGAGGTATATGAAGCTGAGGTAATTAATATGTAACATTCCAAGTAAAAAACATTTCAACCAAGGCCAAATAATATACCATTTTTCACAGCAGGTAACACAAACAAAAGATTAAAAAATAATTTCACTAAGAGAAAGTTGTTCCTTATAATCCATAGGCAGAGAGCTCAATACAAATTGGTATTAACTGGAGCTAGATTAAACTACTATAATATGTTAGTATTAGTGTCTATCGACATCCTTTTGATCATTTTAACTGGAGTTGCATTTGGTGAACATGCTGCTAATTATGTGTATAATACCAAAACCAGAATACAATTATATAGGAACCTCATTTTCAAAGAACATTAAATAGTCACTGAAAACTAATACCATAACATCCTTATGCATTGTAACATATTATAACTCCAATGAAAGAGGATCAATTTCAGGTTTAGAATCATATTTCATTTAACCTAAGATTTCAGATATATTGAATCATTTTCAATGATCCACTGAGCTATACATGAATCAACTATTACTCATCAATTTAAGCATTAAGGATATGGGGACAGGAAAGAAAGAATATTAAGCAAGTACATTAAAACTAAATGAAAATGCATCTAAAGTATGTCAAAATACAAAAGACTGACCAATAATCAAAGCAAAAGCTCCAACAATGACTAAAGCAATTGAAACCTAGAAAAAAAAAGAGAAATTAGCAGACCTGAACATATAATTCTAAAGAAATGATTTATGGGCCAGTTAAATAAATATACTAAAAAGTAATGCTCTAATAGAAAATTATGAACCAGGTATCAATAGGAAAGAGCAAAATGTAGTGATAATCAGAAATAAATTGTATTTTGGATCATATCTTTTAGCCTATCTGTCCATCCAATTGCATCTCAACCTGTTCATACTTCTAAGTTTCTTTACATGAATCATTTCCCCACTAATCTTATAAGAAAGCAAAAACAAACAAATCAAAACTACATTACACATACACTTCTTCCCCATTTAAAATGAGGTGTGGATTGTGATGTTTTTCTTTGCAGCACGGAAGCAACAGGCTCTATCCTCGTTTCTTGGCATCGACCGGGAATCTAGGATTACAAAACCATCCCTCGACTCCATTTCTCTGTACATTTAGATCTAAAAAGAAAATTAAAATCAAAACAATTAGAGTTTGAAAACAGGAAAAGACAAACAGGAACAAATACTTTTACCTCAACCTTAAGAAGAGGATGCAAAAACAATATTGTTTGAACATTGCAACTGCAAAAACCAACGAATACAGGTCAAATCTGATTTCAACATATAAGAATTTAAACATTTGTGAAATGATGAAATTTTTGTACCTAAATCCGATTGCTCTAAGCCAAAAGGCCTTCGTATGAGATCATCGCCGTTGGATTCGAAAGCTTTGTTAGGCGATTTCGATTTCTTAAAGGCCAGCATATGCTTCCAATAACACCGATTGAAGAGCGGGAGAAGGTTGGATCTTACCTCCGATGTCGAGGGCTGTGAGATTAGGAACCAAGATAGAAATCGCTTGAGAGATGGTCGCTTTTACCTAATCGACGATAACAGGTTGGATGAAAATCGCCTTGGATAGAAAGGAGATACGTACCAGGCGATGAAGTAGAATCTGCGTGAAAGAGAATTAGGGTTCTTGAAAGAAAATCGCATTTGAATGAAGCGATTGTGAAGGAGAGGGTTTTATCCAGATTGTTTATTTAGGGAAACGGGTCGGATACCAAATGGGTCGCGTGTTTATTTTCCGCTGGTCCCAATTGGCCCAGCAAATGGGCGGGAATCTTTGCCAAGATTGCTTGTAAATATGCCATGTGGCTTGTAAACTTTTCTTTTATAATATAGTTAAGATAAGATTAAGATAAGATTAAGATAAGAAGGGGCTGTTTGGTTCGTTGGTTTCATTTGGTGCTAAATGAATAAGCTGTCTGTATGGTAAAGAAATGCTAAATCAATAAGGTGTTGAATCATAAAGTGTTGTTTGTTTGGACGTCTGAATGATTGTATAATCAAACAAAAAAAAGCCATTTTTTTCTTTCAATTAGTTTGTCCATATTGGTATGGGAACAAAACACCAAAATTTTCCTTCATTATATCTTGTCCCATATTGGTGTGGGAATAAAAACTCTATTTTTTCTTTTAAATTAGTTTGTCCCACATTGATGTGGAAACAAAAACATAGTTAGCTTATATATGAAAACCTACATGACATATTAAGTTCTTATGTTGTGTTTTACTATGGTATCTACCCGCGCGCAGGGGGGGTGCAAATTTGGAAAAATTGCCTTCCCGTCCGCACGACCTGCGGACACGAATGCAGCTTCGAAAACTGGGTCTCTTGCTTTTTTGGACAGACATGAATGTTTGTTTTCGTAAGCTGTGCGCAGCCAAACAAACACTACCATATGCGAAAATGTCTTATTCGGTCAGCAATAAGACCCCATAAAGATGAACCAAACAGCCCCGATAAGATTAAGATTAAGATTGATTAAGATTAAGATAAGATGAAGATGATAGATAATAACGAACCTAATTAGTTTGAAGTGACCGCTAAGCCAAATAGCTATTCAACAACATTGGTATGAGATACGAAGTAGAACCTGCGAATCAAAAGGGGAAAAAAAATAATTCTATCAAATAAAAAATAAGCCCAAATATGAAAACTGTAAAAGATCACACATTAGCCGCCAACGTTACATTTTATTGGCGTCGGACAAAGCCACAAAAGTCTAACGTTCCGACGCTACATTTTTTTCACGCCGGACTCGATGTCATGTTCATATGGCAGTAGCTTCCGGCGGTACATTTTCTACCCGCCGGAAGCAAGAATAGGGTCGTAAACAAAGACTACATAGCAAAAAAAATATAAACGACTTACACAATGTTAGGAGATGGCGGGAGGGGGACAGAAAAATGAGGCTTCCTTGGGTTTATATAGGATCGTAAAAGATGATGAATTAATTGAAAGGGAGTTGCAAGAACTCCAAAAGGTCATGTTTATTACCTGTCTTTTTTATCTATATATCTATATAAATACAACAATAAAACTATTTAAAAGGGAGTTGCAAGAACTCAAAAGATTATCATTATTGTGTTATTTATTTGAAAGTTAAGAACTCGGAAGGTTTAAATTAATTATAATGTCATTTATTGTTATTTTTATTATGTATGCGATGAGGATGATGAATGTATATGAATGTATTTTTTTTCTTTTGTCAATGTATTATGAATGAATTAGTATTGGTTTAAGGAGAATGCATTTATGATTTCACATTTATTAAGGTGAAAAATGGTGTCTTTGCTCAACTTTTATATATATATATATAGATATTTATGTGATTGACTTGTGTTGACCATAACAAATAGGATTTGTGTAACCATCACTATACGAGCATGCACTTGAGTCTAGACGTTTTGTATTCTATGAGTTCATGTAAATACTCTGTCATTTTATATGATAACTAAATTTATTATTTATTTGATAATATGTATATATATATGCACATTATACTCTATTATTATAGGTGAAGAGGTGTCACGTAATTATACGTGGAGTCCTATGACTTTATGAGAGTTTTACATGTATCATTATGATTTCATACTCGTCATTTTATGTGAGTTATAAGTATCTATTTATGAATTTATATTCATGATTTTATGTGAACTAATTAGAGATTTACATCTTATAAAGGTTATATGTAGATTGTATTTTGGCAAAAAACACGTATATATATATCATAAAAGTCATTCCTTGTTAGAGTTGTTAACAATTTGTAGCCTCGAGGGACCTATCTCGCCATTTCTTAAACTCGATTTCCATTTGATTAAACTCGGGGGACTAATCTTGTAATTAACAAAAACCCATTTCCTGTTTCATAAATGTTGAGGGACTGGTTATGTTGTTCACCCAAACTTGGTTTTAAAGAAATCGAGCAACTGTCGTCCTTCCACATGCACCTTTAATTTCCGATCTCAAATTGCCAAACGTTACGAACCTTAATCGATCGACTATCATCTTAAATCAACACAAACTAACCCCTCTCATTCATTGGTGTGAAATTTGGGACTCACAAACCATCTTTCTTTCTCGCTCCTCTCCTAAAGTACCGCTAGGCCACCAACAGAAAATTCCGACCACCATTGTTAACTTGTTCGACTCTGTTTTTCTGATAAGAAACCTTGCAGCTTCATCGGATTTCATTTTGCTCGTCCCCATCGCTACTTGCAAGGCCTCGTATGTTTCTGTTTGAGCACCACGGTTTGGTTAATGGTTTCAGTTCGTTCTGACATCCAGAGATTGCGTCGAGTTCGAGTTTCGTTTCGACGTCAAAACACCCCAATCTCTTATCTCTGGTTCAAGCTGATTTCTTACTCATATTAATCGCATTTTTTCTCTATCATAGTTGTTGCATTTAACATTTTTCGATGACCAGAATTATGTGATGATGATCACTCATGATAGAGAATATTCAAGATTGTCATTTAATGATCTGGTTCATCGATTACAAGCAAGGGATATGGAGTTAATGGTTAACAAGTCACTTCCTGCACAAATTCAGAATCCTGCTGTATATCATGGAGAAAAATGATTCAACAATCAATGCTGTGAAGTCTAATATTGTTAGTTCCGCACCTCCTACAACATTCATTGCAGGTAAATCTGAAACTTCTAGTTATTCTGCTGGTTGTACTTGTTTCTGTTCCTAGTTCTTCAACTCAGAATGCTTTGTCTGCTCAAACTACCGATGATTATAATGCTTTAATGTCTGCATTGGTATCTTCATATTTTGGGGTTATCACTGGTTCTGTGAGTAATACTGATTTGACAAATGAAGATTACGATCAGATCAATTATGATCATTTTGAAGAAATGGATCTCAATTGGCAATATGCTATGTTAGTTCGAAGGACAAAGAATTTTTTTAGTAGAACTGGCAAGAAACGATTGAATCAGGATGGTAATATTGGTTTGGACAAATCAAAGGTTAAATGTTTCAAATGTTCTGTGTATGGACATTTTGCCCGAGAGTGTCCAATGTCTATTGAAAACAAATTTGAAGTCAGGTTAACATGCTCATTTGGTGTTTACATCTTCCAATCCAGATCAAAAAGATTAAAGAGTATCTGATTCTGCTGATAACAATTTAACTGAAATATGTTGGCATCCAGATGAATTTGTCTGGAATGCAGATTCTAGTGTCCCAAACCAGTTGAGTGTTCCTATCACTGTTCCATTAACTGCTCGTCATGATGATGATAATATATTAACTAAGTCTGATTCAAGCTCCAAAGCATCATTGGTTGATGAAGTACAAGTTAAAATGAATGAAATTCAAAAGATCGAGGATTCAAAATGTCTTGAATGTATAAGGATGGGTAAGAAGAATGCAAATCTTGAAAAAGATTCTGAATTATTATCTGAAGAAATTGTGATATTAAAGAAAGAATTGGAAGAATTTCAAAAGAAATATTATGAATTGGTTGATGTTCATGAGGATGTTTTGAAAGAAAAGAGTCAATTGGCTAAAGAATTTGAAAAGACCAAAGCTAAAGCATTAGATGCAACACAAGATTTTGAGAATCTATTTGAAAAGAGTTATCCGGTTCAACAAAAGTATAAAAAAACTAATGCACTTGTTGTTGAATCGACTGCTACCATTGAGAAACTTCAAAACAAGATCTCTACACTTCAAGATGCAAATGTTCTTTTTCGAGATAAGAATGAAGTCTTGACAAAAGACATTGAGATTTTCAAGAAGAAAAGAGAAAGTGTGCTTGAGGAATTGTTTGCTGAATGTGAGATCCGGAAGTTGCAAACGTATGAGTATGATGATCTCAATGCAAATTTTATCAAGTTCCAAAAAGAAGTGTTTGATGCTCAACAGAAAATCTCTGAATTGAAGTTGGAAATTTTGGAGTTAGAAAGGCAAGTGAAGAATTGCAATTTGTCGCCAACATTGTTGAATTTTTTATACAAACAGGATCGGAGTGAAAATAGTTCCAAAAAGAATGATATTCACATGGTTACTCAACCAATGGATTTATCTAAATTTACATCTGCTCCACTTGATCCTAAAGATGAATTGCATGACTATTCAAAGTTTACCACTTCATCAAAGAAGAAGAAATCCAAGGATGAGAAAAAGCAAACACCTTTGGGAGAAGCTCCGAAGTTTAATTCAAAGTCTATTTTCTTGGAAAATGAACAAGTGTTTGATAAGGTTGCTTCGAGTACTTCGTCTGGAACTGAAGAGGAAAAAGTTTTGGTTGAAAAGAACAAACTAAAAGACATCAAAGCAAAATTCACTAGAGAAGCTAAGGAGAGAGAAGCTTCTGGTTCTTCTTCAAGTTCATCTAAGACTCTAGGTTATAAGAACAAAGGTTTGGTTTATGAAGTCAAGGAAGCACCGGTTCAAGCTAAGAGGTCAGAAAAAGCGGCAAAGACTCCCAAAGTTAAGGTTCCAAAGAAATCACCTCTTCTAAAGGAAAAATCTTATTATTCTGGAAGATCATCATCTTCAAGGAGTCCATATCCTAGGTATGATTCATATGATGATTTCTTTGATAACGTTGATTCTGAACATTCATCTGATTTTCAAAAATCAAAGAATTTTTCAAATGCTTTCCAATTTCGAGAAAGACTTTGTTATGCATGTCGTCAATCTGGACATCTTGCTGCTGATTGTCCGACGACTACATATATCCACAACACTGCTAAATATGTGGATAACAAAGGTCAGATTTTTGATGAACCATGGTCTCTGAAGGTAAAACCAACTCGTAAGCCGTCTTGGTCTAAACCGAGTACGCCAGTTGAAACTGATTCTGGTTCTGATCACAAATCAAAATCTATTAAAATATGGAAACCAAAGGTTGTTTCCAAGGCTAATAACGACTATGTGGAAGACACCGGGTGACCCGACGTTGTTAAATCGGGTCGATCCAGAGCGACTAATGTTTTGTGTCAACACGTATTTCAGGAAGACCTTCGGTGATTGGAAAATTGCTGATTGTGGAAAATCTGTGATAACTTAAATTTAAATTTCCAAATCAATTTTGTTTTCAAAATGCTAAACTGCTAGTATTCGTGTTGATTGATCAATTTTTGGTTTGTTTTTAAATCTGTCTCATTTTAAGGGGGAGTTTGTTTTTGAAAAATACAAAAATATTGTGTTGTTTTTCAGATGGTAAAAATAAAAATCTATAAATAGAGTTGTCGTTTTTAGGGGGAGAAATTTGAAAAGACAAAAACATTAAAAAATGCAAAAATTCAAAAACATTGAAAAATGAGAAATTGTATCCGACATGATTGGGAAATGATGGTACATTGGCTTACATCGTCTGACTCATGGATAAAATAGATGAAAAAGCCATAAGAGCATTTGATCGATGTGAAAGGTAGGCTCGGCAAATCAGAAAGTATTCAAATGTGATATACACTAAATCTGATGCTTGACTTAGTGGACAACATCTTGATGCGTATCTCAAGATATATCAAGAAAAAGATATCTGAAAAATAAAATGAGAAGTCACTGTGTATACATGTGTTCATTTTGCAAAGATTTAAACTTGTTTGATTTTCTTTATTTTATCAAACGATCGGACTTTTTTGCGTATCGAAAGATCGACCTGATTGTTTTTCGGTTGACGTTCTGCTTTTTTTTCTTTGGTGTTTCGTATAACTCATCGGACTTTCTCTGCGTGTGCGGGAGCACAGACCTGATTTTTGTTGGGTTATATAATTTCAACTTATTTTATTTTCTTATTTTGTTAAATCCGAGGCCTTATCTTCGTATCGAAAGATCGACCATAAGGTAGACGATTTAACGTTCTTATTTCTTTTTGCATGGAACACAGTTGACTATATCATGAATTCAATCACTATGTGATAAATCACAAGTGAAATCATAAAAGTGTGATAAGCAAAAGCATATCTGAGTATGTCTGATAGTGTGGGGGTACACTGGTCAATGCAAATCTAATCAACACTTTAACATATCCAGATGTTATGAGTATGATTATGCCTGAGTTTAAAGTTGGACAAATTATATCTGCAATCGACATGGTTTAGGTGCTACAATAATCGAAATTGAAGTGTAGTTCAGCATGTTATGTCCAATATGATCCCAAGTTCTGATCTTTCCCATAAAAGACAAAAATAGTGTCTGATTCTGTACCTGCATTTACTTTTCTATATCAGAAAATACCAAAAAGATTTTAGGCATGTTTTGATATAAAGTTTTGAAAAATCAAAAAGATTTTATTTCTTATTTCTTTTCAGTTGATCGACATGGAATACAAAATCAAATTTCAAAATCAAAATATCTTGGAGTCTCGAAGAGACGTTTTGCACCAAGATTATTTATGTTGGCAGGTTTCTAAGTGGAAAGAGAACATCAGAACTTCAAGTCTTCTGAATCTATTGATGAAGAGTTTACACATGATGCAATATCAAGTATTCAAGATTGAACTCATCGTCAAGTCGAGGTAGAGTTTGATTGAAGATACATGATACAAGTTTTAAGAGGAAATTATACTGCACATGCCGAGGGGGAGTTTGTTGATACATGGTTCCTGATCGTCATGTGAAGTATCGAGTACAAGACAAAGACATACAAGATTGGTGATGTCCGAACCTTAGACGAACTCAGAGTTCGGACCCAGACGAACCTGGTTTGAACCTAAGGTTCGGCTGATCGAGTTCATGTCTAGTATATATAGTATGTCTTGTGTTGTATTCAGTACTTTTGGAGAAAATCTTCTATGTGTGTTTTGACTGTGTAATATATCTGTGGTTAATACAAGTCCTTTGTATATACTCTCGTGTTCATCGTTTTACATTGATTTCGATATGACCGAGTAGACGATCCACCACTCACGCACTTTCACTTAAACTCGATTTCCATTTGATTAAACCCGGGGGACTAATCTTGTAATTAAGAAAAACCCATTTCCTGTTTCATAAATGCTGAGGGACTGGTTATTGTGACAACCCGTAAGTTTTCAAGAATTTAAACCGATAATATGTACTTATGTGTTAACTATGTTACGTAATTGTTTACTTGAAACGTGTCAATTTTATCATAATTACATCCATTTACAATAGGAATATAGCCTTGACGTAGCCTTAATTCATGTTGTAAACAATAATTGAACATGATGACTTCTTTGCACGAAATGGTCGCTGGAACTTCAATAATAATGAAGCGACTAACCGAATTCATTTATTTGATTTACCAAACTATGTGGTAAACACCATACATAATCCCATCATCTTGTGGATTTATCATTATTTTCATTTATCATTATACATCCATTTTAATCATAAACTTTGATCAACCTCTATCATTTTATGACACATATATTTCACATGTAACTTATATAAACAATTTCTTATTGAATAACAACGTGTTTAGACAATGACAACAAAACGAGACTTGTGACTCAATCCCTACGTTAAACTCGATTTATTTTACGTCCAAAACATTTTATTAAACTTTATTAACATTCGCGACAAATGTATTTTTGCATGCATGTTATACATTTATACATGCAACGTAGGTTTTCAAAATATAAACCTTTGTAATATTTTGAGTCCACCTAAGTTATCATTTTATTATTTCTAAACATCGTGAATAACTATTTTTATAAAATGATTTGTTACACTCGATTCGTTTAATTATTTTATCCGTTCCGCGTAGTATTTGATCCGCCACCTTTTTCCTTTCTCTTATCCCTTCTCCTCGCGACCCGGTCTCCACGAGATTCGAACCCGACCCCCGTCCCATTTCCCTTGTTCGGCCGTGAACAATAACCAAACCACCACCATTCTCATTTAATTGGTTTGGTTAGTAACATGTACTATAAGTTGACCTCCTTTGATGCCTTTCTAATCAACCTCCAACACCTTTATAACCTATGACTACATAGGTAAGAACTTGTCTCCACAACCAACCAAAACTATGGACCAATGGTCAGTATTTTCCCACCCTTTTGAACTCTCTTTTCCCTCTCTAGTTGCAGCCACAAACACACCAACTTACCACAAGTTTAAACCCCTTTGACCCCCCTTTGTGAGCTAGTGAGCCGGCCCAAGCAAGGGACTCGAACCCGTCCCCTTTTCTTCTATCTTTCGGCTCACAAACACAAGCCACACACACAAACACTTAACTTTTATTTAACCTCTCCATGTACTAGATAATTATCAACATAACAAGACCCAAACTCTCTCTTTCTCACCATCTCTCTACCCCTCTCGGCCCTCTCTCTTACTCGGTTCCATTTGGACCGAAACCCACACAAACACTAACCAAATACTTCTCTTTTCTCAATCACTTTCATACATAACCACCTTTGAGAGAACCATTTATCACATTCAATCTCAAGAACACTTCTCTTGCTCTCTTCTCTCTCTCTCAACCGTAAGTCCTCTCTCTCTCTCTAGTCTCTCTCTAGATTTCCTACTCAACCACACATTCTTATGATGTTCCATGGTGCTAGGAAGCAAGAACACTCAAGAACAACCATCATCATCCTCATTTTTGGCCATCCTCATCTCCTAACAAGGTTCCATCTTCACTTCTCCTACAAAAATCTTATTCTTGCAAGAATACTTAGTCTACCTACATAACTAGTTCACTCCATTAGCAAGTCTTGACTCACATTGTTGTCTAAACATCATTTTACCCCATAAAAGCTTACTTACTTGTATTTAACTTCATGTTCCACCATGTATTTACCTACTAGAAACTCATGATAGTGTTTACTTGTAATATTATGTGCAAAACTTAGCTTAGTTGGACTTTTACACAAGTATTTGTTTAGTTTGCATTTTTAGACCTTAACTTTGTATTTATTGTGTATTATGTGTTGATCTTGTAACTTTGGACCCCTTGATGCCTATGACACGTTTTTAGACTCTTAATATAGTCAAAATATGATATCTTGGACTTTAGAAAAGTTACTAGTGCTTAAACTCACCATAGCAAACTTTTACATACAAAAGTACACTTTAAAAAACCCTAGAAAGTGCTTTTCACTATAGATCCGTTTAGACCAGAAACTTTAGACTTTTAAACAGTAGGTTATGATGTTTTAAATGACTTTAGAACATGGCCAAAAGATCCCTTTACAAATTACTTGAATTTGGGCACAAACCGGGACTAAAACCAACACCCGACGGGCCCGGAAACACCATTTTTGTAAAGAAACCCAAATCTGGTCCAAATGAACTCATAGGGTTATTTTAATGATGAAAACATGTTTACAAATGCTTATGGTGAATTTAGGAACCTAACAGTGTCATTTAACGGGCAAACGGGACCGAAACGGCAAAACCGACACTAAATACACAAAACCGGCAAACTAATGCAAACCGACACTTAAAATAATTATCTACCCATTTTGGACAGAAATTAATCATATTTTATTTGACTTGATTGATTTCTAACTTAAACGGATAAATATCGTGTAATCGGCGGTTACCGCAAAATCGCCCGGTTTTTGGTTAACTAGTCAAAATAACCAATTTTCATATGAAAACCCCCATTTTGACTTAATATTTATTTCTATAAATATTTACCATCTTTAAATATTATTTGAGAATTTTTATATATTTTATTTAATTAAAAAATATATATATTTACATTATTTCCAAATAAATACATAACCGGATACACTCACTTTGGCTTTTCAAATCACTTAACCTTAAGGCTACCATGACGTCAAGACTTGACCTACCTAATTGGAGTGACATTAATGTCAACCCAATTACTTATTACATTGCATGTCTTATAATTATCTAGGCTTGCATTTTCGTTGATCACATTTCCGACTACCGTTTCTGAATCATGTGAGTTTTCACGGCCCCTTTTTCCTTTAACTATTTTATCTTTGGGGGAGAATTCATACATACATTTTTCCATGTTAGACAATTAGACCTTGTTATCATAACTGTTTCATGTGCTTTTCCATTGTCCACACTTGTTATCTCATGTTCATTCATGCTATAACCCAAACCGGCCCCACTATTAACTGAATCCGATTAATTATCATTTGCAAACGGTAACGTTTGAATAGATCTATTGGGTTAACGCCCCTGCTCTAATTGGTAGCTCCAATCGTGACTCCGTCTTTTGTCAAAGAGTACAAATTGTTATGTCATATCTATGCGGTACCAACCGGACAATAGGTACCAAGAGTGGGTAAACAGTCAGTTTCGGTATTCAGGGTACATGGTAACATTATCAACTAGTCTTATCAAATATTGTCAATTATTAACATGAACTGATTTCAATTACTATTTTCATTCAACATTTAACTGCTAGCACTTTAAACCTGTGAAACTCACCAACAATTGATTGTTGACCGTTTTCTCGTATGAATTCTGTAGGTCCGGAAATCTCCCAAACACACAATATCAAATCTAATACAAGTGCGGAATCCTTGTATAAGATAGATTCAAGAGAAATAGTAGAAGAATAGACTAGATCTCGTGAAAAGATGAAGTCTTGAATGAAGAACAACTACTATGAAGCTGATCGTAAACACAAGAGTGAGACAGAAATCGTAAACTTGATAATGTGTATTGAAAAGCT
>JBCNJP010000009.1:57322081-57436097 GCA_039602395.1 Deinandra increscens subsp. villosa | reverse complement strand
GTTCTGATCGGAAACCTTGCAGCTTCATCGGATTTCATTTTGCTCGTCCCCATCGCTACTTGCAAGGCCTCGTAAGTTTCTGTTCGAGCACCACAGTTTGGTTAATGGTTCCAGTTCGTTCTGGCATCCAGAGGTCGCGTCGAGTTAGAGTTTTGTTTCGACGTCAAAACACTCAAATCTCTTATCTCTTGTTCAAGGTGATTTCTTACTCATGTTAATCGCATTTTTTTCTGTCATAATTGTTGCGTTTCATATTTTTTCGGTGACCGGAATAAAGCTCCGATCACCGGAGTTTAAAGAGGAGGAAAAGGACTTGATCAGGGAACGGGTTATATATCATTCTCAGGGTTCTAGCCAAATGGCAAGGGCTTTTGATTTATAAGGGCGAGGTCCTAGGATCGAACCCCCTCTGTTCCCAATTCTTTTTGTGTTTGTTTAAAAAAAATCCGGTTTCAATGCCAACCTGTGATCAAAAGAAATTTTGATCGAGTTTAAAACCGAATTAGGCCATTGTCCCAATGGTTGGATCGCTGATTTACGTACCAGAGGTCACGGGTTCTAACCCGTTGACTCCCATAATCACTGTTTTATTTTTTTTATTGTTATTTTGGCCATTAGATCACCTAGAACTCGTACCAAAATTATTTCTTATCGTGTTTTAATCTCGTAAACCTTATATTTGATTTGTTAAGTGGTCTATCTCGTGATTATGATTTAAAACATAGTTTCAACAAATATGTATAAGTAATTAATTATTTATCATGGATTTATGTTTATAATGGAGTACTTTGATAAATATACATGTATATTTGGATATTACTAAATATAGTGTTTTTAGAACTCTTAAACACTTTGTATAAACTACAAATGAACATCGTATGTTTTAGGAACTTGTTATTAATATAATTATATAATTGGTTATGTGTATATACATTTATAATATTATTGTTTAATAATATACATTTCGTTCATCTTCGTAATCGTCATAATTTTGGCAATGTGCCAACCTTCGACTTGTTTTGGACTTTATTATCTTTGTCATGTCATAGTTGACATCATCTAATCTTTCACCGTTGGTCTAGACTTAGTCGTTTTCAATTAAACACACACTTATGTATATATGCTCGTTAGGTGTCTGGTTGGGTGCACAAGACCTGCTATTTGCTACTGGTTGTTGTTATTTATCTTGAATTTGCTATGCACCCGAAGGTGAGTTTCACGACTTCATTTTACTATTTTCAATCCTGTTGGGGGAGATTAACATGCATGAATTTTACTGTTTTGATAATCATGTCACCTGAATACTCGAGCACAAGATTATGAAAAATCTTCACTTGAAAGTTACTGTTAATAATTGTATTTAGCGGAAAATTATTGAGTAGTACTACTGGGTCAGACAAACCCACCCGGGTCACTCGCGACGACTCGATTGGATATCGAACGGGTGTTATACTGGTCCTTAGTCTTAACGAGGCAAAACTTAACTGTCGAGCTTCATTAACTATGAACGTGCCTTTGATTCTTGAAAATAACCTAGCTAGCTATTGTATATATTTTATCGTGATCTTAAACTTGAACATGAACTTGAGTTGTTGTTGTACAGTCAAGCTTGAACTTAAACTTGAACTGTCGAGGAACAGTTGATTTACACTAAACTGGGACTGTTGTTGAATAGTCAATATACATTAATCTGGAACTGTTTTTGAAATGATAAACCTGTGAACTCACCAACCTTTGTGTTGACACTTTTTAGCATGTTATTTCTCAGGTTGCAGATAATCGAGTATCACGAGTACGCATGCATGAGACTTCGACACCCTTTTAGTGACTTTGAACAAGCCACGTCACCTTAGGTGACAATGTTTTTACATAAATAATTTAATTGTATTTACGCTTCCGCAACTGTAACACTCTGAATTTATATTTTATGAAATATGAAATGTTTTTATTAATTACTGGTCGTTTGGTGTAACTAATGGACTGCGATCGTGGTTTGTCACGCTCCCAGCGATGGTATTCCGCGAGTGGATTTTTTGGGGTGTGACACTAATGAATATTCAAAAGACACAAAATTTGTAATAAACAAACACATTTTTATAAAAGCTTTGTTGAATCAAAGAAAAATAATACAAAATGGTTAAAAATCAAGGACTAGATGCATGCATCATAAGTTCAATCTTTAAATGATTATTCAATCATACATGGTTAAATGCTTAAGATTAATGCTAGTAAGGTAATAAATGAATTAGTGATGTATGCATACATGTATACGAAAATTTGTACATAAAATGGAAACATAAATTGGTCTTTAGTTATAAACATTAAAGGATTTAAAACATAGAAAAATAATAACTAATAAATGGACTAGTTTCATTAAATATACTAAAAATATGAAAATATATATGTCGTATATATACATATGTATGTGTGTGTGTATTTGAAAGATTTCATGATTGGTGGAAATGGATGACTAAAAACTAGTGTAATTATGTTGTCAAAAAGGGGCTTTTAAATAAAAGGGGTTTCTTTGAATCTTAAACTAAAAAGTCTAATAAAAATGATTTTTGATTTAAAAAATCTGTTACAGAAGTGTAAGTAAATAAATATAATTTGTTTTAGAATTTTAGGAACTTTTATTATTTTTTATGAATAAAAGACTATTACTAGCCAACTAATAAAAAAATGTCAAAAACAGCTAAAAAACGTAAGTTTTAGCCAAGATCAGTTTTGAACAGCAACTTAAAGCCATATTTTGCAGAAAATAAAAATTATATGTTTTTAGAAAAATAAATGAAAAGGCATAAAGTTTACTTGATCAATCTATATGAATAAAAGACGTAAAAACGTCAATTTTGAGTAGAAAAATTAATTATATATTAAGCTCACAAATAATATGTATATCATTAATAAAAACATTAAGAAATAGTTGAAAGAAAGTTAAAAAATTAGTTCAGTCGTAAAACAAGTCACCAACGGGTTGTTAATAACAATACAAAGGTAATGGGATCATCATCGAAGCAAGTAAGTTAGACAAATGACTTATTTAAATATAATACTTATATGATTTCCCCTTAATAAATTAGGGTGTGATATTGACAAGTAGCAAACGAAAAGTGATGGATAAAACTGTGAGTTCACTACTCCCCCTTTTATACATGTTTTGAAAACATTTTGGGGCTAAGAATGCATAAAATAGAAAGGAATAGTATAGATATGTTAAGTTGACAACTAATGTGTGGGTATGATAAGTAAGGGTGCGAACGCTCACTAAAGATGAGCCAGGCCTAAAAATAGTCTGCCCGTCTAGATCGTTAACTATAGAAATAGACGTGAGAAGTTTTGATAGATCTATAGGGCTGACCCTCCCTAGCCCACTGATCAGTCGCTCTGGTCGTGAAACATAGTGGGAAATACTTTCAAATAGTGCTCTAGTATGGATTTAGAGCTTATGATACTAATGGTACGTTATATTCCTAGCTAGTCTATGAACCACTGGGTTGACATAAAATAAAAAGTGAACCACACGATAACTTCGTTTCCGATACACCAGAACCACACTACAAGCCAAGCCATTACGCACCTGAAAATACATTAGAAAACTGTGTCAACCCAGCGGTTGGTGAGTTCACCGATTTCATGTCAAATCCTCGCATTTCATTTTCACAATCACCAATTTTCAAAACATGTAGTTTATTTTGAAACTACCATTCATTTCACATTTAATTTCAAATCAATAGATATTTAAGTTTTTGCAGACAACGTATGGTTCATAAACTAGCTAGGAATATGACGTACCATTAGTATTATAAGCTCTAAATCGATACTAGACCACTATTTGAAAGTATTTCCCGCCATGTTTCACGACCAGAGCGACTGATCAGTGGGCTAGGGAGGGTCAGCCCAATAGATCTATCAATACTTCTCACATCTATTTCTAGAGTCAACGATTTAGACGGCCGGGCTATTTTTAGGCCTGGCTCATCTTAAGTGAGCGTCCACGCCCTTACTTACGCCTAATCATACCCACACATTAGTTGTCAACCTAACATATCTATGCTCTTCCTTTCCATTTTATGCATTTTCAGCCCCAAAACGTTTTCAAAATATGTATAAAAAGGGGAGTAGTGAACTCACAGTTTTTGCTCGATTCTAGTTTGTGTTGGGTGGTTTGGTCGACTCGTGCCCTAAATCATCTGAGTACATCTTAGTGACCATTTTTTTATCAACCACTCAACTCGGGAATCTCCTACAAGTGTTCTCTATTTTCTCTTAACACTTTCGTTTTACAAGTCGTTATTTAGCGTTTTTCATTGGTTGGTGAAGGGTCGGGTTAGGTCCATATTCCCATGACAACTTTATTCTTCATCATAAATCCTTATTTTATATCCTAAAACTCTTACTTTAATTATACCAAAGCTTAATATTTATTTTTAACAACTATTCTATTTTATGACATTTCACCGCTTTTTATCGCGTTTTTGGTAACGTTTTTGCGTAGATCGTACGCATGCACTTCTTAACTATTGCAAACACTTTTATTACATAAATATACTATATTTATCATGTTTTAAACAGTTTAGCTACTGCTTTACCTATTCCAAAGTCATTTATTTGGCCCGAAAACATCGTTTTTACGACATAGTTTTGCATCAATCTTTGTCATAGGTTAACTTTATTATCAAAATTTATTTTTCATCCATGTATAAGTTATTTGCTGTATAAAATGTGAATTATAAGCTTGATATATCAGATTCATAATTAAGATTAAAATTGCAAGTTTTAAACCCTTTTTGCAAGCTAAAAACCCCAATTTTACACATTTGGTATTTCTCAAAATTATAGGGCTTTTTATATAATTTTTTGTAACATCCCAAAATTCTATGACTTGAACTATATACGTGTGCTATACGTGTTAAGTAGCTAAAACGTATATTGATATGGCTTATTGTTTGATAAATGGGTAAAGGATAATGATTTGCAACTACTATACGTGTTTATGCTATAAATACATATGATATATGTGTTAGATAGTCAAACGTGATGAAACGTATGAAAAATGCATGTTTACCCATTAACGGGTAAAGAATTGATAAAAGATAGGGTTATGTGAATGATACACGTGTTGGGTGATGAAATGAAATAAAAACATGTTTTATAACCATGATAATTGATATAAATGTTATCAAAATGAAATACGTGTTTAGAAGTTGATATGATAGGTATAACTAATAATCGAAGGAAAATACATTTACACGATTGTATTATATTAGATATATGTGTAAGTATATACATACATATATATATATATATATATATATATATATATATATATATATATATATATATTCTAATAGCTTAAATGCATGTGAAATATATATTTGATGAATATATACATGGGAATATGTGTTCATAAAGTTAAACGCGTGAAAAATAAATAATAATGTATCCTTACGTTAAACGGATGGTTAAAAATGAATAAATACAAAACGAATATGAGTATTATACGTATTTATATGTATTTATATAAATCCGAGGCTTAGAAGTTATTATAAATGTGTCCTAAAGTAAATCGGAACATGAAATGATAAGTATGAGAAGTAGAAGGGCTAAAATGTAAATTAATAGAAACTATATATATAAATATATATAAATATACGAATGTATATAAACCTTATCGAAGGTATCCCGAGCCCTAAAACTATTAAAATTATGTCCCATAATATTTTGGTACATAATATAATAGAAGAATAAAAGTTAGAGGGGCTAAAGTGCAAAATAATGAAAGATATGTACATATATATAAATATATATATACGTATATATACGTATATCATCGTGCGTGTCCCGAGCCTTAGAAACTTTTATAAATATTCCCCATAATGATTTAAAGCCTAAAATAATAATTTGGTAGAAGTTTAAGTAATTAACAATAACCTATCTCAGTTTTTGATAATATTGCCTCTAAAGATGATTTCTAAAAATACATAAAAATTAGGGTTCTTGAGCTTGTTATGCCAAATTGAGTGAACGGGTGTAAATTAGGGTCTGAATTTTTATAGGTAAGCCTAAAATAATATATTTTAAGAAAGCCCTAAGTTTATTTCGCAATTGGAAAAGTTTTGGTAAAGGTTTTGTTAACGGGTCAAAATTAAGGTTTTTGTAATGTTGTTCTGCCCAAATTGAGTAAACGGTTTTGAATTAAGCTTTGATATTTTATAGCATAATATAAAATTTTATAATGGATAATATCCTAAGTCGGTTTCGAATAAAAATGATTTTTGGTCAAGAAATGAGAAAAATGAGAAATTAGGGTTTCTAAATAAGATTATTTAATATAAAATAATCCGGAGGGTACGGGGACTTGATTTTTGATATAGTACCATGTTTACATATATAATAAGTATATATGAAGGTAAAATGGATAAATATTAAAGTATTGAATATGCCGAGTTAATCGGATATTTAGAAGTTCGTGCGGACCGGAAGGGTAAGCGCATGTACACTAGGGTTTTTGGCAAAGCGAGGGTGTCACATAAATCCCAACTGGGAACTAGCATACCTCACTGGGAGATCCCAGAATGAGCGTTTACTTATAGGAATGTGCGTCTTCGTATTATCGTTAAAAGAATAGGATAAGTGCCTAAAGGGCATTTTGGTCATTTTGACCTTAACTTAATAATTAAATATTATTAAGATAATAAGATGTTAAAATAAACATAGAAAGTGTTTATTATATTAAACCTTCTGTTAACCCCATATAATACGTGATTAGGTTTAATTGGAAGGCATAGCGGAGGTTTTGTCTGAATTAACTGCTTAAGAGTATAAAGTGAGTTCTATGAGCCCACTCTTTAAATGTTTTAAATGTTTCGGGCTGATATACATACAAATGTTATGAAAATATATTCAAATGTTTTATAACTAAGATACTGCCTGTTTTTAACTATTAGAATTGTTAAAATGTTTTTGATTGATATATACGTGAAAGGTTATGAAAATGTTATGAAAACGATTATTGATGAAATGTTTTACAGTATTAAACTGTTAAATAACCGTTGATTTGAAATATACGTGAAAAGGTTATGATAGTGTTTACGGGTGAAATGAAATGTTTAGGAACTGTGTTAAAATGCCCTTTACGTGTTTTGTGCGATACACATACGTAAAATGTTTTAAGGCATATAACTGTTATAAATGTTGATTACCTGTTATAAACTGTTTTCGGGATGGTTATAATAAACGGGTAATATAAAGGATGAAACCTTTATATAAAGTTTTTGAGAAATGGAAAATGTGAATGTTTGGTCTAAGCTTATGTATATGAATAAGTGTCAGATAAATATGATCTTATTAACCTTGTTGTGATTGTAAGATGATTCTAATATATATTGGGATGATTCTATATCATATCCGTTTGTATTTAAGGTGTGGTGGATACGCTGCGGTACTTCCTATATATTCCTATATATAAACACCCGTAATACAATAAGAAATGTTATAGAATCAGTCCGGTGTAGGTTTCACTGAAGTTTAACAAGACCCATAACATTATATTTATAAAACGCTTATTTCCATATACGGGTGATGGACTGGAGTTGAAAAGGTTATGAGCCCAAATACAAAGGTTATTTAAATGGACTTTTGAGAATGTTGAAAGGTTGAAAAGGTTAAAAGGTTTTAATTTAAGCAGATATTGTCTAGTGAAAAGGGAAAAGGTAGTTGTACAACTAGAAGCGAGTGACGACGGTTCTCCGGGGTAGCGGCAGATGCTCTATGACTGATATTCGGGTGGCGACAGTTGCCCGAGGAACTAACGTGGTTCCAATAGACAATGCTTAGTAAATAAATGACTGCTTATAATATTTTGTATAACTCTTTTATGTTTTATACCTAATGATTATTTGCACAAGAGAGGGTCTAGGAGACCCAGAGTACTTTGAGTACTAAACGGTCTAAAGGTTATGTTTTGGTATAATATTGTTATGTTTATACCTGTTAAAAGGTTAAACGGTTAAAAGGTTTAACGGTTAAACGATTAAACGGGTAAATGGTTGAATGTAGAAAGGGTTAAATGATTAAATGAATGAATGTTTTGATATAACTCCGTTTTATACCTGATAAATGTATAAAGGTTATATTTTGGTATAATGTTTTATACCTGATAAATGTTTAAAGAATAATGGTTTTAAAATTATAGTATAATTCTGTTATGTTTTATACTTGATAAATGTTTGATAAAAGGGGGTCGTTAGGCCCAAGCGTTGGAATAAACTTTCGAGGCAAAGGTAACACTTTTTAAAAAACGTAGAACTCACTAGCGTAAGCTGACCTTTTCAAAAACATATGTATGTTAGGTAATGACGATGTTTAAGGTAGCAAGGAAAGGGCTTTGGTGAGGACGGACTAGGTAGGCAAGCTATCAGGAAGGACTCGGTAGTGTAATGGCAATAGACATAGATAAGATCTAGTGTGAGATTATGTTGTATCTTCCTTACTATTGTACTTGGCTTATAAATAAATGAAAAGTTTTTAATTTCTGCTGCTTAGTTATCTCTGTTGTACCATGTGTTCATGACTAAATCCGACACGTGACCCCTCCTTGAGCCAAGAGTGGGAGTGGGCGTCACACGTTGGTATCAGAGCCTTGGTTTAAGAGATTTAGATACTAGCGCGATATCTAGACTTAAACTAGGACTCTAGGTAGACAAAGTAAGGTAAGATAGGGAATGTAAATGCCAGTCAGGATACTTATGCCCATAGGAAAGAAGTTGCATAAGGAACATAGGAGGTAAGACTTAGGGTATGTAAGTGCGGAGATCACCTAATTGCAATTAGCTACTGCAGTTTGGTATTACCCAAATGAACATATCACAGGTTTTAACTATTGTGTGGCCGAGTGCGGGGTAGGTTAACTGACAGTAAGATACGTGGTCAGTAACTTGTAAGAATGTCTGGAGAAAGGCAGTTGTAAAGGATCGGTCTTTAGAATTACCGGTAAAGGAAGGAAATTAAAGGTATGGACATTAAGGATGATTACGATGAGAGTAACTGGGTTTTGAACGCATCATAATTATATAATTGTATAGCGCTTACACTTATCTAATTATCATGAATTTAAAATTTGGAGACTTCACGTCACATAAGTTCTGAAGTGTAAGGGTATTTTGATCATAGGATCAGAAGTTGAATAGAGATCATAGTTATACGGATAGAACGCCCGATGCGAATTCTGATATCAGTAAAAATATAAAGACAAGTACATACAGCGAAGAAATGAAAGCCACCATATTAGAAATAGTGGCATAGACATTAAAGATTACGTTACTATCGATTGCTAATCAACTTCCAGAGGCTTTGACAAGAAGAATGTCCAATGAAGCTGCCACTAATGGAGCTAGTCCCGAATAATCTTCTAGTAGAAATAGATTCTCGATAAACAGCAAACGGAAGCGGTATGAGATTGAAGAAAGTCTTGAAGGCAATGACGGCAGACGCCACAAGAAGGCTAAGAGAGCTTCTAGAGAAAGAAAGTCGATATGTCATATGTGCGAGAAACGTCATCATAGTGATTACACATGGAGATGAAACCGTCATGACGACTATGGTCAGGACGATCACTTCTTCTACACGTGTGTGGAGCTGAAGGAATGTTTCGAATACGGGAATTTAGGATAAAACAGAGCAGACTGTCCTAGGAGGAGGAAAGCTCAGGAACCGTTGAAGATGAAAAAGAGGCGTGAAGCCGATGGTGCACTCGAAGCTCTGGAGAATGGAGTCAGGACTCTTAGTATTGCGGGCATAGAACCTGAGTTTACATCCAGTGTAATTTCAGTAATGGAAAACTTAGAAGTCTAAATTCGATATTAGGAATTGTCACATAATATGCTACACCGATGCGAGTAAATGATTAGTATTTGACAAATGCTATTCTTAAGATCAATGCCAAGCTAGAGATAACGATAGATAAATTTAGACATTGAATGAATTGACTCGCGGAATGCTACACGCAAATCATCTGTAACCAGAGGAAAGTTCAACATCATACGCAAGGATCGTGATGGCTTAGCAGTAAAGATTACTTATGTAATCAAGACGTGGAAATTCATAGGTCAAGAGGTAAGTCATACTCAACGTATGCCATTGACTCGGAGATGAAACCAAAAAGCTGAAGAACGTATCAGTGACGCGTCAATTTCCGAACGAATTATCCAGAGAATCCAAGGAGCAGCTCGTCTGATGAAGTACAAATCAACTCAACGCAAGAAGCAAACACCCGAAGCAATACCAGAAGCAACGCCAGAAGTGGAAGCACCGTACCAGTTATCTCCATTAGAAGTGAGGAAATTTCTTTAGGTTAAGTACCTCGCCTTAGGATACTCTAGCATATTCAAAGAGAAGGATGGAAGAAAAGAATGTGCGTAGACTGCAAGAAGATAATGAAGCCATTGGTGAGAAGCAGATGTCCTTTTCCAAGGATCCACCATCATTTCAACCAGCTACAAGGAGCAAGACGATTTCCCCAAGGATGATCTAAGATCAGATTAGCGCCAGCTAAAGGAATATAATGAGGCTATAAGAGGATAGCTTTTCGGAAGCAAAAAGGATCATTATGAGTCCTTAGTAATGTTGATTGGAATGACGGTCGCCTCTACAACCTAGAAATCTCGTGGCTGAGCATGCAGACAAATGATGTTCTAAAGTTCTCAAAGAGTGGAGAAGAATGCATGAGGCACTAGAAGAAAAAGCTATGGATCAGAAGGAGGCTATATGTAGGATTCTGAAGAGTGCAGAATTGCGAAACGGGAAGTTCATATGATCAACGTGAGAATTACCCTAATAGGTTCCTTCGAAACAGTAATACGTTGGAAATCGCTAAGACTTTCCAAAGATCGTAAAACCAATAGGTTGACTAAGAAGATGTCAAATCCTTTTGTATCCTAATTAATAGTAGGCATGTGAGAAAGTAATGAATGGATTAACTCAGGCATCTGTAAAATCATTACCGAATAGGCCTAGTGGAAAAGGAAATTGCAGTAGTAGTGTTTACACTCAAGAGATGCAAAATACTAAATGAGATTGTGCACTAGGATTAGTCCCGTGCAGGCGGATAAATGTTGAACGTACGTAGAAGGTTAAAGCCGGGTAGCAGAAGTTTCGCGATAAATTTCAACCTTGTGAAATTTCGAAGCACGTTCCAGTGGAGTTCATAATCAAGCTATCCTATATATATAGCTAAGAGTTATGACACCACCTAGATCATATCGGATTGATTAAGGAAGGAGTTCCTTAATTTTGAGAAGCGTATTTCTCTCAATACGTCATCTAGATCGTTCGTTAGAAAATTTTTACCTAAAAGAATTAGTATTCGTTCTGGAAATATGGTCCACATCCTAAAGTGGAACGAAATTCCATGGATAGAATAGTTAAAGTATTACCTTAGAAGTAATAGGGATAAATGATAGATTGTCATCGAAAGTTTGTTGCGATATTAAAATCGTAACCTAGGAACCATATGGTTCATATGAAAAAGATGCATTAGTTGCATGAGAAAAGGTACCGGGATTAATCCAGGAAAGAGAGGTGGAAAGGTAAAGATCTCATTGTGAGTTAAATCACAGTTTGAGCATGTTTCAAGGACGAAACCTTTTTAGGGGGGGGGGGGAGGGGTAGAGTTGTAACATCCCAAAATTCTATGACTTGAATTATATACGTGTGCTATACGTGTTAAGTAGCTAAAACGTATATTGATATGGCTTATTGTTTGATAAATGGGTAAAGGATAATGAATTGCAACTACTATACGTGTTTATGTTATAAATACACATGATATATGTGTTAGATAGCCATACGTGATGAAACGTATGAAAAATTCATGTTTACCCATGATAATTGATATACATGATATCAAAATGAAATACATGTTTAGAAGTTAATATGATAGGTATAACTAATAATCGAAGGAAAATACATTTACACGATTGTATTATATTAGATATATTTGTAAGTATATACATATATATATATATATATTTCTAATAGCTTAAATGCATGTGAAATATTCATTTGATGAATATATACATGGGAATATGTGTTCGAATAGTTAAACGCGTGAAAAATAAATAATAACGTATCCTTACGTTAAACAAATGGTTAAAAATGAATAAATACATAACGTATACGAGTATTATACATATTGAGAAGTAGAAGTTATTATAAATGTGTCTTAAAGTAAATGTGTCTTAAAGTAAATCAGAACATGAAATGATAAGTATGAGAAGTAGAAGAGGTAAAATGTAAATTAATAGAAACTATATATATAAATATACGAATGTATATAAACCTTATCGAAGATATCCCCGAGTTCTAAAACTATTAAAATTATGTCCCATAATATTTTGGTACATAAAAATAATAGAAGAATAAAAGTTAGAGGGGCTAAAGTGCAAAATAATGAAAGATATGTATATATATAAATATATATATACGTATATATACGTATATCATCGTGCGTGTCCCGAGCCTTAGAAACTTTTATAAATATGCCCCATAATGATTTAAAGCCTAAAATAATAATTTGGTAGAAGCCTATGGGCTGAAATGTAAATAAAAAGTACAGGGACTAAAACTGCCAAACTGTGAAAGATGCCTCACGGTACACGAGCTTACCCTCGCGGTACGCGACCCGTTTGTGGACCAGAATTCGCCACAGCTCGACTTGTTCTTCACGTTTTGACCAAATTGACTAGCTTAGGTGTCGATTCCGGCCACAATATTCACCCCTCGATGTGTAGGAACCCCAGGCGACCTCCATGACTATAAAAGGAGGATCAAACACTCCATAACAACTCGCAATATCTCGATTTCCTCCTCTAAAAACCCTCTTACGAACCAAAACCTTTTTCTGTCAAATTCGATCCGATCGTTTAGAGTTGGGAGCTCAATTTCTACAGTCAAGCATCATTAGGTATGATTAACAATAACCTATCTCAGTTTTTTATAATATTGCTTCGAAGTATGATTTCTTAAAATGCATAAAATTAGGGTTCTTGAGCTTGTTTTGCCAAAATTGAGTGATCGGGTGGGAATTAGGGTCTGGATTTTTGTAGGTAAGCCTAAAATAATGTATTTTAAGAAAGCCCTAAGTTTATTTCACAATTGGAAAAGTTTTGGTAAAGGTATTGTTAACGGGTCAAAATTAGGGTTTTCGTAACGTTGTTCTGCCCAAATTGAGTAAACGGTTTTAAATTAAGCTTTGATATTTTAAAGCATAATATAAAATGTTATAATGGATAATGCCCTAAGTCGGTTTCGAATAAAAAATGATTTTGGTTAAGAAATAAAAAAAATGAGAAATTAGGGTTTTTAAATAAAATTATTTAATATAAAATAATCCGGAGGGGGTATGGGGACTTGATTTTTGATATAGTACCATGTTTACATATATAATAAGTATTGAATATACCGAGTTAATCGGATATTTAGAAGTTCGTGCGGACTGGAAGGGTAAGCGCCTGTACACTGGAGTTTCTAGCAAAGCGGGGGTGTCGCATAAATCCCAACTAGGAACTGGCATACCTCACTGGGCGATCCCAGAGTGAGCATTTACTTATAGGAATGCGCGTCTTCATATTATCGTTAAAAGAAAAGGATAAGTGCCTAAACGGCATTTTGGTCATTTTGACCTTAACTTAATAATTAAATATTATTAAGATAATAAGATGTTAAATAAACATAGGAAGTTGAAAATGCGTGAGAGTATGATCGTCTACTCAATCGTATTGAAATCAATGTAAAATGAGAGTGAACACAAGAGTAAATATAATAAAGCTTGTATTAGACCACAGAGAGTTTACATAGAAAGACACATAGAAGATTTGATCAAGAAGTACCTAAACAATACACAAGACAACAATTTATAATGCAGAAATACGATGGGCCGAACCTCAGGTTCGGACCATGTTCGCCGGTGTCCGAACTTGGAGTTCGCCTAAGGTTCGGCCATAACCAATCTTGCATCATCTTGTCTTGTACTCGATATTTCACATGACGATCAGGAACTAGGTATTAACAAAATCCCCCTCGGCATGTGCAGTATCAATCCCTTCATTAAAACTTGTATCTTGTATCTTCAATCAAACTCTCCCTCAACTTGACGATGAATCTGATCTTGAATACTTGATATAGCATCGTGTGTAATCTCCTTATCAACAATCTTCAGAAGACCTGAAGTTGTGATGTTCTCTTTCCACTTAGGAACCTGCCAACATAAATAATCTTGGCTCAAAACGTCTTTTCGAGACTCCAAGATATTTCGATTTTGAAATTTGATTTCGTATTCCGTGTTGATCAATCGAAAAGAAATAAGAACTAAAATCTTTTTGATTTATAACAACCTTATATCAAAACACACCGAAAATCTTTTTGGTATTTTTTTATATGAAATGTAAATGCAATACAGAATCAGACACTATTTTTTTTCTTTTGCGAGAAAGATCACGACTTGGGATCATAATGAACATAACATGTTGAACTACACTTCAATTTCGATTATTGAAGCACATAAGCCATGTCGATTGCATATATAATTTGTCCAACTTTAAACTCAGGCAGAATCATACTCATAACATCTGGATATGTTAAGATATTGATAAATTTGCATTGACCAGTGTAACCCACACTATCAGATATACTCAGATATGCTTTGCACATACCAAAGAAAATAAAGCAGATGTAAAACCACGAAACAGATCTTACTACTGCATGATTTGGTTAATCGATGAATACGGAAGTAAATAAAGCTTTGCTTTATTGATTCACAAAGATGATTACAAGGAATTTAGAGAGAGAGAGAGAGAGAGAGAACACACTCAAATACACACAGTTAAGAAGATGAAACTCTCAAAACTAAACAACTCTCTCTAACATGATCTATTTATACCCTTCACTAAGACTGGCGTACCAAGTGACATACCAATTGGTATGTGCGTACCAATTGGTACGGCGTACCATATGGTATGGCCACTAAAGTATTTAGCCACTAAGACTCACTCCAACGCTCTGAACTAGATACAATACACGAGACACACTGTAGCATAGAAATATGCTCTAACAAACTCCCCCTTAACGTGTAGTGTATCTATGTATCTATCTATCCAACTAAACTTCAATCTTTAATCTTCAGCATCGCTGCATCCGATCTTCAACTTGAACTCTTGTCAGAAATAGAGCTTGCATGGCTGAATCAATCTTGAACAATCTTTGAACTTCAAGATCCACTTGTGAAAGATATTACATACTCCACCTTTCACCATGCTTGAGTCTTGTCACACAGGACCTGCAATTTCAGAAGACAGAAACGCGACTTTTCTTTTTCTTTTAAAAATAATTTAATCTTGGCGCAAAACTTCTCTTCGAGAATCCAAGATATAATTTTGAAATCGGAATTTTTAAATCTTGTATCGATCGGTCGAAAACAAATAAGAAACAAAATCTTTTTGGCTTTTTGAAACTTTACATAAAAACACACCTAAAATCTTTTTGGATTTTTCAGATATGAAACATAAATGCAATACAGAAATGTAGTACTGAATCACACACTATTTTTGTCTTTTGCGAGAAAGATCACAACGTGGGATCATATTCGACATGACTTGCTGAACTACACTTCAATTGCAATTACTTCAGCTCACGAGTCATGCCGACTACTGGTATAATTTGTCTAACTTAAACTCAGGCACAATCATATTCATAACATCTGGATATGTTATTGTATTGATTAGATTTGCTTTGACCAGTGTACCCACACTATCAGACATACTCAGATATGTAGTTTCTTTTATATCACACTTTTTGATTTAATCACATAATGATTGAATTCATGATATCATCAACTGTGTTCCATGCAAAAAGAAATAAGAACGTTAAATCGTCTACCTTAATGTCGATCTTTCGATACGCAGATAAGGCCTTGGATTTAACAAAATAAGAAAATAAAAACAAGTTGAAATTGTATAACCCAACAACAATCAGGTCGGTACTCCCGTACACACAGAGAAAGTCCGATGAGTTATACGAAACACCAAAGAAAATAAAGCAGAACGTCAAACGAACAACAATCAGGTCGGTCTTGTGAACACACAGAGAAAGTCTGATCGTTTGACAAAATAAAGAAAAACAAAGACGTTTAAGTCTTTGCAAAATGAACACATGTATACACAGTGACTTCTCTAGAATTTAATGAATATCACATTTGAATACTTTCTGATTTAATGCTGAGCCTACCAAGCACATCAAACAATGATCTTATGGCTTTTTAATCTATTTTATCCATGAGTCAGGCACGTAAGCCAATGTACAATCATTTCCCAATTTTGTCGGATCAATTTCTCATTTTTCAATGTTTTTGTATTTAGGTGTTTTTTCCTTTTTCTCCCCCTTAAAATGAAAACTCTATTTTTGGCTTTTCATTTTAACAGAACACAAAGACACTATTTTTGATTTTTCAATTTTCTCCCCCTAAACTACATACAAAATGTAAAAGAAAGAAACTTGACCAATCGATACTCATACCTCAACAATTTTTAGCTTTCAGAAAACCTTTCATTTTGAAATATGGAGCATTCAATTTAAGTTAAGCAGGAAACTCCACTATCAGCAACTGCTTGAAGCTTGAACTTCACAATCACCGACAGGTCTTCTTGAAGTACCTGCACACCAGATTTAAAGATTAGTACTCAAAAGACCCGAAGCACACAGCTTCTGGTCGACCAGTGTCTTCCACAAAATTATTGAAAAATGAGAAATTGTTTCCGACATGGTTGGGAAATGATGGTACATTGGCTTATGTGTCTGAGTCGTGGATAAATTAGATGAAAAAGCCATAAGATCATTGTTTGATGTGCTTGGTAGGCTCGACATTAAATCAGAAAGTATTCAAATGTGATATATATTATAATACTAATGTTTGACCAAGTGGACAACATCTTGATGCATATCTCATGATATATCAAGGAAAAAATATGTGAAAAAGAAAATGAGAAGTCACTGTGTATACATGTGTTTATTTTGCAAAGATTTAAACTTGTTACACCTTTCTGCAATCGCATCCCATAATTCCTATCCGTTGTATATTTCTTAAATTGATGCATTAGATCTTTTGGTAAGGCCATTGTAAGATAACTATATGTTCTCTTTTCTCTGGAAAAAAATGTATGTTCGTCCGCATCAAAACTACTAATCATCTTCCGCTTGTTGGGACCTATCATCGGATACTCATATTCTTTCTCAATCGGAATCCAACTATCAATATCTTGAGAATAAATGTAGAATTTAAACCGACTTCTCCAATTGTTATAATCTTCCAACCGAAGCAAATAATGAACTTTTGGCGTTGTTCGTATCTCGTTATCATAGTTCAACATGGCTTGCATCGATGTTTGAGCAGCTGAAAATGATTGAAAATCGGAGGTCTTCCAAGCGGATTTTGGGGTTCAAACCAGAGGGTACTAGCCGTTAGGCGAGTAAAAATATAGAACTCGTCAAGACGAACGTTTTGGCTGGTATTGGGTTCCGTAACTCAAAACGGTTCTCAAGTTACGTCAATTTTAGTGAACGTCACAATTCTGCTCACGTACCAAAAACGATATCCGTACTAATGATCTTCAGCGTACCAACCACGTACCAAAAATATTTCCACGTACCAGATTTTACCACCGTACTGTTGGGTTATATAACAAATTATCTCACGAGTACGCAGCGGAAAGAAACCTATGAATTAATCTAACTAACCGGATAAAACATCTTTACCTTATGAGCTCGGATTGACTTGATCTCTTGGAGGATTTGACGCAAATCCCTCTACGATCGCACACACGACACACCAATGCTATGTGCTAGCACTTTGATCATGAACACCTCCACTCGAGATGGCCTTTGCGAACCACACAAGAACCGAAACCCCCCTTGGGTTTTCTTGTTGCCGAATCCGAGAGAGAAGAAAGAGGAAATTAGGGTTTGCCTTTTATCAGATAAAAGCAGCAGCTAAATCTTAAACCCAGAGGGTCTATATATAGGTTTAAAAGACTTGATAAACAAGTTAAGGATTGACATAGGAGCCCTAGATCGAAATCGACTAGAGGCCTATCCAAAGCCTTTTCTCAATTGTAATCCAATTACAACTCTCTCTAATTACAACTAACACCCCTCTGTTAACAATTAACTGTTAGTTTTTAACGAAACCTCGTTAAATAATTCGTGATAAATATTAATTAATATTAATACATTTGGTGTCGAGACGTGTGACCCCGTAGGCTCAAATAATTTCCAGACATACGCTTACTATTACATGATCATATCCCTACAGCTCCCACTTGAGCTTGCAATAGTAAAGGTAATAACATTGGTTAGCGTCTAGCAACACGCCAATGCTCCCAGAAATATTTAAGTACAGTTTCTCAAAGTGTATTTAAATGGTACTGTCATTTACTATCCCTTTGTTACCGATACCGTGTTAAATATGAATATGGATCAAGTCATTTCATACTTTAACGATTCTGTTTCTCATTCTCTCAACTAACTTAAGATTACCAAATTGCAAATCGAGACATTTCTAGATTTCATTTTGGGCACGGCCATGCAAACATCTTAATTAGTCCAATGAGGGCCCAGTGGTATCTGCTTCAGCACAAAGCTGAAGGAACAAATCCTCTTGACTACACGTGTCAAGTCACATACTTCACTACACTTACTGAAAATAGCCCTTTTGTACTACCTTATTCAGGATAGTTAGACCTATATCAAGTAGGTGCAATCCATACATGCATGACCTGCTTGTATCTCAAGTCTAAGGATAAGTAAAGCAACCATTTACGGATTTCACTTAATGACGCCGATCCATAAAGTGACAATTCGTTAGTGGGTCAGTCCAGTATGCATCCAATGAATACCATGTGAGTTTGGTGGGACCATCCTAACCAATCACTCAGATTTTGTCTTAGTTTAACTATATTCCCATATAGTTAATCGACAATGGACAATTTAGAATACTTGACAAGTACTCAAGGATTAAACATGCAAATACAGGACACAATTTACTATTAAATGAAATCAAACATATCAAGTACTTTATTTCATTATATAAACAGAAATTGTTTAACATCCCTTATCCAAATACCGAACATCAGACATACATGATTTAACTAGCTAATTTAAGTCCCATGCCCTCGGCATGCCTTTCAAGCTTTGGCCTCGACAAAGCTTTCGTGAAAGGATCAGCTAAGTTAATAACTGTGCGAACTTTGAGTAATTTGATTTCACCTAGTTCGATTTGCTCACGAACATAGTGATATCTCCTGGCATAGTCTCTGGCGCCCTTCTGAACTTCAGGTTCTTTGGCGATGATCAATGCACCCGAGTTATCGCAGTACATGTCGATCGGCAAGTTACTTGTGGGGACAATGTCAAGCCCACTAATAAACTTCCTTATCCAGACAGCCTCCATTGCAGCTTCCGAAGCAGCAATGTACTCAGACTCTGTTGCAGACATAGCAACTGTGGTTTGTTTCTTGCTTTTCCAATCCACAACGCCTCCATTCATAACGAAGACGTACCCAGACTGAGACTTCGTGTCATCTCTATCAGTCTGAAATCCAGCATCACAGTATCCGGTCACTTTGAGCTCTTGATCTGGATTTCCCCCATATACCAAAAACAAATCTCTAGTAGCCCGTAGGTACTTGAGAATGGTCTTAACAGCAGTCCAGTGACTTTCACCTGGATTCTGTTGAAAACGGCTAACGATATTCTGCGCGAACGCTATATCAGGTCTAGTGCATCTCACCGCATACATTATAGATTCTACAGCCGAAGCATAAGGGACTCTTTGCATACGCTTCACCTCATCAGGTGTAGAAGCACCTTGTTTGACCAATAGACCAAGTCCTTCCTGCATAGGTACTATGCCACGCTTGGAATTCTCCATCTTGAATCGCTTCAAGATCTTATCAATATAAGCACTTTGACTTAGTCCAATCAACCGCTTAGTTCTATCTCTAAAGATCTTGATTCCAAGAATGAATGCTGCTTCTCCCAAGTCTTTCATAGCAAAACACTTTCCAAGATGGGATTTTATATCTTGCAACATTGGAATGTGTTTCCCTATTATCAATATTTCATCTACATATAAGACAAGGAAAGTAACATTACTCCCACTAGCTTTGCGATATACACATGGCTCATCGGGATTTTGAACGAAACCAAACTTTTTGATTTCTTCATCAAACCGTTTATTCCAACTCCTCGATGCTTGCTTTAGTCCATAAATGGACCTCTGAAGCTTGCATACTTGGTTGGGATGTTTTGGATCAATGAACCCTTCAGGTTGATCCATATAGACTTCTTCATCCAAGTAACCATTTAAGAAAGCAGTCTTAACATCCATTTGCCATATCTCAAAGTCATAGTATGCTGCTATGGCTAAGAGAATCCTAATAGCTCTTATGTCTGCTACTGGTGAAAAGGTCTCATCATAGTCAACGCCAAAACGTTGAGTATAACCTTTCGCCACGAGACGAGCTTTATAGGTGTGTACATTTCCATCCATGTCGGTCTTCTTCTTGAAGAGCCATTTACTCCCAACGGTTCTTGCGTTAGGAGGAAGATCAACCAGGGTCCAAACGTGGTTATCTTGCATGGATTTCATTTCCACATTGGCAGCTTCAAGCCATTTGTCAGATTCCGGATCTGATAATGCAGCTTTGAAGTTCGGAGGCTCATTGAGATCTCCTGATACGTCATCCTCGGATTCGACTAGACCAATCCATCTATCCGGATTACGTACGACCCTTTCGGATCTACGAAGTGGAATCGCAACATCATCGACTTGAGGTTCATCACTTTGAAAATTCCCCCCCCCCCCCAAGTTGATGAATGCTAGTTGTTTCAGAGTGTGACACATCTTCTAGTAGTTTTACAATTCTCCCACTGTTCTCTTGAGCTATAAAATTCTTTTCAAAGAATTCAGCATATCGAGCAACACGAACAGTGTTTTCGGAAGGATTATAGAAGTAGTAACCCATTGTTTCCTTTGGGTATCCCACGAAGATGCACTTAGTAGTCCTGGGTTGTAGTTTGTCAGGCGTATCACGCTTCACAAGTGCCTCACATCCCCAGACTCTTAAGTAAGACAACACAGGGACTTCTCCATGCCATAATTGATATGGTGTCTTTTCAACCTTCTTGGTTGGAACCATATTTAGAACGCGTAGAGCGGTTTCTAGAGCAAAATCCCAAAATGATATTGGGAGAGTTGTAAGGTTCATCATCGACCTCACCATCTCTAGTAAGGTTCGATTCCTCCTCTCAGATACTCCATTATGCTGAGGAGTGTAAGGAGGAGTAAGCTGTTGGACAATTCCACACGCTTTTAGATAATCCTTAAACTCTTGGCTTAAGTATTCTCCACCACGATCCGATCGAAGGATCTTGATGGTCTTACCGAGTTGATTTTCAACTTCGTTCTTGAACTCTTTGAATGTTTCAAATACCTCATGTTTATGTTTAAGCAAGTAAACATAACCATAACGGCTGAAATCATCCGTGAAAGTCACGAAGTAGCTAGCACCTTTTCTTGACACATGTCTAAATGGGCCACAAACATCAGTATGAATGAGTCCAAGTAGTTCTTTAGCCCTTTGCGGCTTATTCGGAAAGGGTTTTCTTGTCATCTTTCCTGAGATACAGGAAACGCATTTATCAAATGATTCATCATTTGATTGTAAGATCCCTTCATGTTGAAGTCTTTCAATGCGATTTTTGCCAACTTGGGCAAGACGACAGTGCCATAGATAGGTAGAGTCCAAACTAGTTTTGGCTCGTTTGCTAACAGTGAACATTGAATTATTTGAAACACAACCACGCATATCAATTTCATAAATGCCATCACAAGGAATAGCATCAAAATAATGAACATTATTTTTAGAAACTGAAATACCGATATTATTAAACGCATTAATAAATCCTTGGTTTTTCAACAAAGAAACTGAAATAACACCTCTAGTGATAGAAGGTGCATAATGACAATTATCTAATACAATTAATAACCCAGAAGGCAGAATTAAATGAAATTCTCCTATAGCTTCCACAGCTGCTGGCAAACCATTTCCAACGAACAGCTGCAAAGCTCCAGGCTTCAGTTTCCTCCTCTTTCTAAGACCCTGTAACGAATTACAGATGTGAGTTCCACAGCCGGTGTCATACACCCATGAATCACTCTTAGAAAAGGAAAATAATTTAATTGTGAAGATACCTGAGGTACTAGTCCCACTAGTATTCTTTCTCTTCTTCATCAACTCAGCTAGATAGGTAGGACAGTTCCTCTTCCAGTGTCCAACTTCACCACAATGGTGACAGATCTGGTCTTTAGCCGGATGCTCTTTTGCGGCCGGAGGGGTTTGCTTGGTTTTAGGAACAAGCGCAACTGCCTTGCCTTTTCCCTTACCATCATTCTTGCCCTTCGCCTTTTGCGGTCGTTTAGCCTTTTGGATCTTTCCCCCTTTGATCATAAGAACTTGGGGTGTTTCAGTGGCCCTTTTAGGAATCGTGTTTTCATACTCGACAAGCATAGCATGAAGCTCAGGTATAGTCTTAGTCATACTATGCATGTTGTAGTTGCGCACAAAACCCTCAAAATCCTTCGTAAGAGATTTGAGGATCATGCCAACTGCCACAGCCTGATTATACCCATAATTGAGCGATTCCAATTTGTCAAAGTAGCTCTTCATCTTGAGCACATGACTACTGACCGATTTACCAGTTTCAAGCGTCAAGTCGTGGAGTTCCACAACTAGGTCGAACAATTCAACACCAGCTTGTTTTTTCATACATCTTCTTTAGCTCTTTGATCATATCACAAGGTGTATGAAATTCGTATTGCTTCTGAAGATCGGGAGTCATACTCGAGATCATCATGCAAGCAACCTCATCGAATCTGCTATACTCTGCATTGTAGAACGCTTTCTTTTGATCAGAAGCATCAGCAGCTGGCTCGGTCGGCCAATGATGTTCAAGGACATCGGTCCTCCGTTCAACTCTAAGGACAATCCTCAGTTGACGGTACCAGTCATTGAAGTTTGATCCATTCAGCTTTTCTCTTTCAAACATTTGACGAAAAGCATGACCAACATTGTTTTGAGGAGGGTTTGTTGCCATCTACAAAACCGATTAAGTTCAAAAATCAGTATTTTCGATAATCTTTTCCTTAATAAATTTAATTACCCAATGTTTAAACATTTTAAACAATTAAGCTTATTAAGGTTAGGATCCAATTGACATGACATCATTTCATTAGTTGATCTGCTAGAAATGATGCATTCAAAAGGTGAGTGACGATCAATAATTGTACTCCAAGTACAATTCCTAGATTTTATGGGACCTACAACTTGCACCAAGTGATTTGTAGTCATGTTTCATCCCATCTTTTTCCACGGGCTAAGGGTCTCACCGCCTAGCTCGCTTTAAGTCATCCAACCAAGAATGCACAAATTGTCCACCATTGTGTACCAATGAGTGGGAACTTGTCTTGCAGATGCTAATCTACCATTGTGTACCAATGAGTAGAGTAACACCCACAAGTGTCCTTTACGAGTTGGGTGGCAAAGACTTAAGTCTTGATTGGGTCAAATCAATTTTGATGTGTGATCAAAATGTTATGTGTGAAGATTCATGCATATCTTCACTACATAATGTGTTTATAAAATTCTTAGTTTGTCTTCCAAATCAAAAGAGCTCGGTAGCTCCATTTGCAACACACAAAGAAGCGTAGGGGTGAGGTTTGCAACTTTTGCAATTAAAAACCTACCCCTTTAGGGAAGCAGAGCGACCCGACTTATACCTCTCTTAGAGTGTGTTCAAATGGGTGAGCCGGTGTTTCTTTTGAGTTTTAGGACACAAATTTTATTTTATAAACAAAATCATATTTCAATAGATATTTAAGCAAATTTCGATTTTCATAAAACAAACTTGCAATTAAAACCTTTTATTATGTCACAATTATCACAATAATCACATAATCTTAGGGTTTCTAATTATCTAACATAATTTTAATTTTAATCCTCTTTGATCTAAGTAATAACCATGAACGATTTGCATGAAACATCATGGTTTTTACTTTCTTTTTAACATTTAAAATAAAGGTACAACATGTTGATTATCAAATAACAAAAACTTAGGTTCTCAATTTTAGATCACAAAATCAAATTTTAGACCTAAAATTAGGGTTTCCGATTCGGCTAGAGGTTTTCGATCCACAATATATAGTTTTCGATCGGAATCAGGGTTTCCGATCGAGAACATCACTTTTCGATTAGGATTTCCGATCGGAAAAAGGGTTTACGATCTATGATAGGGTTTCCGATCGGAAAAGGGGTTTTCGATCGGAACACGGGTTTCCGATCCAACATGGGTTTCCGATCTAAAAACAAGGGTTTTCGATCGGGACAAGGGTTTCCGATCGGGACAAGGGTTTCCGATCGGAAAACAAGGGTTTCCGATCGGGTCGAGAAGTGGTTTTCGATCAGGAACTTTTCGATCGGGTCGAAAAGTCGTTTTCCATCGAATTTTTTCGTTTTTACCAATTTTCGAAACCTTTTGTAAAACACGATTTTTAATTGGATCGAAAAGCTAGAATCTGATTTGGTTACCCCCCTTCCAAGTTTTTATTCCCGGTAATTAATTAAAATCATAGGTGGCTCGTGATACCACTGTTGGGTTATATAACAAATTATCTCACGAGTACGCAGCGGAAAGAAACCTATGAATTAATCTAACTAACCGGATATAACATGTTTACCTTATGAGCTCGGATTGACTTGATCTCTTGGAGGATTTGACGCAAATCCCTCTACGATCGCACACACGAAACACCAATGCTATGTGCTAGCACTTTGATCACGAACACCTCCACTCGAGATGGCCTTGGTCGAACCACACAAGAACCGAAACCCCCCTTGGGTTTTCTTGTTGCCGAATTCGAGAGAGAAGAGAGAGGAAATTAGGGTTTGCCTTTTATCAGATAAAAGCAGCAGCTAAACCTTAAACCCAGAGGGTCTATATATAGGTTTAAAAGACTTGATAAACAAGTTAAGGATTGGCATAGGAGCCCTAGATCGAAATCGACTAGAGGCCCTATCCAAAGCCTTTTCTCAATTGTAATCCAATTACAACTCTCTCTAATTACAACTAACACCCCTCTGTTAACAATTAACTGTTAGTTTTTAACGAAACCTCGTTAAATAATTCGTGATAAATATTAATCAACTATTAATTAATATTAATACATTTGGTGTCGAGAGGTGTGACCCCGTAGGCTTAAATAATTTCCAGACATACGCTTACTATTACATGATCATATCCCTACACGTACCAACACTGGACCAGAGATCTCAGCGTACCAGACGTGGACCAAATAACAAACGCGGATCAAACTGGTACAGAGTAACCGTCGACGTACCAAGCCTTGAAGATTGCCTTGGGTACCAAAAATCGCGTACCAGATTCAAATGAAGATGCTCATACAAACCATACTGTTCTTCGAGTGTACCAGAAAATGCATGCAGCGTACCAACGACGTACCAGCATAATCTCGACTGATTTTTGTGAATTTGGACGTGGTGGACTGTAATTAGCAGCAGTAGACTCCGAAAACACTCTAGGAATGTTTAGAAATCAGTTTTAAGCTCAAAATCACTCGGAATTGGACAGAATTGATGAAAAACGAAGAAAAACTCAATGTTTCTCACTCTAGAATCCAAAAATTAACTAAATCGCAACAATAGAGCAACCAAATGCTCTAATACCACTTATAAAACCATGGAACGGATCTTACTACTGCATGATTTGGTTAATCGATGAACACGGAAGTAAATAAAGCTTTGCTTTATTGATTCACAAAGATGATTACAAGGAATTTAGAGAGAGAGAGAGGGATAGAGAACACACTCAAATACACACCGTTAAGAAGATGAAACTCTCAGAACTAAACAACTCTCTCTAACACGATCTATTTATACCCTTCACTAAGACTGGCTTACCAAGTGACATACCAATTGGTACAAGCGTACCAATTGGTATGGTGTACTAATTGGTACGGCCACCAAAGTATTTAGCCACTAAGACTCACTCCAATGCTCTGAACTAGATACAATACACGAGACACACTGTAGCAAAGAAATATGCTCTATTAGCAGAACGTCAAACGAACAACAATCAGGTCGATCTTTCGATACGCAAAGAAAGTCCGATCGTTTGACAAAATAAAGAAAATCAAGCAAGTTTAAATCTTTGAAAAATGAACACATGTATACACAGTGACTTCTCATTTTATTTTCACATATCTTTTTCTTGATATATCTTGATATATGCATCAAGATGTTGTCCACTAGGTCAAGCATCAGATTTTGTGTATATCACATTTGAATACTTTCTGATTGCCGAGCCTACCTTACACATCGACAAATGGTCTTATGACTCTTTTCATCTATTTATCAGTGAGTCAGACGATGTAAGCCAATGTACCATCATTTCCCAATCATGTCGGATACAATTTCTCAATTTTCAATGTTTTTGGATTTTTGCAGTTTTCAATTTATTGTCTTTTCAAATTTCTCCCCCTAAAAATGATAACTCTATTTATAGATTTTCATTTTTAACATTTGAAAAACAACACACTATTTTTGTATTTTTGCAAAAACAAACTCCCCCTCAAAGTGAGACGGAGTGCAAAAACAAATCAGAAATTGATCTACCAACACGAATACTTGCCGTTATAGCATTTTGAAAACCAAATTGATTTGAAAATTCATGTTAAGTTATCACAGATATTTCACAATCAGCAATTTTCCAATCACCGAAAGGTCTTCCTGAAATACCTGATGACACCAAATAAAACATTAGTCGCTTTAGGATCAACTCGATTCAATAGCGTCGGGTCGTCCGGTGTCGTCCACATAGTCATTGTTGGCTTTGGAAACAACCATTGGTTTCCATATCTGAATTTTTTTTGATTTTTTATCAGAACCTGAATCAGAATCAACTGGCGTACTCGGTTTAAACAAAGACGGCTTACGAGCTGATGTGACTTTTGGAGACCATGGCTCATCAAAAATTTGACCTTTGTTATGCACGTATTTAGTCGTGTTGTGGATATATGCAATCGTCGGACAATTAGCAGCAAGATGTCTAGGTTGATGACATGCATAACAAAGTCTTTCTCTAAATTTAAGCACATTTGAAAAATTCTTGGAATTCTGAATACTAGAAGAATGTTCAAAATCAAAGTTATCAAATAAATCATCATAGGAATCATACCTAGGAGATGGACTCCTTGAAGATGGTGACCTTCCAGAATAATAAGAATTTTCTTTCAGAGGAGGTGATTTCTTTGAATTCTGCTTAGCTTTTTCTGGCTTCTTAGCTTGAACCGGTGCTTCCTTGACCTCATAACCCAAGCCTTTGTGCTTGAAACCTGGAGTCTTTGATGAACTTGAAGAAGAACCAGAAGCATCTCTCCCCTTAGCTTCTCTAGTGAATTTAGCTTTGATGTCCTTTAGTTTATTCTTTTCAACCAAAACTTTGTCTTCTTCAGTTGTAGAGGAAGTACATGAACCACTTTTATCAAAAAAACTTGTTCATTTTCTAGAAAAATAGACTTTGAGCTAAATTTCGGAGCTTCACCCAAAGACTTTAACTTTTTCTTAGACTTTGACTTCTTCTTCTTGGATGCAGTGGCAAACTTCGAATAATCATGCAATTCGTCTTTAGGATCAAGCGGAGTAGACATAACCTCAGATAAATCCATCGGTTGAGGAACCATGTGAATATCATCTTTCTTAGAACTATCTTCACCCCGATCCTGTTTGTATAAGAAATTCAACAATGTTTGTGACAAATTGCAATTCTTCACTTGCCTTTGTAACTCTAAAGTTTCCAACTTCAATTCAACAATTTTCTATTGAGCATCAAACACTTCTTTTTGTGACTTGATGAACTTTGCATTGAGATCATCATATTCATACGTTTGCAACTTTCGGATCTCACATTCAGCAAACAATTCTTCAAGAACACTTTCTCTTTTCTTCTTGTAAATCTCAACATCTTTTGTCAAAACTTCATTTTTATCCCGATAAAGAATATTTTCATCTTGAAGAATAGAAATTTTGTTTTGTAATTTCTCAATTGTAGCAGCAGATTCAATCACAAGAGCATTAGCTTTTTCATACTTTTGTTGAACCGGATAACTCTTTTCAAACAAATTTTCGAAACCTTGTGCTGCATCTATAGCTTCAGCTTTTGCTTTTTCACACTCTTCTGCCAACTTACTCTTTTCTTTCGAAACATCCTCATGGACATGGACCAATTCATAATATTTCTTCTGGAATTATTCCAAATCTTTCTTGAGGACTACAATTTCTCCAAACAATAATTCAGAATCTTTCACAAGAGTTGCATTCTTCTTTCCCAATCTTACACACTCAAGACATTTTAAACTCTAAACTTTTTGACTTTCAACCATCTTAACTGGAACTTCATCAATTAAAGATATTTGGGAACTTGAATCAGAAGCAGTTAAGACATCATCATCAACATGACGAGCTGTTAAAGCAATAGTAAATGGATCATGTTTAATTTTTTCTTCAGAATCTACATTCCAGGCAAATTCATTTGGATGCCAAAACATCTCTGACAGTTTTTCATCAAAAGAAACCGATTTCTCTTCAACCTTGGGAGCTGCATTTGGTGAATGAATAATCAAATGAGCATGTTGACCAGACTTCAACTTGTTGTCAAATGAACTTGGACATTCTCGTGCAAAATGTCCATAAACAGAACACTTATAACACTTAACCTTTGACTTTTCCAATCCAATTTTCCATCCTGATTCATTCTTTTCTTGCCAGTTCTATTGAAAAATTTCTTCGTTCTTCGAACTAACATAGCATACTGCCAGTTCAAATCTATTTCTTCTAAATGATCATAATCTATCTAATCGTAATCTTCATTTTTCAAGTCAGCATTACTAACAGCACCAGTAATAACCCCGAAATATGAAGATATCAACGCAGACATTAAAGCATTATAATCATCGGCAGTTTGAGCAGACAAAGCATTCTGAGTCGAAGAACTAGGAATAGAAACATTACAACCAGCAGAAAAACTAGGAGTTTTAGATTTACCTGCAATAAATGTTGTAGGAGGTGCGGAACTAAGAATATTAGATCTTCCAGCATTCATGGTTGAATCATTGTCACCATAATACATCGCAGGATTTTGAACTTGTGCAGGAAGTGACTTGTTCACCATTAACTCCATATCCCTTGCTTGGATTCTTTGAATCAAATCATTAAATGATAATTCTGGATACTCTTTATCATGAGTGATCATCATCACATAATTCTCTCACTTCTCTGGCAAAGCTTCCAAAATCTTTTCTTTCATATCTGCTTCTTCTTTTGTAAGATTCACTAAACACATTTCACTCATTGAATGAGCGAACATTGCAATCAGATTTGGAATTGATTCGTTTTGATAATGCTTGAAACTATCAAATTCCTTCTTCAAAACCTTCTGACGACATTTGTTATATTGGTCAATGCCTTCACATCTATTTTCCAACGCATCCCATAAACTCTTTGATGTGTAGTTACCCGAAAATGGATGTCGTAACTCCTTAAGCAAAGCCATTGTAAAAGTACCATATGCTTTCTTTTCAGCTTGATATGCTTTCTTTTGTTCAGATAACATTTTTCTTTGAAGTACTGGTTCCCTGTTTTCATCCTTAGGATAAACATATTGATTAGTAAACGACAACCACATATCAATGTCATTTGTGTCCACATATGCTTCAAACCGTTTAACCCAACTATGATAATCTTCCAATTTGAGCAATTTAGGAACTTTCTGACTTGTTCCAATTTCGTTATCATAGTTCATCATAGTTTGCATCGTTGCTTGAACTGAATTTTGAATAGTCGTAAACGCTTGAAACTAGGACATTTTTTAAAAATCTAGTTACTGTTCACCCCGAACCTTTCCCAAACCTAAACTATTTCTCCGAACTTCGTCTGAACCCTGTCTGAACTGAAATGGAAATGTCGAACCCTTTCCGAACTTGAGCTTCGGAAATAAACAAACCTTCGCCGAACCTTTGCCGAACCTTCGCCAAACTATGTAAGAACCCTAACTTTGGAAACAACGAACGTCGGCCGAACCTTATCCGAACCTCAACTTCATAAGCAAACTGTCCGAACCCTATCCAAACCTGGAGTTCGTAACGGTTAAAATTCAGTTACGCCAAACCTCAGACGAACTCGAACACTCTCGACTCCATTTTCACAATTTTCAGTGTTTTTGGATGAATTTTTGAACAGGAACTCAAATAAACCCCATAGAAATGATTTAGAAGAAGATTTTTCAGGAAAAATACACCCGAGATGATCAAATGAATTAAAAAACTTGAAGAATTTTTAAAAAAAACTCACTTTTTGACTCAAAACTCCAAAAAACAGTGATTTCCGATCAGTAGAATGAACCAAATGCTCTGATACCACTTGAAAATACGTGAGCGTATGATCGTCTACTCAATCGTATTAAAATCAATGTAAAATGAGAGTGAACACAAGAGTAAATACATTAAATCTTGTATTAGACCACAGAGAATTTACACAGAAAGACAAATAGAAGATTTGATCAAGAAGTACCTAAACAATACACAAGACAACTATTTATAATGCAGAAATACAATGGGTCGAACCTCAAGTTTGGACCAGGTTCGCCGGTGTCCGAACTTGGAGTTCGCCCAAGGTTCGGCCAAAACCAATCTTGCATCATCTTGTCTTGTACTCGATACTTCACATGACGATCAGGAACTAGGTATTAACATAAGTGTTTATTATATTAAGCCTTGCATTAACGCCATACAATACACGATTAGGTTTAATTAGAAGGCATAGCGGAGGTTTTGCTTGAATTAACTGCTTAAGAGTATAATGTGAGTTCTGTGAGCCCACTCTTTAAATGTTTTGGGCTGATATACATACAAATGTTATAAACATATATTAAAATGTTTTATAACTGAGATACCGACTGTTTTTACTGTTAGAATTGTTAAAAGGTTTTTGATTGATATATACGTGAAAGGTTATGAAAATGTTATGAAAATGATTATTCATGAAATGTTTTACAGTATTAAACTGTTAAATGACCGTTGATTTGAAATATACGTGAAAATGTTATGATAGTGTTTACGGGTGAAATGTCCTAAACTATTAAACTCCTAAATTGCTTTAGGAATGATATATATGAGAAATGTTTAGGAAATGTGTTAAAATGCATTTTACTTGTTTTGTGCCGATACACATACCTAAAATGTTTTAAGGCTTATAACTGTTATAAATGATGATTACCTGTTATAAACTGTTTTCGGGAAGGTTATAATAAACGGGTAATATAAAGGATGAAACCTTTATATAAAGTTTTTGAGAAATGGAAAATGTGAATGTTTGGTCTAAGCTTATGTATGTGAATAAGTGTCGGATAAATATGATCTTATTAACCTGGTTGTGATGGTAAGATGATTCTAATATATATTGGGATGATTCTATATCATATCCGTTTGTATTTAAGGTGTGGTGGATACGTTGCGGTACTTCCTATATATTCCTATATATAAACACCCGTAATACAATAAGAAAAGTTATAGAATCAGTCCGGTGTAGGTTTCACTGAAGTTTAACAAGACCCATAACATTATATTTGTAAAACGCTTATTTCCCTACACGGGTGATGGACTGGTGTTGAAAAGGTTATGATTCCAAATACAAAGGTTATTTAAATGGACTTTTGAGATTGCTGAAAGATTGAAAAGGTTGAAAAGGTTTTAATCTAAGCAGATATTGTCTAGTGAAAAGGGAAAAGGTAGTTGTACAACTAGAAGCGGGGGACGACTATTCTCTGGGGTAGCGACAGATGCTCTATGACTGATATTCGGGTGGCAACATTTGCCCGAGGAACTAACGTGGTTCCAATAGACAATGCTTAGTAAATAAATGACTGCTTATAATATTTCGTATAACCCTTTTATGTTTTATCGCTAATGATTATTTGCACAAGAGAGGGTCTAGGAGACCCAGAGTACTTTGAGTACTAAACGATTTAAAGGTTATGTTTTTGTATAAAACTGTTATGTTTATACATGTTAAAAGCTTAAACGGTTAAAAGGTTTAATGGTTAAACGATTAAACGGGTAATTGGTTGAATGTAGAAAGGTTAATTGATTAAATGAATGAATGTTTTGATATAACTCCATTTTATACATGATAAATGTTTAAAGGTTATATTTTGGTATAATGTTTTATACCTGATAAATGTTTAAAGAATAATGGTTTTAAAGTTATAGTATAATTCTGTTATGTTTTATACTTGATAAATGTTTGATAAACGGGGCCCGTTAGGCCCAAGCGTTGGAATAAACTTTCGAGACAAAGGTAACGCTTTTTGAAAAACATAGAACTCACGAGCGTAAGCTGACCTTTCGAAAAACATATGTATGTCAGGTAATGACGATGTTTAAGGTAGCAAGGAAAGGGCTTTGGTGAGGACGGACTAGGTGGACAAGCTATCAGGAAGGACTCAGTAGTGTACTAGCAATAGATATAGGTAAGATATAGTGTTAGATTATGTTGTATCTCCCTTACTATTGTACTTGGCTTATAAATAAATGAAAAGTTTTTAATTTCCGCTGCTTAGTTATCTCTGTTGTACCATGTGTTCATGAGTAAATTCGACACGTGACCCCTCCTAGAGCCAAGACTGGGAGTGGGCGTCACAAGTTGATATCAGAGCCTTCATTTAAGAGATTTAGATACTAGTGCGGTATCTAGACTTAAACTAGGACTCTTGGTAGACAAAGTAACGTAAGATAGGGGATGTAAATGCCAGTCAGGATAGTTAAGCCCATAGGAAAGAAGTTGCACTAGGAACATAGAGGTAACACTTAGGGTATGTAAGTGCGGAGAATACCCGATTGCAATTAACTACTATAATTTGGTATTACCCAATTGAACATATCGCATGTTTTAACTATTGTGTGGCCGAGTGCGGGGTAGGTTAACTGACAATAAGATACGTGGTCAATAACTTGTAAGAATGTCTGGAGAAAGGCAGTTGTAAACGACCGGTCTTTAGAATTACCGCTAAAGGAAGGAAAGGAAAGATATGGACATTAAGGATGATTGCGATGAGAGTAACTGGGTTTTGAACGCATCATAATCATATAATTGTATAGCGCTTTCACTTATCTAATTATCATGAATTCAAAATTTGGTGACTTCACGTCACATGAGTTCTGAAGTGTCAGGGTATTTTGATCATAGGATCAGAAGATGAATAGAGATCATAGTTATACGGATAGAATGTCCGATGCGAATTCCGATATCAGTAAAAATGTAAAGACGAGTACCTTCAGCGAAGAAATGAAAACCGCTATATCAGAAATTGTGGCAAAGGCATTAAAGATTACGTTACTATTGATTTCTAATCAACTTCCGGAGGATTTGACAAGAAGAATGTCCAATGAAGCTGCCACGAGTGGAGCTAGTCCCGAATAAGCTTCTAGTAGCTGCCACGAGTGGAGCTAGTCCCGAATAAGCTTCTAGTAGAAACAAATTCTCGATAAACGGCAAACGGAAGCGGTGTGACACCCGAGAATTTCAAGGTTAACTTCCGTTAGACAAACCCGTTAGTTACGTTATAAGTGTTAACTTAGTAACTAATGCATAACTAGGCCGAATACGTCCACGACCTTTGGTTGATCACCGAACCCGTCCATATGTGTTATGTGCTCATCATTGATTGTCCTTATGTGCAATATGATTTAAATACATGACTTATCATCGAGAATAGCATGATTAATTGTAAATACTTGATTATGTGAAAATTGACCCGTTTTGGTAGTCAGCGAAACTAACGGGCGAAACTATAGTGTCGCCCGGTAGCCAGCTAAACTACCCGTTAACTCGTGACCAGAGCTAGTTTCGCCTGGCCAGCGAAACTGCCAGCGAAACTAGCCTCTGATATAAATAAACTTAATAAACCCTAGTAGCCTCATTTGCTCAAACCACACAACAACACACACACACTCTCCTGGTCAGCTGAGAAGATCACCTAAGGACCAAGACCCCAGCCTCGAGACCATCATCTCACCTCATTCATCGATCCTAGAATCATCCGTGAGTCCCAAAAACTATGTTTTATGCTTTTCTATATGTTTTCTTCTTAAAGCATGCTCAAATCTTTATGTAACTGCTTGATCTGCTAGTATATTGTTTAGGAATGCTAGATCTACCATAAAGTCAGCAACTTTACGTTTATAAACAAACCATGATGATGATTTATGCAATTTTGGTCATTTTAGGGTTTAGAAGTGTTTTTAGAGATTTGATGATTAAAATGCATGTTAAACGTGTTAAAGCTGCTTGATTTATGTTGGTAAATGCCTATGGATGCTAGATAATGAATTGCATGTATGATCAGAAGCTGTTAGGTTGATTTTTAGGCAAATCCGTATGTTTTTCACGACCAGCGAAACTGTGTGTTCTCTGGGCGAAACTAAGTAGCGAAATTATATCTCCTTCCAGCGACACTGACCAGCGAAACTATAGTGTCGCCGGGAACCTGACCAGACCAGCTCGAGTGAAACTATCGAGCGAAATACCTGAACGAAAGTTCAAACCAGTTTCCCTGCGAAACTAGGCTAGCGAAACTGCGTCGGCAGTTTCGGGCGAAACTAGCCTAGCGAAACTGTGTCACCGGGCATTGCCTAGCGAAAGTGCTGCCCGTGCACCTAGCGAAACTGCCTAGCGAAACTATGCTAGCGAAACTAAGACCTGACCTAAAAACCAAACTTGTGAAACTTGCTTAAGTGTTATGCCATGACTTACATGATTATACCATGATGAAACATGCTTGAATCTGATTCATATGAACCCTTGTTTATGATCAACCATTGGTGTCGTGTGTCGGTATGTCGAGTCATAGTTGCAACGTGCTATGTTATGGGCCATAGTGACGTTAAGTAAAGATTAGACACGAAACTAATACCTAAGACCTAAACGTGTTCTAGGTCTTCGTTAAACAACAATATTTGGATTACTTGAAGAGTAGCAGTGCAACCAAAGGTGAGTGTCACTAACCCGCTTACCGTGAGTCCGTTGGGCCACACCGAACAATTTAACGAAAAACAATGCTGACAAACTCGAGAGTGCTAGGCACCTCACTGATAAACTTGAGAACTCGGGATGCTCGGCACCCACTTGATGAACTGAAGTGTTTTATGGGAACACTTGTGAACTCTGATCAAATCGCTTTTTGAAACAAAACTGAAAACATTTTAATATGGCTAGTGTAGGTTAAAGTCTAAACCATATGATATCACATGTTTTCTAAGGATGCCTTATAACTTAAAAGTCCTCAACTTAATTGTGCCATTAATTTGTGAAAGCGAGGGGATGTTGGGTAGATCTACTGGAGTTTGACAAACTCCGCCCCGTGGCACGGGAAGTGCACGGAGGAACAATATCAGCCTATTTGACCGTGATCCCGAGAGGACACGGGGGAGGCAGAAACCGCGATGACTAGGTCCGCACCGTACGGGATGGCTCGGCCCCCACAAATAAGTCAGCTTTGGTACAAACTTCCTTAGAGCATGGAACAACGGATTAGCTACCCGCGATATCGGTTGAGTCCTTTAACTTTACGGAACTAGTACATACCCGATGAAGTGGTCACGGACAAACCATTTACAAACTGAGAATTAAATACGAGCATTGCTTTTCACAAATGAATATTTTGTAAGTACATTTTGATACGAACAATGAATATGAGACCGGGCCAATGCATGACAAGCCTGATTCGTTTAGTATTTGTAACTATGGTTGTGGATCCTGGTCTAGTCGCGCCCCTTAACGGTATAAACACCGTTAGTGGTATTTTGGGGGTGCGACAGATTGGTATCAGAGCCATGAGTTGCAGAGAACTGGAATCATTTTTGAAAACGATTTGGAAACTGCAACTTGAAAACCTTGGTTACAAAACGAACAAACAAATTCCCAAAGACAAAATTTTTACGTGACAACCTGGGATACTCGCTCTGCTGTGTAAGTAAAAGCTTAGTACGTACTGATATATGTATATATATATAAGTATATATATAGACCGTGTCTAAGTAGTCTAACGGAAAGACCTTAGGAAATTTTCACACGAATACGAAATGCGACCGCAAATACGCACACTACTCTGGGGAAAGCGACAACGAAACGATGCTACACGCTACGTCCTGATTTCTACTACGACGACTACGCCAACGGTGACTTTATGGGAAGCCGACCTTCGACGATAGCATTTACGACGTTCTTCGACGACGCCTCAATTTGCACGAAAATTTTTCTGGACTAATAGTGGGATAACGGGAACTGGCTAATATACATATTATGGGATATGTATAAAAATATAACTGTGACTGAACACTGGCTACTTTAACTGTTCAGCAAGATGTCTGGAAGAGGAAACGGAAGAGGCGGTATAAACATGACGCCTGCACAGCTGCAAGCAATGATTACTGAACATGTGCAAGCCGCGGTGGCAGCCGTCCAAGCTGCATATGCCGCACAGGGTAACTATTATGCCGATTAAGGCACAAAGCAATTATATCATGACCTGTTTAATTTTAAAATCCGAACTATTTATGCATCAGGAAACCAACACCACTGCACGTACAAGTCTTTCATGGACTGCAAGCCGATGACGTTTTCCGGCGAAGAAGGAGCTGTAGGACTCCTCCGATGGATTGAGAAGTCTGAGAAGGTCTTCTCCATGTGTAATTGCCCAGCTGAAAGCAAGGTTAAGTTTGCTACTGGTACTTTCGAAGGAGCTGCACTCTCCTGGTGGAACTCCGAGATTCAGATGATTGGGCTAGACGCGGCCAACAACATGCAGTGGGCAGCATTTAAGGATCTGATTATGGAGGAATACTGTCCCCGCGACCAAGTGAAGAAGCTTGAAGGCGAATTCCTGAATTTGAAGATGTCTGGGTCTGAGGTTGAACAGTACACTGCACGATATCACGAGTATGAGGTCTTGTGCCCCTCAATGGTCGACGCTGAATTCAAACGCATCGAGCGTTACCTGGAGGGCCTCGCGCCTCAAATCAAGGGATTGGTGACTGCCAGCAACCCCGCGAACGTGCAGCAAGCCATTCGTTTGGCTCACAAACTTACTGATCAAGAGGTCGAGAAAGGTACTCTACCTGCGAAAGCCACCGAGAAGACTGCCTTGAGTGGCAAGAGAAAGGCTGATGATGAAGCTCCCGAAAACTCGATGAATGTTCAGAGTGTGGGTAACAGCACTGGGAGGTCCTATAACTCCCAAGGACAAAGCAAGAGGTCCGGGAATAACAGTGGTAACTACCGCCAGGGCGGAAATGGTCAGAGCAACTACAGGGGTAACCTGCCCTTGTGCAACAGGTGTGGAAAGCATCATGCTGGTAATTGTAGGAAGAATATGAGTTGCGAAAGGTGTGGCAAGGGAGGCCACGAAGCAAAGGACTGTTGGGCAACTCTACCCGAGCAGCAAAACCGCCCCAGAAGGAACAGCAACAATCAAGGGAACAACTATGGGAACAATCGGGGTAATGGAAACAACGGTCAGAACCGCAACAATGAAGCTCCCAGGGGTAACGGTAACGGGAATTGTTATGAATGTGGTGCTCCAGGCCACATTAAAAGAGACTGCCCTCAGCTAAGAAGACAAGGTAATGGCAATCAGGGAAATAACGGTGGGAATGGTAACGGTGGAGGTAATGGTAATGGGAATGGCAATGGTAATGGGAATGGCAACGGTAATGGTGGAAATGGTAGAGGTCGAGCTTTCGCCATGGGCCAGGGTGAAGCTCGCAATGACGCCAACGTGATCAATGGTAAATTTATTTTGAACGGTTTCTTTGCTACTGTTTTATTTGATTCTGGTGCTGAGAAAAGTTTTATTTCCACTAAATTTGCTAGACTAATTAACGCTAAACCGATCGACTTAGATGCTAAATATGTGGTAGAACTAGCAAACGGTAAACTTCATGATACGACCCAGATAGTTAAGGATTGTAAGCTAGAACTAGCGGGCCATACCCTAGGAATCGACCTTATGCCTTTCCCAATTGGTAGTTTCGACGTTATAGTAGGAATGGATTGGTTATCCGAGAATCGGGCTGAAATCTTATGTAAAGAAAAATTGGTTCGTATCCCACTCGAAGACGGTAAAGTATTAACGGTTCAAGGTGAGAAAGGTGGAACAGTCACCGGCATTATTTCATTCCTTAAAGCTCAGAAATGCCTCCGTAAGGGTCACTTCGCGAATCTTGCAAACGTCACTGACACGACACATCCAGAGCGCAAAATTGATGATTACCCGATAGTTCGCGACTTCCAAGACGTATTTCCTGAAGATCTGCCTGGCTTGCCTCCATTTCGACAAGTTGAGTTTGGGATTGATTTAGCTCCAGGTGCCGCTCCGATCGCACGCGCACCTTACCGATTGGCTGTAAGTGAACTCAACGAACTCTCCTCACAACTGCAAGAGCTACTCGACAAGGGGTTTATTTGTCCAAGTTCGTCTCCATGGGGAGCTCCGGTACTGTTTGTTAAGAAGAAGGATGGAACGTTCCGAATGTGTATTGACTACCGAGAGCTTAACAAAGTTACGATCAAGAATCGGTATCCACTTCCTCGAATCGACGATCTCTTCGATCAACTGCAAGGTTTAAGCTACTTTTCAAAGATTGATCTACGGTCTGGATATCACCAACTTCGTGTTCGTGAAGAGGATGTTCCTAAGACTGCTTTTAGAACTCGGTATGGACACTACGAGTTCCTGGTTATGCCGTTTGGGCTAACCAATGCACCTGCCGTATTTATGGATCTGATGAATCGAGTGTGCAAGCCGTACCTCGATAAGTTCGTGATAGTCTTCATCGACGATATTTTGATCTACTCCAAGTCAAAGGAAGAACACGAGGAGCATCTGCGTCTTATTTTGGAATTGCTTCGCAAGGAACAGCTCTACGCCAAGTTTTCAAAATGCGACTTTTGGATCCGCGAAGTCCAGTTTCTTGGACACATTGTTAATGAGGAAGGAATTCATGTCGATCCAGCCAAAGTGGAAGCAATAAAGAACTGGTCTACCCCAAGAGCGCCAACAGAAATCCGACAATTTTTAGGACTTGCCGGATATTATCGAAGGTTTATTAAGGGTTTCTCTCAATTGGCTCAACCCTTAACAGCCTTAACGCACAAAGGAGTGCAATACAGATGGGGTGAAAAAGAAGAACGCGCGTTCCAAACGCTTAAAGATATGTTATGTTCGGCTCCAATTCTTGCGTTACCCGATGGAATAGATGACTTTGTGGTTTACTGCGATGCATCGATTCAAGGACTCGGTTGCGTGTTGATGCAACGAGACAAGGTAATTGCCTACGGGTCCAGGCAACTAAAGGATACAGAAAAGAATTATACAACGCATGATTTGGAAATGGGAGCCGTTGTTCATGCACTCAAGATTTGGAGACATTACCTATATGGAACAAAGTGCACAATATTCACCGATCATAAAAGTCTATAGCACATCTTTGATCAGAAAGACCTCAACATGCGACAACGACGGTGGGTCGAGTTACTAAATGATTATGATTTGGCCATTAAGTATCATCCTGGAAAAGCAAATGTGGTGGCAGATGCCCTAAGCAGAAAAGAGTACGAAAAGCCTCGTCGGGTACGAGCGCTTCAACTTACAATACATTCAGGACTACCGGATCGAATCCGTGACTGCCAACGAGAAGCTTTGAAAGCAGAAAACTTCGCAGCTGAAGCACTGCGTGGCGTAGATGGCCATTCTGAAGTTAAGTCCGATGGACTCACGTATTATAATGACAGAATCTGGGTTCCTTTGTTTGGAAGTCTCCGTGAGCTCGTGATGGACGAGGCTCACAAGTCAAGATACTCGGTGCACCCTGGATCGGATAAAATGTATCAGGACTTGAAGAATCTTTATTGGTGGCCGAATATGAAAGCCGACATTGCTCGATATGTGGCTAAATGCTTAACATGCTCAAGGGTCAAGATCGAATATCAAAAGCCTTCCGGTTTACTGCAACAACCAAAGATCCCAGAATGGAAATGGGAGGACATCTCCATGGATTTCGTAACAGGACTACCTCATCGATCAAATCAACCGGATGCGATTTGGGTTATCATCGATCGGTTAACCAAATCTGCACATTTCATTCCGATGAAGGAAAGTGATAATATGGATAAATTGACAAAGTTGTACATCGACAAAATTGTGAAGCTTCACGGTGTTCCTAAGACTATCATTTCTGATCGAGATCCTCGATTCACTTCCCGGTTATGGCAATCAATGCAGGAAGCATTGGGAACCCGACTGGACATGAGTACAGCTTATCACCCGCAGACTGACGGTCAGACGGAACGAACGATTCAAACCTTAGAAGATATGCTCCGAGCTTGCGTTCTTGACTTTGGAAAGGATTGGGAGACTCACCTTCCACTGGTGGAATTCTCTTACAACAATAGTTATCATTCAAGTATAGGCGCTGCACCTTTTGAAGCACTGTATGGCAGAAAATGTAGATCGCCCGTGTGTTGGGCTGAAACGGGTGAGAAAGGGCTCACTGGACCGGAAGTTATCCATGATATGACCGAACGGATTATTCAAATTAGGCAACGGCTAGCTGCAGCACGTGATCGACAAAAGAGTTACGCCGACAAACGCCGAAAACCTCTAAAGTTTGAGGTGGGTGACAAAGTATTGTTAAAGGTATCTCCTTGGAAGGGAGTGATACGCTTCGGGAAGCGTGGAAAGTTAAATCCTCGCTACATCGGTCCGTTTGAAATTATTGGGGAAGTAGGCCCGGTGGCCTATCGATTGCAACTCCCTGCTGAACTCGATGGAGTTCACAACGTGTTTCACGTTTCCAATCTGAAGAAATGTCTGGCTGAAGACATCGAAATAATTCCCTTGGAGGAATTGGAAATTGACGAACATTTGAGATTTATTGAGCAACCAGTAGAAATCATGGGACGCGAGGAGAAAGCCCTCAAACGTAGCAAGATTCCGATCGTCAAGGTGCGATGGAGCTCAAGGCGTGGACCTGAATATACTTGGGAACGTGAGGATCAGATGAAGAAAAAGTATCCTCACTTGTTCGAGCAAACATCCACGGAAACTCATGGTATGATTTAATTTTGGGGACCAAAATTCCTTAACGGGAGGAGGATGTGACAACCCTAAAACTTTTTGCTTTCTTTCCCCAGCGACGATAGCAACGACGACAGCTGATGCTGCGAACGCTACGACACAAGAATAATTTTCGGGACGAAAATTCCAATTTCAGGGGAATGATGTGACACCCGAGAATTTCAAGGTTAACTTCCGTTAGACAAACCCGTTAGTTACGTTATAAGTGTTAACTTAGTAACTAATGCATAACTAGGCCGAATACGTCCACGACCTTTGGTTGATCACCGAACCCGTCCATATGTGTTATGTGCTCATCATTGATTGTCCTTATGTGCAATATGATTTAAATACATGACTTATCATCGAGAATAGCATGATTAATTGTAAATACTTGATTATGTGAAAATTGACCCGTTTTGGTAGTCAGCGAAACTAACGGGCGAAACTATAGTGTCGCCCGGTAGCCAGCTAAACTACCCGTTAACTCGTGACCAGAGCTAGTTTCGCCTGGCCAGCGAAACTGCCAGCGAAACTAGCCTCTGATATAAATAAACTTAATAAACCCTAGTAGCCTCATTTGCTCAAACCACACAACAATACACACACACTCTCCTGGTCAGCTGAGAAGATCACCTAAGGACCAAGACCCCAGCCTCGAGACCATCATCTCACCTCATTCATCGATCCTAGAATCATCCGTGAGTCCCAAAAACTATGTTTTATGCTTTTCTATATGTTTTCTTCTTAAAGCATGCTCAAATCTTTATGTAACTGCTTGATCTGCTAGTATATTGTTTAGGAATGCTAGATCTACCATAAAGTCAGCAACTTTACGTTTATAAACAAACCATGATGATGATTTATGCAATTTTGGTCATTTTAGGGTTTAGAAGTGTTTTTAGAGATTTGATGATTAAAATGCATGTTAAACGTGTTAAAGCTGCTTGATTTATGTTGGTAAATGCCTATGGATGCTAGATAATGAATTGCATGTATGATCAGAAGCTGTTAGGTTGATTTTTAGGCAAATCCGTATGTTTTTCGCGACCAGCGAAACTGTGTGTTCTCTGGGCGAAACTAAGTAGCGAAATTATATCTCCTTCCAGCGACACTGACCAGCGAAACTATAGTGTCGCCGGGAACCTGACCAGACCAGCTCGAGCGAAACTATCGAGCGAAATACCTGAACGAAAGTTCAAACCAGTTTCCCTGCGAAACTAGGCTAGCGAAACTGCGTCGGCAGTTTCGGGCGAAACTAGCCTAGCGAAACTGTGTCACCGGGCATTGCCTAGCGAAAGTGCTGCCCGTGCACCTAGCGAAACTGCCTAGCGAAACTATGCTAGCGAAACTAAGACCTGACCTAAAAACCAAACTTGTGAAACTTGCTTAAGTGTTATGCCATGACTTACATGATTATACCATGATGAAACATGCTTGAATCTGATTCATATGAACCCTTGTTTATGATCAACCATTGGTGTCGTGTGTCGGTATGTCGAGTCATAGTTGCAACGTGCTATGTTATGGGCCATAGTGACGTTAAGTAAAGATTAGACACGAAACTAATACCTAAGACCTAAACGTGTTCTAGGTCTTCGTTAAACAACAATATTTGGATTACTTGAAGAGTAGCAGTGCAACCAAAGGTGAGTGTCACTAACCCGCTTACCGTGAGTCCGTTGGGCCACACCGAACAATTTAACGAAAAACAATGCTGACAAACTCGAGAGTGCTAGGCACCTCACTGATAAACTTGAGAACTCGGGATGCTCGGCACCCACTTGATGAACTGAAGTGTTTTATGGGAACACTTGTGAACTCTGATCAAATCGCTTTTTGAAACAAAACTGAAAACATTTTAATATGGCTAGTGTAGGTTAAAGTCTAAACCATATGATATCACATGTTTTCTAAGGATGCCTTATAACTTAAAAGTCCTCAACTTAATTGTGCCATTAATTTGTGAAAGCGAGGGGATGTTGGGTAGATCTACTGGAGTTTGACAAACTCCGCCCCGTGGCACGGGAAGTGCACGGAGGAACAATATCAGCCTATTTGACCGTGATCCCGAGAGGACACGGGGGAGGCAGAAACCGCGATGACTAGGTCCGCACCGTACGGGATGGCTCGGCCCCCACAAATAAGTCAGCTTTGGTACAAACTTCCTTAGAGCATGGAACAACGGATTAGCTACCCGCGATATCGGTTGAGTCCTTTAACTTTACGGAACTAGTACATACCCGATGACGTGGTCACGGACAAACCATTTACAAACTGAGAATTAAATACGAGCATTGCTTTTCACAAATGAATATTTTGTAAGTACATTTTGATACGAACAATGAATATGAGACCGGGCCAATGCATGACAAGCCCACTGTGAACTCACCTACCGTTAGGTTGACACTTGCGTGGTTTAAACTTTTGCAGATCGCTAAGGAGTATCCGCTGGAGGTTGGCATGGCATTTGAAGACCTTTGTTTTTGATAATTAAACTAAACTTGGGAATTTTAAAACAATGAAATTGTAAGGCACGTGGTTAGTGCCAGGATAACTATTTCCGCTGCGTATGTAATTTAAGATTTTGATTTCTATCTTGTGTTTGAACTAACCCTGATTCGTTTAGTATTTGTAACTATGGTTGTGGATCCTGGTCTAGTCGCGCCCCTTAACGGTATAAACACCGTTAGTGGTATTTTGGGGGTGCGACAAGCGGTCCGAGATTGAAGAAAGTCTTAAAGGAAATAAAGACAGACGCCACAGGAAGGCTAAGGGATCTTCTAGAGAAAGAAAGCCGATATGTTAGATGTGCGAGAAACGTCATCATAGGGATTACACGTGGAAAACAAACCGTCATTACAACTATGGTCAGGACGATCACTTCTTCTACATGTGAGTGAAGCCGATTGAGCACTATGGAGTCAGGACTGTTGAGGCTAGATTATGAGGCTTGTAATATTAAATTAGTTGGGCTGGGCTTAGAGGGTTTATTTAGATTAATAGACTAGTTTGGTTGGGTTTACTATTGGGCTTGGGGTTTACCATTGGGTTTACTATTAGGGTTTAAGGTCCATTAGGGATCCAATATAAACCCCATGTGGTTCTCCATTGTAGGGTTTGCGGGTTTACGATTGAGAGGAGAGCCTAGAAGGTGTTTATGATCGTGATCGTAAACTAGAGTGAGAAGATAGTTTACGATTTCTCTTTTGTACCCGACAAGTTCATCTTGTGTGCAAAGATCAGGTTTTTATCGTTTATTAATCGTTTTCTTAGCATTCTTCTCATCTCTTATCTTGAAACAATCAATCACTTGGATTCCGCACTCGTGATTGATAGAATATCGTGAACGGTTGTTTATTCTGGACCTACAATTGGTATCAAAGCCAAGAAACGAGAGTTTCGTGGTTCTCACGATATTGATTCAAGAAGATCTAACAGTTTTTTGCGAGTTTTCTTAAGTTTTTCAGGTTTACGATCGAAATTCTGGGCTATTCTTCACGTTTACGATCAGATCTGCTGCTGTTCTTAGTGTTTACGATCAGTTTCTGGGTTTATTGAGTGTTTACGACTGGGTGTTCTTGAAGATCTTCATCGGATTCGAGTTTACGACATCAAGAAGTGATTTTTGAGTGCTTACAACCTGCAAAATCGAGATTACGACTTCAAGATCGGTGCTTTGGGTGTTTACGATCAAGTTCAACCGGAATCAGTGTTTACGATTTTACCAGCCGGAAACGTGTTTACGATTGGCAATTATCGGAAACGTGTTTACGACTGAGGTTTATCGGAATCAGGTGTTCTCGATCAGGTGTTTACGATCCAGCTATCTGACGATCGTAAACAGGTGATTACGATCGGAAATAGGGTTTTCGATCGAAAACAGGATTTGCGGCAAAAAGTCACTATTTCACACTTTCACGGAAACGGACGTAACTTTTGACTCGTTTGGATTTTGAAGCTCAAATTTTTACACGACGTTCGTGACACCGAGCCCCAGAATTACCCCCGACTAACGTCTAGGGGAGCTCGTTTGGACCCCCAAATTCCACTCCGAAGGCCTCCGTTTTTCAGTTTTAAGTTTTTTACACTATTCTTTGAATAGTACTTTTGCCGTTTTTGCCGATTCTTCAAAATCTTCAAAGGCTGCATATCTAAAGAAAGAAAATGAGTTCAGTGGTTGAAGAAAAGAATATAGTTGAGGACAAAGATGATTTCACAGATGAAGTTGACAAAACTGAGATATGCCCCAATCCCACTTGTGCTCGTATAATTCCTGGACTTAGGCAAATTTGTAAAATTTATCAGATATAATTATTTGAGATAAAATGCGAGAGGAGTTCTTTTAAGGGTAGATGGCAAAAGAAAGAGGAGAAGGTAAAAGCTCAGAAACTAGACATTGTGAAATATCAAAAACTTGCTACTGAGAAAACTCTACTGTATGACAATGCAAAGTTAGAAATAGCTGAGCTTAGGAAGCAAGTAGATGAGCTCACACATAAGAACAATGAGTTGCAAGTGAAACTAGATGTGAATCAAATGAGAAGCAAAAGAATGCTCGATGCTGGAAAGGAATTGTCACATGCTGTTGTGACTGGTCAAGTTGGGAAAGACACATCTGGGTTTGGGTCAGAGAAAACTGATAAATCTTTGGCAATGAACAGCATCATTCCTCCACCAGTTCCCAGAGACATTATAGGAATACTTCTTAGTGAGGATCAAGTTGAACGAACCAAGTCTGATTATAAAGAAGCTGCTCCTCCTATTGATAGTGTCTTGGTTGGAACTACACCATTGACTCAAGAAGAAATTGATAAATAAAGCAAACATGACTTATGGTGAAGGGAGAGTAAAGGATATATCAGACAATGATGTTGAGTGCCAGAAATATGACAGGTGTCACAACTCTAAGTCTGATGAAGCTGGGATAGAGTTGAAACCATACCCTAAAATTGAAACCACATGCTTCAAAGTAATTGACGAAGTCAAAAGGGAGAAAGTGATCTTGACGACACGGCCTGAGGGGAAGATCTTTATGACATCTGGATCAATGTTTGACCAAGAACCAGATGTAGGATATGAACTACCATCCTTCTCCTCCAAGTTCAAGGGAATAACCGATGGAGTGATAAGTGAACCTAAAGTATGAGAGGCCAAAGATCACAATCAAGCATCCAAGTATGAAACCAACAGCTGGAGTGAAGAATGAAAAACTCAAGGGAGTATCTGTGTCTCCCATTTCTTCAGTTGGATCATGCAGTTGCTGTTGTAATTGCAAGAATGGTGCTTCAACGTCAAAGAATCAAGGAAGCACAAAGACAGTAAAGACAGGTACGAAACAGGCTTCGAAAAACCAGCAGAAAGTCAAATCTGAAGCTGCTGTCAAACCAAAGAAGCATACACAAGGCAAACCAGCTCCATATCAGCCACCGAAGACAAATGGGTACACGTCTGACTTCTATCTAAAGAAGCAGACTTGTTTTAATTATGGCATCGCTGGTCATATTGCTAGAAACTGTCTTTATCGCCCTTATGAACCCTATCATCCGAAAACTCAAAAGGTTTCATCTCAGGAGTCTGTGAAGTCTAAGCCGATGATGGTGCAGAAACCTAAGGAAATGAAGACTGTTACTCCTAAGGTTAAACCCTCTTATCAACATTGGGGCGCTGCCAAAGCTGAAAGAAAATCTATAAATCAAAACAACAGCTTTCCAAGTTACCAAAATTTTCAGAAAAAGGTGATGAAACCATTTTCAAAGCAATCAAAACTTGAAAAACCCAAAGTTACCCCTCCCAGGGTAACTAAAACTGTTTTGAAAAATAATTCTAAAATGAAGAAGGTTGAAACGCCTAAAGTCACAATTCAAAAGGTGGCTAAAACAAAAACGGTTTAGAAAATGAATCTAAAACGAAGAAGGTTGAAATACCTAAAGTCACAACTCCAAAGGTGACTAAAACAAATGTTAAATCACCTGGAACTTGGAAACCAAAAATCAAGGCAGCTCCATCACAACTTCTTGATTTCTCAAAGGGGATGTTCTTACAAGAAGTATCTTTTATTGATTCCTCAGGTGTACCCAGAAAAACAATGGCCTGGGTACCAATGGTTAACTAATCTCTCACTATGTGCAGGAACAGTCAAGGAGGATTATCACTAACATTTTTATTATTAATTTGTTTGTTGATAAGTTATTGTTCCAGGCACAGTTTAGGAGACGTATCTTCATGTCATGTCAAGTAATCTATAAATGGAAGGTATGTCTCATTGAGAGGTAAAAGGTCAAAATCAGCATGAAAGGTACTGTTCATAACATGGTTGTTTGAATGATGAGGCCGCAAAGGGTCTTTTGAGTCAAACCTATTTCATTAAAGTTTCAATTAAGCTGTTGATTGATTATGTGTTTGACTTCAAATGCAAAGAAGTGTGCATGTCATGAAACCCAATTTTCTAAAAATTTTCAAATCAATTCTTTGAAAGTTAACTTGGCCAGATATCTTCAAAATTTTGTGTTTTGTTCTTTTAAGTGTGTATGTGTGTTTTATTTTTTATTTGAAAAAAAAAACTGAAAAATGATGTTCACAAGATTGTGACATTAAAAATCAAAAAGCAAGGGGAAGAAATGTAAAGATGAAGAAAAAGTTGACCCCTCAAAAATAGTGTGCTTTTTAATTTTTAATTGTTTGTGTCATGTTTTTGAGAAGTTTAGGGGAAGTAAAATGAATGTCCGGTTTGTAGATGGCTGACACGCGTAAAGCGGAAGTGAAAGGCAAGCTCCACGGTGATATGCTTGGTAGGCTCGACCTAAACTTATGACCTCCAATGAAAGTGCAATGAACTTAAAAGATATATATGTTTAGCTTCCCATCCCAGGTTGCATGGTTTAAAAGACTGAGTCCCGGCAAAAATGGGTTGAGAGTGGTAATTACCTAGTATTCACTCTCTCACACGCCATATCTCTACTGTCATGACTACACCACATAATAAAAAGAAAAGAAAAAGAAATGAAAAAGAAATAAAAGAATATGAAAAATAATCACTCAGTTGGTCTTCTTTGCGTGCTTAGCGGCCGACCTAATCACCAACTGATGGTTAATGAAAATAAGTGGTAGTCATAGCCGTGGTGCATGGTTCCTCAAGTTGGGGTTTGTGAATCCTCAATAAACTCTGAGGTTGGGTAGGTTTTGCTGTGTACGCTTGGGTGTGGGGACAATTAAACATGACGGTAATATTGTACTATATTAAGCATGACGCATTCGGTTGGGATTAAACGGGTTTGAGTTTAAAGCGGACAAACATACTGGCAATCACCTGGACTAGTTGAGTAACTGAAGCTAAAAAGGGTTCCTCAGTCAGATTCATACGGTTCGATCCCTTGTAAACTTTCTCATGTTTGGTTTGGTAAGTATTTGTTTATTTTTATCTTTCGTGTGTGAGTCGTTAAGTTCTTTTTGGTGTGTTTTCGTCTTGGCCAGGTTGATTTGAGAAGTCAAAATGTGTTTTTCATGGGTTTTAATGCATGACAATATGCCCCCGACAGATCTTGCCAAATTTTTAGGGGAAGGAGTATGGGATAATAAGTATTATCCGAAGGGAACTCGAGGATGATACTTATTATCTAATGGAAAAGACTTCCTCCGTCAGATCTTGACAAATTTTTAGGGGAAGGAGGGAGGATAATAAGTATTATCCAAAAAGACTTCCATAATACATAGTATCTGAAGGGAACTCGAAGATAATATGTATTATCTCAGGGGAAGTCCTTAGCTGAGGGGAAGTTATCAGCTAAGGGGAAGTCTTTAGAGGTCTTGGGTTCAGGGGAAGTTTTATAGAAAACCCGTAATCTATATTAGGGTTTTTGGTTAAAATTATATCAATTTGAATCAACTTAATAGATGATAATTATCCTCTTACCCAAAGACCAGTCATCAAATGTCTGGTGGAGTATATTTTTTCAAATGTGTGTCAGACAGGTTGATGAGAGAAAGATGCTGCTGCTGCTCAAAGTTAAAGAACCAGCCGGACAAGACTTCCATCTGGAAAATCAACTATTCTGGGGAAGTTGTTGGTGTCTTTACAAGTTTCCAAAAGCTTCAAAAGTTTTTCAAAGAAAATGCTCACAAGTTTAGGGGAAGCTGAAGATTTCAAGTCGATCTTTGATGAAGAAAATGATGCAGAGAGCAGTCAGAGATCATGAAGACCCAAGTTCAACAACTAAGTTCTTCAAAGTTAGAGGTGTTCAAACTTTTTACCCTCTAATTTTTGAAGATTCAATACAGTTACCGAAGATTCAGTAAGAACCAATTCCTTCATGAGAAGCAAGTCAATGAGAATCCTCCATCTTATTAACTTGTTCATTTCAAGAAGTTCAAGCTGATGCTGATCAAGAGGAAGTCCCTAGTGCCCGTTATGAAACCCAATGAAGATTTATGCGGAAAGAATCTTCATCAGCATCTATGCCAGCCAGTCAAAAAGAAGAATTTTAAAGATTGAAGACATTTAATATCAAAAGCCTAGGGGAAGATTGTTGAGGCTAGATTATGAGGCTTGTAATATTAAATTAGTTGGGCTGGGCTTAGAGGGTTTATTTAGATTAATAGACTAGTTTGGTTGGGTTTACTATTGGGCTTGGGGTTTACCATTGGGTTTACTGTTAGGGTTTAAGGTCCATTAGGGATCCTATATAAACCTCATGTGGTTCTCCATTGTAGGGTTTGCGGGTTTACGATTGAGAGGAGAGCCTAGAAGATGTTTATGATCGTGATCGTAAACTAGAGTGAGAAGATAGTTTACGATTTCTCTTTTGTACCCGACAAGTTCATCTTGTGTGCAAAGATCAGGTTTTTATCGTTTATTAATCGTTTTCTTAGCATTCTTCTCATCTCTTATCTTGAATCAATCAATCACTTGGATTCCGCACTCGTGATTGATAGAATATCGTGAACGGTTGTTTATTCTGGACCTACAAGGACTCTTAGTATTGCGGGCATGAAACCTGAGTTTACATCCAGTGTAATTTCAGCAATGGCAAACTTAGAAGTCTGAATTTGATATTAGGAATTGTCACACAGTACGCTACACCGATGCGAGTAAATGATCAGTATTGACAAATGCACTTCTTAAGATCAATGCCAAGCAAGGGATACCGATAGATAAATTTAGACGTTGAATGAATTGACTCGCGGAATGCTACACGCAAATCATCTATATACCATTGACTCGGAGATGAAACCAAAAAGTTGAAGAACGTATCAGTGACGCGTCAATTTCCGAACGAATTATCCAGAGAATCCAAGGAGCAGGTCGTCTGATGAAGTAATGGAGTTTTAAAATCAACTCAGCGCCAAAAGCAACACCCGAAGCAATACCAGAAGCAACGCCAGAAGTGAAAAAACCTTACCAGTTATCTCGGTTAAAAGTGAGGAAATTTCTTTAGGTTAAGTACCTCGCCTTAGGATACTCTAGCATTTTCAAAGAGAAGGACGGAAGCTAAGAAAATAAAGAAGCCGTTGGTGAGAAGCAGGTGTCCTTTTCCAAGGATCCACCATCATTTGAACCAGCTACAATTAGCAAGATGATTTCCCCAACGATGATCTAAGATCAGATTAGCGCCAGCTAAAGGAGTAATAATGAGGCTATAAGACGATGGCTTTTCGGAAGCAAAAAGGATCATTATGAGTCCTTAGTAATGTTGACTGGAATAAAGGGCGCCCCTACAACCCTGAAATCTCGTGGGTGAGCATGCAGACAAACGACGTTCTAAACTTCTCAAAGAGTGGAGAAGAATGAATGAGGCACTGGAAGAAAATGCTATGGATCAGAAGGAGGCTATATGTAGGACTCTGAAGAGTGCAGAATTGCGAAAAGGGAAATTCATATGATCAACGTGAGAATTATCCTAATAGGTTCCTTCGAAACAGTAATACGTTGGAAGCCACTAAGACTTTCCAAAGATGGTAACACCTATAGGTTGACTAAGAAGATGTCAAATCCTTTTGGAATCCTAATTAATAGAAGGCATGTGAGAAAGTAATGAACGGATTAACTCAGGCATCGGTACAATCATTACCGATTAGGCCTAGTGGAAAAGGAAATTGCAGTAGTAGTGTTTACACTCAAGAGATGCAAAACACTAAATGAGATTGTGCACTAGGATTAGTCCCGTGCAGGCAGATAAATGTTAAACATACGCAGAAGGTTAAAGCCGAGTAGCAAAAGTTTCGCGATAAATTTCAACCTTGTGAAATTTCGAAGCACGTTCCGGTGGAGTTCATAATCAAGCTACCCTATATATATATATCTAAGAGTTATGACACCACCTAGATCATATTGGATTGATTAAGGAAAGAGTTCCTTTATTTTGAGAAGCATATTTCTCTCAAAATGTCATCTAGATCGTTCGATAGAAAATTCTTGCCTAAAAGAATTAGTATCTGTTATGGAAATACAGTCCACATCCTAAAGTGGAACGAAATTCCATTGATAGAATAGTTAAAGTATTACCTTAGAAGTAATAGGGATAAATGATAGATTGTCATAGAAAGTTTGTTGCAATATTAAAATCGTAACCTAGGAACCAGATGGTTCGTATGAAAATGATGCATTAGATGCATGAGAAAAGGTCCCAGATTAATCCAGGAAAGAGAGGTGAAAAGGTAAAGATCTCATTATGAGTTAAATCACAGTTTAAGCAAGTTTCGAGGACGAAACCTTTTTAATAGGGGTAGAGTTGTAACATCCCAAAATTCTATGACTTGAATTATATAAGTGTGCTATACGTGTTAAGTAGCTAAAATGTATATTGATATAGCTTATTGTTTGATAAATGGGTAAAGGATAATGAATTGCAACTACTATACGTGTTTATGTTATAAATACATATGATACATATGTTAGATAGCCAAACGTGATGAAATGTATGAAAAATGCATGTTTACCCATTAGTAGATAAAGAATTGATAAAAGATAGTGTTATGTGAATGATACACGTGTTGGTTGATGAAATGAAATAAACACGTGTTTTATAAGCATGATATCAAAATGAAATACGTGTTTAGAAGTTGATATGATAGTTATAACTAATAATCGAAGGAAAATATATTTACATGATTGTATTATATTAGATATATGTGTAAGTATATACATATATATTCTAATAGCTTAAATGCATGTGAAATATTCATTTGATGAATATATACATGGGAATATGTGTTCGAATAGTTAAACACGTGAAAAATAAATAATAACGTATCCTTACGTTAAAAGGATGGTTAAAAATGAATAAATACATAACGTATACGAGTATTATACGTATTTATATGTATTTATATAAACCCAAGGCTTAGAAGTTATTATAAATGTGTCCTAAAGTAAATTGGAACATGAAATGATAAGTATGAGAAATAGAAGGACTAAAATGTAAATTAATAGAAATTATATATATATATATATATATAAATATACGAATGTATATAAACGTTATCGAAGGTATCCCGAGCCCTAAAACTATTAAATTTATGCCCCATAATATTTTGGTACATAAGAAAATAGAAGATTAAAAGTTAGAGGAGCTAAAGTGCAAAATAATGAAAGATATGTAAATTTATATAAATATATATATATATATACGTATATCATCGTGCGTGTCCCGAGCCTTAGAAACTTTTATAAATAGGCCCCATAATGATTTAAAGCCTAAAATAATAATTTGGTAGAAGCCTATGGGCTGAAATGTAAATGAAAAGTACAGGGACTAAAACTGCCAAACTATGAAAGATGCCTCACGGTGCACGAGCTTACCCTCGCGGTACGCGACCCGTTTGTGGACCAGAATTCGCCACAGCTCGACTTGTTCTTCACGTTTTGACCAAATTTACTATCTTAGGTGTCGATTCCGGTCACAATATTCACCCCTCGATGTGTAGGAACCCCAGGCGACCTCCATGACTATAAAAGGAGGATCAAACACTCCATAACAACTCGCAATATCTTGATTTCCTCCTCTAAAAACCCTCTTACGAACCGAAACCTTTTTCTGTGAAATTCGATCTGATCGTTTGGAGTTGGGAGCTCAGTTTCTGCAGTCAAGCATCATTAGGTATGATTAACAATAACCTATCTCAGTTTTTAATAAATTTGCCTTTAAGTATGATTTCTTAAAATGCTTAAAATTAGGGTTCTTGAGCTTGTTTTGCCAAAATTGAGTTATCGGGTGGGAATTAGGGTCTGAATTTTTGTAGGTAAGCCTAAAATAATATATTTTAAGAAAGCCCTAAGTTTATTTCACAATTGGAAAAGTTTTGGTGAAGGTTTTGTTAACGGGTCAAAATTAGGGTTTTCGTAACATTGTTCTGCCCAAATTGAGTAAAAGGTTTTGAATAAAGCTTTGATATTTTAATCATAGTATAAAATGTTATAATAGATAATACCCTAAGTCGGTTTCGAATAAATATGACTTTTGGTCAAGAAATGAGAAAAATGAGAAATTAGGGTTACTAAATAACATTATTTAATATAAAATAATCTGGAGGGTATGGGGACTTGATTTTTGATATAGTACCATGTTTATATATATAATAAGTATATATGAAGTTAAAATGGATAAATATTAAAGTATTGAATATACCGAGTTAATCGAATATTTAGAAGTTTGTGCGGACCTGAAGGGTAAGCATCTGTACACTGGGGTTTCTAGCAAAGCGGGGGTGTCTCATAAATCCCAACTAGGAACTGGCATACCTCACTGGGCGATCAAGGAGTGAGCGTTTACTTGTAGGAATCCACGTCTTCGTATTATCATTAAAAGAAAACGATAAGTGTCTAAAGGGCATTTTGGTCATTTTGACCTTAACTTAATATTTAAATATTATTAAGATAATAAGATGTTAAAATAAACATAGGAAGTGTTTATTATATTAAACCCTGCGTTAACGCCATACAATACGCGATTAGGTTTAATTGGAAGGCATAGCGGATGTTTTCCCTGAATTAACTTCTTAAGAGTATAAGGTGAGTTCTATGAGTCCACTCTTTAAATGTTTTAAATGTTTCGGGCTGATATACATAAAAATGTTATAAATATATATTCAATTTTTTTATAACTGAGATACTGCCTGTTTTTACTGTTAGAATTGTTAAAATGTTTTTGATTGATATATACGTGAAAGGTTATGAAAATGTTATGAAAATGATATTGATGAAATGTTTTACAGTATTAAACTGTTAAATGACCGTTGATTTGAAATATACGTGAAAAAGTTATGATAGTGTTCACGGGTGAAATTTCCTAAACTGTTAAACTCCTAAATTGCTTCAGGAATGATATATATGAGAAATGTTTAGGAAATGTGTTAAAATGCCTATTACATGTTTTGTGCCGATACACATACGTAAAATGTTTTAAGGCCTATAACTATTATAAATGATGATTACCTGTTATAAACTATTTTCGGGAAGGTTATAATAAACGGATAATATAAAGGATGAAACCTTTAAATAAAGTTTTGAGAAATGGAAAATGTGAACGTTTGGTCTAAGCTTATGTATATGAATAAGTGTCGGATAAATATGATCTTATTAGCCTTGTTGTGATTGTAAGATGTAATCTATATTGAGATGATTCTATATCATATCCGTTTGTATTTAAGGTGTGGTGGATTCGTTACGGTACTTCCTATATATAAACACCCGTAATACAATAAGAAATGTTATAGAATCAGTCCGGTGATGGACTGGTGTTGAAAAGGTTATGATTCCAAATACAAAGGTTATATAAATGGATTTTTGAGAATGTTGAAAGGTTGAAAAGGTTGAAAGGGTTGAAAGGTTGAAAACATTTTAATCTAAGAAGATATTGTCTAGTGAAAAGAGAAAAGGTAGTTGTACAACTAGAAGCGGGGGACGACGGTTCTCCGGGGTAGCGACGACTGCTCTATAACTGATATTCGGGTGGCGACGGTTGCCCGAGGAACTAACGTGGTTCCAATAGACAATGCTTAGTAAATAAATGAATGCTTATAATATTTCGTATAACCCTTTTATGTTTTATAGCTAATGATAATTTGCACAAGAGAGGGTCTAGGAGACCCAGAGTACTTTGAGTACTAAACGATTTAAAGGTTATGTTTTGGTATAAAACTGTTATGTTTATACCTGTTAAAAGCTTAAACGGTTAAAAGGTTTAAAGGTTAAACGATTAAACGGGTAATTGGTTGAATGTAGAAAAGGTTAATTGATTAAATGAATGAATGTTTTGATATAACTCCGTTTTATACATGATAAATGTTTAAAGGTTATATTTTGGTATAATGTTTTATACCTGATAAATGTTGAAAGAATAATGGTTTTAAAGTTATAGTATAATTCTATTATGTTTTATACTTGATAAATGTTTGATAAACGGGGCCCGTTAGGCCCAAGCGTTGGAATAAACTTTCGAGGCAAAGGTAACGCTTTTTGAAAAACGTAGAACTCACCAGCGTAAGCTGACCTTTCGAAAAACATATGTATGTCAGGTAATGACGATCTTTAAGGTAGCAAGGAAAGGGCTTTGGTGAGGACGGACTAGGTGGACAAGCTATCAGGAAGGACTCAGTAGTGTACTGGCAATAGACATAGATAAGATCTAGTGTTAGATTATGTTGTATCTCCCTTACTATTGTACTTGGCTTATAAATAAATGAAAATTTTTTAATTTCCGCTGCTTAGTTATCTCTGTTGTACCATGTGTTCATGAGTAAATCCAACACGTGACCCCTCCTGAAGCCAAGACTGGGAATGGCCGTCACTTTTTATGTATAAAAATATACATATTCAAGTGTTTTAAAATCTGCTACTAAATATATATATTTAATTTTTGAAATTTTAATACAATTTACCTTTAATAACCACTAGTTGTATTTATTAGGTGTTTTCAAGTAGTAAATGCAAGATTTTTAAGACATACATTCTTTCATCATTTTTCCATCATTTTTTTTTAATTAAATGCACAAAGGGTATATGTTCTTACTTGGATTTTAATAAATCCTTGATTCATCATATTCAAAGGTTCTTAAAAAAATATTAATCTAGTATATATTATAATTTTAATCTTGATCAACAACAAATTTTTCCTATGTATACATATATATTTTTGAATTTTGAAAAACATGCATACATATTCATAAATGATTTTTACATGCATCTATCTTTTCAAGTGCATATCAAAGATTCAAGTGGGCATTCATCCATTTTCATATTTATTTTCATGTTTTTTCAATGTAATTTGTGTGCATGTCCGAGAAGTGTTATGAGATTTTGAAATCTAAGTGTTCTAATCACATGTGTGTTCTTTAGTGTTTTATACCTTCATCGCTCACCAACATCTAAACCCACGAAAATCCATTGGTGTATTCCCATCTATTTTTTATTTTTATACATACCCACCCATCCATGTTAATTTTTGTCCAAGTTTTGTTTGTGAAACACTTGCATGAAGGATCCAAGATGAGGGAGAGAGCATGAGATATGATGACAAGTAGAAGTTTTTTTAGATTACCTTAAGGTTCTTGTGTCACTTGGATGGTCACCAAATCTTCTATCAATCTTTCAAGCTCTTGAACCTCCAAACTTTAGGATAGGTTTGATTTTGAAAAATGGTGAAGTGAAGGGGGGGGGGGGGGGGCTGGCCGTAAATTTAAGGGAGAGGGTGTTGGGAAGTGGTGAGGTTGTGTGTTAAGTGGAAAAGGATGACGAGTGGAAGCTAGGGTACACTTGGTAAATTTCCATGATTACATCTAGCCATGAATTTAATTATAAATTCTATTATTATTATTATTATTATTATTATTATTATTATTATTATTATTATTATTATTATTATTTTTATTTTTATTATTATTATTATTATCTTTATTATTATTCTTATTTATTTTAAAATGAAACTTATTCCATAAGTAGCTAATTAATTAATAAATTACCCGGTGTCATGTAGTTGTCGAATATTTTCCGTTTTTCTGATTTCTATGAGATTTTGAGGTAAAAAATTTTTGATGATAATCTCATGGTGACATGAGACTTTTGTTTGATATTTTAAGTTAGCCGGACTGCATTGGTTCTTATCATACCGGGTATTTTATACAGTTATCACTTGCGTATTAAACTTTCCATTTCCATGTATTTCTATTCTTTTAGGAGTTACTGATATATTTTAGAATATATAGGAATTATGACGGGCTTTAACCAACACTTGTGTCACCAACTTCTATACTAGGACTCGCGGTCTTAGTTTAGTCAATTAGTTTTGACTTGTGTGTAGTAAGAAAATAAATTTACTTAATTCGTTCCCTAATGTTGCAAATTTTAGTAAAACACAATTATTATTATTAATAATACGTTTTATGTCATAACCTATCGGATAATTATATAGGTGTCACAGTCTCCCCCGGTTTAGGAAATTTCATCCCGAAACTTTTTTTCTCTTTTGACGGAACAATTGGGGATATTTCTTTTCCATTTGGTCTAGCCGTTCCCAAGTGAATCCAGGGCCGTACTTTGAATTCCAACGGTCGTCTCTGTCTTAGCTTTTGAGTCTTCCAATCCAAGACTTCTATCGGTTCCTCACTAAATCAAAGTTTTTCATCAATCTGGACCTCACCTGGGGGTAAGATCAGAGTTTCATCAGACAAACACTTCTTTAGATTTGACACATGGAATACATCGTGTACTCCATTCATTTTGGATGGAAGTCGTAGTCTATAAGTCACTGGGCCAATTCGAGCTATTATCTCAAATGGTCCAATATATCAGGGGCTTAGTTTGCCTCTGTTCCCGAATCTAATCATGCCTTTTCAGGGAGAAACCTTTAATATAACTCGGTCTCCTTCATTAAATTCTAACGGTCTCCTTCTATTGTCGGCATAACTCTTTTGGCTGTCAGTTGCTGCCTTAAGCCTTTCTTTAATAAGCATGATCCTATCGGTTGTTTCTTGAACAACTTCAGGTCCAGTGAGTTGCTTTTCACCAACTTCGGCCCAACACAGCAGTGATCGACATTTTCTCCTATATAGAGCTTCAAACGATGCGCCTTTGATACTTGAGTGGTAACTATTATTATAGGAGAACTCAACTAGAGGTAGATGAGTGTCCCAGTTACCTCCAAAGTCAATCGCACAAACTATTAGCATATCTTCCAGGGTTTGAATAGTCCTTTTACTTTGACCATCCATTTGTGGGTGATAGGCCGTGCTCATATCTAATCGGGTACCCATCCTTTCCTGAAGCGATTGCCAAAATTGTGCAGTGAAGTTACCGTCCCTGTCAGAGATTATTAATATTGGCACCCCGTGACGTGCCACAATCTCCTTAAGGTACAATTTGGCTAAAGTTTCCGCGTCTTTCTTTTCTTTCATGGGTATAAAATGAGCAGTCTTGGGAATGTCTTCTTCACGAACTCTCAACTGGTGATAACCGGATCGTAGATCAATCTTTGAATAATAGCTTGATCCTTGAAGTTGGTCGAACAGGTCATCGATTCTTGGAAGTGGATAACGATTCTTCACAGTTAATTTGTTTAGTTCGCGATAGTCGATACACATGCGAAATGATCCATACTTCTTTTTGACGAAAAGAACAGGTGCAGCCCAGGGGGAGCAACTGGGTCGAATGAATCCTTTATCCAACAATTCTTGCAACTGGTTGGATAATTCCTGCATTTCAGAAGGGGCGAGATGATAGGGAGAACGGGCTACAGGTGCAGCACCTGGAACAAGATCGATTTGGAATTCTATTTGCCTGGCTGGCGGCAGTCCTGGTAAGTCTTCTGGAAATACTTCAGGAAAGTCACGGGCGATTGGAACATCCTTCAGCGTTTTCTCTTTTGATTCCTTACCAACAACATGTGCTAGAATAGCATGATAACCTTTACGAAGGTATCGGCGTGTCTTCATACAAGATATGATATCTAGCTTGGTTCCACTTTTTTCACCTTGATTGATTAGAGTTTTGCCATTCTCCAGCGGGATTTTGACTTGCTTAAGATGACAGATGATTTCCGCACGATTCTTCGATAACCAGTCCATGCCAATTACGATATCAAAACTTCCCAATTCGATGGGCAGCAAGTCAATGTTAAACGAATGGTTGGAAAGGCGTAGGGAACAATCTTGGAAAACCTGGTCAGTTTCGATTAGACTACCATCTTCTAGTTCTATGGTGTACTTAGTGTCTAAGGCACATGGGTTGAGTTTAAGTAATGGGCAAAAATCGGTAGACACAAAGCTTTTCTCCGCTCCAGTATCAAACAAAACAGAGGCATAATAATTGTTAAGGATAAACGTACCGGTGACAGTATTTGTGTCCTGTCGGGCTTCTCCAGCGTTCATCACGAAGGCTCTTCCACGGGCAGTTCCAACGGCTTGATTTTTCTTGGGACATTGGTTCTTCATGTGTCCAGCAGCTCCACAGCCATAACAGGTGCAGGATGGACAGTCCCTGGCAATGTGACCTTTGGCCTTGTAGTTGTTGCAATAGACGTTACTGCAATCCAGGGTATGATGAAGGTTACACTTTGAGCACGGTGGTTGATTTCCTGTGTAGCCAGATTTCCTTGGTTCTTGAACAGGAGCAGAAACAACAAAAGCTTTGACTGGTTCAGGGGCTTTCTCGGTTTGTTTCTCAGATCGCTTCTCATAATTCTTTTTACCGAAATGACTGCGTTTGCGTTTACGGTCAAACTTCTTCCCAGATGAAGAAGACGGTGAGCAGATATCAACAACAAGTTTGGAAAGATCAAAAGTCTTCCTAGCGAAGGAAACACCTTGGCGAGTAGCCTGATAGGTCAGGCTGTGTGCCAAACGAACGACGGCTTGCAGAGTGGTAGGGTTGGAAGACAATACATTCCCTTGAATGTTGGGTGCTAAACCCCAAATGTAACGCTCGATCTTCTTGTATGGTGGAGTCACCATTGCGGAACAGAGATGAGCAAGTTCATGAAATCTCTTGGTGTATCCAGCAATATCAGATCCATTCATGGTAAGTCCCCAGAACTCAACTTCCAAACGTTGAAGTTCCTCTCGCGGACAGTATTCATCTCTCAGTAGTTGTGTTCAATTCTTCCCAAGGCATAGTGTGTGCTTGGTCAGTTCCGACGGTTTCGGCATGCGAATTCCACCATGAGAGAGCACCATCAATGAATGTGCAAGCATCAAATTTGACCTTAGAGTAGTCGGGACAGTTACTGATACGGAAAACAGATTCAGTCTTTTCGAACCAGCGAATAAGACCAACAACACCTTCGGTACTTTGAAATTGATAGGTTTACAATTCATGAAGTCCTTATAGGTACATTCACGGGCACCTGAAACGTTACACAAAACCTTGAAAACAATTCGGGGAAATTCAAATTCTCAGGTTTCCAACATTTATTGAAGGTCTTACCACCAGGAGCACCTTCACCATGGCCTTCGGCGGCGCGATTTGCTTCGTTAGCAGCGATGGCATCAGCAATACGTTTGGCGACTAAGGCCTCGACTTGTTCAGCGTTAAGTGGTGCGAGTGGAGGTGAATCAGCTCGATTGGTTCGCGGGCGTCCTCCGCGTCCAGACATGTTTTTCTTAATTTCACGAATGTAAACAAGAAATATAATTAGACAATATATGACAATACATAGTCTACATATCTATAATGAACAACCATACATGCACAACAACCATAACAACCATGCATCCATAAGAAGCTACAATGAAAGTAATACAACCATAGTTAATTAATATTCGAAAACATACATCATGACAAACATTACAATTCAAGTACGAACATACCATAATTGTTTCAAAAGTCGGAGGCACAGCTCCATTTGCCAAAATACAACATAGTTTTCATACATTAACTAAACCTGATACGAATGCATCACTAGGTAGTACCACTAGTACGGGCCTCTGGGAAATGGTGGTAGTGGTGGCATGAAGAACAATCCGGCAACCTGGCTGAGTGAAGCCATGAACTTCTGAAATATCCTCATTGTGTCTTCCATAGCCTGCATGCGCATCTGGAGCATCTCCACGGTCAACATCATGGTAGTGGTCGAGTCGGAAACATCAGTAAGGTTCGCGTGCAGAGAATCCATAGCAAAATCGGTAGCGACGGCATGATCCTCGATGGAAGTCAGGCGTGTCTCAAGAGTCTGGATGGTGTGATAAGACAACAATGAACGAAGCTCAACAATGACTCGACGACTGGCATCATCATGCCCAGACAAACGTGATTGAATGGTGAGGAGTTCAGGCAAAAGGACAAGAATACCATCATAGATGGGTGCAGTACGAGCAGCAACTGAGGCAGATGACTCTCCTACCTCATGGACAGACGAAACAAATGGTAGCTCAAGGACAGATGAAACAATGGGCGGCTCGTAAACGCACTGCCTTTTGGGGGCAGGCTCATCAACAGGGGCAGTGGACATAGGACGAGTGCGAATGACATATTTCCTAGGTGTATGTTTTAACCTATGACCACCTGGAGCTAGACAGTAGAGACGATGAGAAGGTGCAGGGGTAGACGAAGGGTCAAGAACTCGTGCAGAAGGGTGAGATACAGGAAGGTCAGGGATAGAAATAATGGGATCAGGAACCGACATCACGGCGACAGGAGGGTAGAAAGTAGTAGGGATAGTCTCCTCGGGCTCATCCTCGTAGAACTCGTCATCTGACGTAATCGGATCCCAGTTGTCCTTCGTAGTTTCAACCTGAGTCGAATGGTCGGGGAAAGGTGCAGTCTCTGGGACGGGTGAAGACGGCGTGTAGTCTGGCGACTTAGGCACATCATCGGGTGAAGACGGAGTATAGTCTGGCTCCGGCTCAGAGTCAGAAGGTATCACAACGATCTCCTCGTTTGCCATGCTGTGACAATTCCAAGTTATAACAATAATATATATATATATATATATATATATATATATATATATATATATACTTATGTAAGGCAATCAACTAAGAGGAAGCACATTAGTTTGCAAGTTGGCACACATACAAGGCAATGCATGAATGCACACACACACAAACGAATGATGCAGAGCTTAGGTTATAGACTAGGTGCAGACTGATGCATCCTAATTCACTATAACCATGGCTCTGATACCACGTCTGTCACACCCCAAGAAAATGACTGAATGTGGGCATGTGACTGATTTGGCATCATGGTCATGGTTATGAATGATGACGTCTAATGAACATTTAATTTAACCATTATCTTTTGAAAATATAAGTTTCAAACATTTATTTAAACATCTAAAACCGTGGCAGCGGAATTAAAGTAGTGGTTACATGATAAGTTTTCCAAAAGACATAGTCATGAGATTTATAAACATAACTACCCTAAGGCGTAATGCGTCTAAATCTCCAAAATGAAATGCATGAACACACGGCAGGCAGACCATGATATGACAAGCAGGATCGGAACAGAAAAACATAGAGTTGCAGTCTCTAATCACCTGAGAATTCAAGAATTTAAAAAGTCAACAGAATTGTTGGTGAGTTCACGGGTTTTATGACACTAGAACTGTTGGAATTTATGTTTGAAAATGTTTAGTCTGTCAGAATATTAGTTTATTTGATACTGTTGTTGTAAAGATTAATCATGAACCTTGAATTCAAAACTAACTGTTTACCCACTCCTAGTGTTCTTCCCCAAGAACACCGAATGACCAGAATAATAAATGTACCCCTTGACTATAACCGTGGAGTCATGACTGGAGCGACCAAGTCAGGGCAGGGTCGTCAACCCAAATAGATCTACTCACAAGCTATCGTTTCGAATGAACTAATTAAACTCAATTAATAGTGGGACTTAGGCATATAACATGAATCAACATGAATACACAGTTTGGGGATATGAAAAGAACATGCAATCAATACTTCTTACAGTTATCATAATATCTGACAAAAACGAAATTGAAAAGTAATCATTGAATTCTCCCCCAGGTTAGAAAACAGAAATGTAAAAGGGGTCGTGAAGACTCACATGATTGAAGGTGGATGACAGATATGATTGGTTGAACTTTAGCCTAGCAAACGTCTACAAGGTAATGTTATGACGTATTAGGGTTTGGCTATCTTGAGTTAGTGAATACGTCACTCAATGTTCAAGGTTAAGTCTCGACTGTTGTCACCCGATGTCAGTGATGTAAATCCTAGGACATTATTTATTGGTTAATAAATAATATTGAAGTTGGTGGAATTTATTATCTATTTGAATAAATAAATAATAATTAGATTTTCGCGTTTGAAAAATAAATATTGAATAATATGGATTATTTTTCTTTAAACGTTAATTAAATATTTGTAAGGTTTTGAACCCTTTTGTTTAATAAATAAAATCTTTCATTTATTATGAAGAAATGTTTCCCAAAAATATGAAGTTATATTTTGGTAAAGTCAATTCTTGGTTCGTCCGGTAGTTATCTGTTTCACCGGTTTGACCGATTTGACTGGTATTGTGACGTTTTAAGTTTCCTTAACACTTAGGATTTGTTAGTAGACTTGTTCTAATGTGCATTAGGATTCTAAGTTGCCAATTTAATCGGTGGAAGTTTATCTTGTAAAATCCGACGTTTTTGAGTAACCGAAAGTTACAGTTTTTGTCCGGTTTGTTTATAAAACATGTTTTTCCAACTTTCAACTTTATAAAACATTTTTATATGTCAAAATAAGCATGTTTCATATTCTGGACTAGATTCGATTCTCAACCAAAAATATGTTATAATTTTTACCAAAAAGTCGTAGTTACGATATTTAATCGTTTTGTTTCTAAGTGTTTAACTTCTCAAATCATTTCGTATGTTTGGTAAACATCTTTGGCATCCCTAATAATACATCACAAGTCCTAAGTGGTCACAAGTTTATCACAAGGTTTTATGCTAAATTTTTCATGAAAATAAATGGTATTTTTATCACAAAAATTCCATGTTTACATTTCTTTAGAGTTTCATGGTTGGATCTTTGTTAAACACTTTTATGACTCAAAATCCTCCTTAAATAACTTTGGTTTCAGTTTTGGAGTCAAAACTATAAGTGTTTGAAAGATTGGAAAAATGTATATTTTCTAAAGTGACAGCAGTTTTATGACACGCAAAATATGTGTGTCATCTCTGATCAGTGTTCATACTAAATGTATTTTCCCAGGTGACAGCAGTTTTATGACACGCAGAAAGTGTGTCATCTCTGATCAGTTTTTGCAAAACATATATTTTTCATGAAATCCGATTTTTAACATTTTGTATCCATGTTTTACACCAAGTTAAGTGTTCCAAATTATTTTTAACATACAAGAACTAGTAGTTGTCCAAACTTGGTCATTAAAGTGGCACTTTTTAACAAACATACAAGTTATGTTTTATTTTTAGTCAAATAATCAAGTTTAACATGAACTAGTTTCCATCATGAGCACATAACCATACTAACATACATGTTTGCTAGCAAGTCATACAACAACCAAATCAAGACTTATCATGAACATGGCATGTGACATATGAATGTGAAGATTTATGGAAAAATAAGCAAAGAAAGTAAGTTTCCTCACATAGAGTTTTCCGGATCGGTAAAGGACTTGATGGGTTGTTGATTTAGCTTCCAAGTTTAGCTCCAAACCCAACCTTGATCTTGAATTTGAGAAGAAAAGTAGTGAAGGAAATGATGAACACCAAGTGTTTGATGAAAGAAAAAGAAAGTTAGGATGGATTCCTTTGATAGAATAAGTGAAAGGAATGAAAGAAAAATGAAGAAAAAGAGAGTAGAAAGTGATTACCTTGTTCAAAGAAGTGATTAGGAACTAGAATGTGTGGTGGTTGATGGTGGAAAAGTGGTGGTTGGCGGTGGTGTATGGTGAGCCGAGAGGGATGAGAGAAAGAGAGAAAAAGTGTGTTTGTTTTCTTGAATGGGTTATGTGAGAAATGAGAGGTTAAGTGCTTATAAGAGATGGTTAGGTGGTGGTGTTTGGTCTCGGTTTTGAGGTGAACCGAAGGGGAGGTTCGGTTGGTTGGTGTGAGCCGTAAACAAGAAAGAAAAAGAGGAGAAGGAGATGGCTTGAACCAAGTAAGCTTCTCTTGTGTTTGTGGCTGGTAAATGAATCAAACTAAGGTGTAGAGGTGCTCATGTTGAGCCGGTTCAAGAGAGGGAGAGACAAGAGGGCATAAGGGTGGCTAGGGGACAAGTGTGTCTCTTGTGTAAGTGGATATAAGCATTACCCAACGGTTAACCAAATTGCTAGGTACTATTGGGGACAAGAATGTTGTATATCAAGATGACAATGAAGAGGTTAATCACATTAACCATTGATCAATGTTTGGCATCTAGCTTACAAAAATTATTAGGCATGTGTGTATAGGAAAATGAACTAACAACTCTTCAAAGAATTTGGTTACTTGAGGATTCTAGTTAGGAGTTTAGTTTGGTGGGATAATGGGCCGGTTCGATGGAAGGAGAACAAACCAAAAAATAATATGATGATGGTGGAGGGAATCGAACTCGGGACATGCGAAAGAAAGAGAGATGGGTGATGGGTTCGGGTTCGGCCCAAAATGAATAGAGGAGGGACTGGGCTCCGGTCCGAAAGAAAAAAGAGAAAGGTGTGGGTTTAAGCCCGAATCGGATCAAGAAAAGAAGAAGGAGACGGGCCGGTCTCGTGGGCCTGCGGGCCGAGAAAAAGAAAAAGGAAACGGGCCGGGCTGGGGGTTGGGCCGATAGACGGGCCGAAGGAAAAGAGAAAAGAAAAGAAGAAGAAAAGGGCAGGTAGGCCCATTGGGCTCACTGGGCTGAACCGGGTCTCGGGTCGGGTCGGGTTGAGTCCGGGTCGATCCAACGAGTCCAACGACACTTTGTTTGGGTCGAAACGATAAACGGATAGAAAGTCGGTTTTTTGCTCGATCTCGAATGATATATATATTCATATAAATCGATAAAATAAATAAGTGTTGGTTTTAATTGGAAATGTCACAAGTCTTGATTTTGCTTTGTTGTTTTTGTGCACTAACGATGTACTCCAAGTTTGAATTTAAATGTTTGCTCGACGTGAGCGGTTTACGTTTAAAAGTTGACGAAATTTGTTTGACGAAAAGAAATAGTTTGAAGGAAAAATAAATTGTTTGAAGTTGAAATGGTTTTTAGAATTAAAAACCATGTTATTGTTTGACTAGAATGGTCGTTTGAGTAAACGTTCCGACGAAATACGTTTGACATTACATAATTGTTAGAAAAATATAAAATGTTCTTTTTATATTTAAAGTTCCACAAATTAATATTTATGAAATTTCTTGTTATTGAAGTTCCATTTCGAATAGTTGCAGAACTTTGATTGATTTCCATTTCGGGTAATTGTTGTCGGACCTAGATTGTCTATGTTTGCACGTAAAGTCATCTAATTTAGACAAATTAGCCTAATGCACATAGAATCACAGTTAATTGCACATAATTATAATATTAATGTATACCTGGAAAGTACGAGTTGTCACAATATGATGGGTGCACTACACATCTTTTGCTTCAGCAATTGCAAAGCATCCTCTTGTTTCTGGGTCCAGTCGAACTTTTTATCTTTTTGGGTTAGCAAGGTCAAAGGTTGAGCTATTCGTGAGAAATTCTCAATGAACCTCCTATAATACCCTAGGAATCACAAAAATTGTCCTACCTCTGTTGAGGACTTCGGTGCTTCCCAATTCTTTATTGCTTCGATCTTTGTGTGATCTACGTGTATGCCTTTTTCATTAATGACGTGGCTGAGGAAATGAACTTCTCGCATCCAGAAGTCACACTTGGAAAATTTTGCGTCTAACTTCTCCCTTCTTATGTGTGTCTCGTGATCTTCCTTGGTTCGTGAATAAACGAGGATATCATCTATAAAAACTATGACGAATTTATCCAAGTAGGGTTTGCATACCCTATTCATGAGATCCATGAATATGGTCGGTGCATTCATCAACCCGAATGGCTTTACTAGGAATTCGTAATGACCGTAACGTGTCCGAAAGGCAGTATTGGGAACGTCCTCGTCCGCTATTCTTAGTTGATGATACCCGGACCTTAAGTCAATCTTCGAATAGTAAGTAGATCCTTGCAATTGATAAAACAGATCATCAATCCTTGGTAATGGGTACCGGTTCTTGATGGTCAGTTTGTTTAGCTCTCTATAATCGATGACATCCTGAATGAACCGTCTTTCTTCTATACGAACAATACTGGAACTCCCCAGAGTGAATAACTTGGCCTAATAAATCCTTTGTCTAGCAATTCTTGAAGTTGCTTTGACAATTCCTGCATCTCTGACGGTGCTAAACGATAAGGGGATTTTGCTACTGACGTTGCACCAAGGATAAGATCTATTTTGAATTCCACTTGCCTTGTTGGAGGCAATTGTGGCGAATCCTCAGGAAAGACGTCTAGATATTCTCTAATGACAAGAATTCTTCTAGCTTACTCACCTTAGCCTTCGTATCCATGAAGTTGACTAAAAATGCAGGGTAGTGTTTTCGTTACATCTTCTGTATTTTCATAACGTTCACAATTTTTACTTTTTCACCGCTTTGATCGCTGAAGAAACAAGTATTCCTCGGATTGTAATGTTGTAACAAGCTAAATGAAGATCGAAGTTTAAAATAAAAACAAGAGAATCAATTGGAAAAGTAGAGAGAACTTTATTAAAAATGTCACATGCGATTACACATAGTAAAGGTGTAAGTAAAATGCGATCCTTTATTATGTCCTAAAATGCTCTATTTATAGGAACCTTCAGCTCTCACTCTTCCGGTTAAGCACATCCGTCACTTGCTCCGCAAGTGCCAGCCTTTAAGTGCCACCTTCCAACTGAGCCTTTCCGTTCTTGTTCTGAAACAGCTTTAAGACAGAAAGGGACTTAATCTTGGTGGTGTCGGATGTGTATCACATCCGACACCTATAATATATCATCAAGTCCCCCTAGTCTATTAACTTACACACGGATGTGTGGTTGTTAATAAACTATGGTTCACTTCCGGTATTTCAACCGTTTCCACGCATATCGATAAAATGGACTTATGGTTTTTTCATCTATTTTATCCATGAGTCAGACGATGTAAGCCAATGTACCATCATTTCCCAATCATGTCGGATACAATTTCTCATTTTTCAATGTTTTTGGATTTTTGCATTTTTCAATGTTTTTGTCTTTTCAAATTTCTCCCCCTAAAAATGACAACTCTATTTATAGATTTTCATTTTTAACATTTGAAAAAACAACACACTATTTTTGTATTTTTGTAAAAAACAAACTCCCCCTCAAAATGAGACGGAGTGAAAAACAAATCAGAAATTGATCAACCAACACGAATACTTGCCGTTGTAGCATTTTGAAAACCAAATTGATTTGAAAATTCAAGTTAAGCTAGCACATATATTTCACAATCAGCATATTTCCAGTCACCGAAAGGTCTTCCTGAAATCCCTGTTGACACCAAATAAAACATTAGTCGCTCTGGGATCGACCCGATTCAACAGCATCGGATCGCCCGGTGTCTTCCACAAAGTCATTGTTGGCCTTGGAAACAATCTTTGGTTTCCATATTTTGGAATATTTTGATTTTTGATCAGAACCAGAATAAGTATCAACTGGCGTACTCGGTTTAGACCAAGACGACTTATGAGTTGATGTGACTTTCAGAAACCATGGCTCATCAAAAATCTATACTTTGTTATCCACATATTTGGCAGTATTGTGGATATATGCAGTCGTCGAACATTCAACAGCAAGATGTCCAGGTTGATGACATGCATAACAAAGTCTTTCCCGAAATTTAAGTTCTTTGAATTTTGAATACCAGAAGAATGTTCAGAATCAAAGTTATCAAATAAATCATCATAGGAATCATACCTAGGAGATGGACTCCTTGAAGATGATGACCTTCAAGAATAATAAGAATTTTCTTTCAGAGGAGGTGATTTCTTTGAATTCTGCTTAGCTTTTTCTGGCTTCTTAGCTTGAACCGGTGCTTCCTTGACCTCATAACCCAAGCCTTTGTGCTTGAAACCTGGAGTCTTTGATGAACTTGAAGAAGAACCAGAAGCATCTCTCCCCTTAGCTTCTCTAGTGAATTTAGCTTTGATGTCCTTTAGTTTATTCTTTTCAACCAAAACTTTTTCTTCTTCGGTTGCAGAGGAAGTACTTGAACCACTTTTATCAAAAACTTGTTCATTTTCTAGAAAAATAGACTTTGAGCTAAACTTCGGAGCTTCACCCAAAGACTTTTCCTTTTTCTTAGACTTTGACTTCTTATTCTTGGATGTAGTGGCAAATTTCGAATAATCGTGCAATTCGTCTTTAGGATCAAGCGGAGCAGACGTAACCTCGGATAAATCCACCAGTTGAGAAACCATGTGAATATCATCCTTCTTAGACCTATCCTCACTCCTATCCTTCTTGTATAAGAAGTTCAGCAATGTTGGTGACAAATTGCAATTCTTCACTTGCCTTTGTAACTCCAAAATTTCCAACTTCAATTCAGAGATTTTCTGTTGAGCATCAAACACTTCTATTGTGACTTGATGAACTTTGCATTGAGATCATCATATTCATATGTTTGTAACTTCCGGATCTCACATTGAGCAAATAATTCCTCAAAAACAATTTCTCTTTTCTTCTTGAAAATCTCAATTTCTTTTGTCAAGACTTCATTCTTATCACGATAAAGAACATTTTCATCTTGAAGTGTAGAAATCTTAGATTGAAGTTTTTCAATAGTAGCAGCCAATTCAATCACAAGAGCATTAGCTTTTTCATATTTTTGCTGAACCGGATGACTCTTTTCAAACAAATTTTCAAAGTCTTGTGCTGCATCTAAAGCTTCAGCTTTTGCTTTTTCACATTCTTCTGCCAACTTACTATTTTCTTTAAAAACATCCTCATGAACATAAACAAATTCATAATATTTCTTCTAGAATTCTTACAAATCTTTATTGAGGACTACAATTTCGCCAGACAATAATTCTGAATCTTTCACAAGAGTTGCATTCTTCTTTCCCAACTTTACACACTCAAGACATTTTAAACTCTCAACCTTTTGAATTTCAACCATCTTAACTGGAACTTCATCAATCAAAGATATTTGGGAACTTGAATCAGAAGCCGTTAAGACATCATCATCAACATGACAAGCTGTTAAAGCAATAGTAAATGGATCATGTTTCATTTTTGCTTCAGAATCTGCATTCCAGGCAAATTCATTTGGATGCCAAAACACCTCTGACAGTTCTTCATCAAAAGAAACAGATTTCTCTTTAACCTTGGGAGCTGCATTTGGTGAATGAATAACCAAATGAGCATGTTGACCAGACTTCAGCTTTTTTCAGTTGAAATTGAACATTCTCGTGCAAAATGTTCATAAATAGAACACTTATAATACTTAACCTTTGACTTGTCCAATCCAATTTTTCCATCCTGATTCAATCTTTTCTTGCCAATTCTATTGAAAAATTTCTTCATTCTTCGAACTAACATAGCATACTACTAGTTCAAATTCATTTCTTTTAAATGATCATAATCTATCTGATCGTAAACTTCATTTTTCAAGTCAGCATTACTAACAGCACCAGTAATAACCCCGAAATATGAAGATACCAACGCAGATATTAAAGCATTGTAATCATCGGCAGTTTGAGTAGACAAAGCATTCTGAGTCGAAGAACTAGGAACTGAAACATTACAACCAACAGAAAAACTAGGAGTTTCACATTTACCTGCAGTAAATGCTGTAGGAGGTGCGGAACTAAAAGTATTAGATTTCCCAGCATTCATGGTAGAATCATTATCACCGAAATACACAGCAGGATTTTGAACTTGTGCAGGAGGTTATTTGTTAACCATTAACTCCATATCCCTCACTTGAATTCTTTGAATCAGATCATTAAAAGATAATCTCGGATATTCTTTATCATGAGTGATCATCATCACATAATTCTCCCATTTCTTAGGTAATGCTTCCAAAATCTTTTCTTTCATATTAGCTTCTTCCTTTGTAAGACTTACCAAACGAATTTCACATATTAAGCGGGCAAATCTTGCAATAAGATTTGGAATTGATTCGTTTTGATAATGCTTGAAACAATCAAATTCCTTCTTCAAAACCTTTTGACGAATTTTCTTATATTGTTCATTGCCTTCACATCGTTTTTCCAAAGCATCCCACAAACTCTTTGATGTGTAGTTACCCGAAAATTGATGTAGTAACTCTTTAGGCAAAGCCATTGTCAAATTACCATATGCTTTCTTTTCAGCTTGATATGCTTTCTTTTGTTCAGATGACATATTTCTTTGAAGTACTGGTTCCCCGGTTTCATCCTTAGGGTAAACATATTGATCAGTAAACGACAACCACATATCAATGTCATTTGTGTCCACATATGCTTCAAACCGTTTAACCCAACTATGATAATCTTCCTATTTGAGCAATTTATGAACTTTCTGACCGGTTCCAATTTCGTTATCATAGTTCATCATAGTTTGCATCGTTGCTTGAACCAAATTTTGAATAGCCGCAAACGCTTGAAACTCGGACATTTTGTAAAATTTTGGTTACTGTTCACCCCAAACCTATCCCGAACCTAAACTGTTTTGCCGAACTCTGTCCGAACCCTGTCCGAACCCTGTCCGAACTGAAACGGAAATGTCGAACCCTTGCCGAACTTGAGCTTCGGAACAAAATAAACCTTCGCCGAACTATGTACGAACCCTAACTTTGGAAACAACGAACGTCGGCCGAACCTTATCCGAACCTCAACTTCGTAAGCAAACTGTCCGAACCTTATCCGAACCTGGAGTTCGGAGCGGTTACAATTAAGTTACGCCAAACCTCAAACGAACTCAAACACTCTCGACTCCATTTTCGTGATTTTCAGTGTTTTTTGGACGAACTTTTGAACAAGAACTCAGATAAACTCCATAGAAATAATTTAGAAGAAGATTTTTCAGAAAAAATACACTCAAGATGATCAAATGAACTCAAAAACTTGAAGAATTTTCAAAAACCCCACTTTTTTACTCAAAACTCCGAAGAAACAATGATTTCCGATCAGTAGAATGAACAAATGCTCTGATACCACTTGAAAATGCGTGAGCGTATGATCGTCTACTCAATTGTATTGAAATCAATGTAAAACGAGTGTGAACACAAGAGTAAATACAATAAAGCTTGTATTAGACCACAAAGAGTTTACATAGAAAGACACATAGAAGATGGATGAAGTGCATAGGTCAAAGTATTCGATTCATCCTGGTGCTACAAAGATGTACAAGGATCTCCAGGAATTCTATTGGTGGCCTAATATAAAGGGAGACAGCGCGTTGTATGTCAGTAAATGCTTAACTTGCGCTAAAGTAAAAGCAGAACATAAAAAGCCACCTCGATTGCTATGAATTTCATAACAAAATTACCCCGCACGACGGTGGTAATGATACCATTTGGGTGGTTGTTGATCGCATAACAAAGTTTGCTCATTTTATACCCATGAAAGAAAAGACCGACGCGGAAACTTTAGCCAAATTGTACCTTAAGGAGATTGTGCCACGTCACGGGGTGCCAATATCGATAGTCTCTGACAGGGACGGTAGATTCACTGCCCGATTTTGGCAATCGCTTCTGGAAAGGATGGGTAGCCGATTAGATATGAGCACGACTTATCACACACAAACGGATGGTCAAAGTGAAAGGACTATTTAAACCCTGGAAGATATGTTAATAGCTTGTGCGATTGACTTTGGAGGTAATTGGGACACTCATCGACCTCTAGCCGAGTTCTCCTATAGTAATAGTTACCACTCAAGTATAGATTGATCAAGTAAACTTTATGCCTTTTCGTTTTATTTTTCTAAAAACATATTATTTTTATTTTCTGCAAAATATGGCTTTAAGTTGCTGTTCAAAACTGATCTTGGCCAAAACTTGCGTTTTTGAGCCATTTTTGACGGTTTTTTTACTAGTTGGCTAGTAATAGTCTTTTATTCATAAAAAAATATTAAAAATTCCTAAAATTCTAAAGAAATTATATGTATTTACTTACACTTCTGTAACAGATTTTTAAAATCAAAAATTATTTTTATTAGACTTTTTAGTTGAAGATTAGAAGAAAACCCTTTTTGACAACATAATTACACTAGTTTTTAGTCATCCATTTCCACCAATCATGAAATCTTTCAAATACACACACACACATACATATGTATTTAAGTTTTCATCTTTTTAGTATATTTAATATAACTAGTCCATTTATTAGTTATTCTTTTTCTATGTTTTAGAGCCTTTAATGCTCATAACTAAAGACCAATTTATGTTTCCATATTATGTACAAATTTTCGTATACACTAGTGTGCAAGCCCGTGCGATGCACGACCGGGGGGAATTTAAACCGACCCTAACATGTTCGGTATGGTTGTATACATGATATGGTTTTGCTCACACCAATCCTTGGCAAAAAGTCTAAGAGTATAAGTAAATGATGTCTCTAACAGTTGTTTGGCATTAGCAATAGTCATATGTTCATTGTATTTGCTAAAGATAACGCACACTATGCATATATAATTACAAAAACAGTTGTAGGTCAACGCTGTAGAAGTAACATAGAAATAGTTTAAGTTTGTCAAAGTAGATCAATTTCATGAAAGCAAACAGGGTAGTTTCATCTAGTTGGGCATGTTCCTCGTGAAGTTGGAAGCACAATAACTTGTATCGAGCAAGGCCCGTTATCTAGAAGAATGATGCCTAGTTTGCTTTCATCCTTAATCGAGAGTAGATGCCATCCTGCCCGGTCCATAGGATCTTAACCGTAAACTCTGTCAGTCCAAACCTTAGAATTGTCTGATTGTAAACGTGGATGTTGTGGTTACGAAACATCTCTTTAGGAATGGACTGCAAGAGTAAGTTATTATTATAATATATAAGTAAACCGTTAATCATAGTTACGTATCAAAAGATATAAGTAAATAGTTGTCTTGTCGGTGAAAATACCAGTAGCTAACTCTCCAGGTTGTGGGTTGTCAGCTGCTTGAAATAGTATGGCCTGAGATCGTTGTAACCGGCTAACCGCCATTCTGCAATCTCCTTTTCATCTTGCCATCTTTAATTCCAACTTCTTGTTTTTTCCAAATCCTTCACACTCCTAGCCTCGCCTTTACTTTTTCCCTAATTCATATTGGATATTCGACTAATCATTCGGCCCTACTCTAAATTTTGTTGTTGTACGGTATTTTAAAATTTACGTTTGATTTGAGTAAATTTTTGTTGTTCTTAGGGTATTTAAGTTTCACATTTGTTGACAGTAATTGAAATAACCATGGCTGTCTTCATCCTCAATTCCCGTTTGTTTCTTTCATTTGCTTAATTTTCCCTCACGGCTCTATACTTGAAAACATTTCCCGAGTTCATTTAAGGAGGGAAAGGAAAGGAAAGGGAAGGAAGTCTAAAATTTTTTGTGTTCCTGAGTTTCACTTAAGGAGGGAAAGGGAAGGAAACAAAAAAATGTTGTGTTCCCGAGTTTCATTAAAGGAGAGAAAGGGAGGGAATGGGAGAGAAAGTTTGTTCATTTTCTATTGTTTTTCTTTCCTTCCAAATCGGAAGGATTTGGAAGGAAAGGAATCACTCCCCTTCTTTTCCTTTCTCTTCTTTTCATTTCTCTTCCTTTCCTTTCTCTTCTCTTCTTTTCCCTTTTTAAGTAAACTCGGGAACACTGCGTTAACATCGTTTTATCATGCCACTCCCCCTTCTCGGCTTTAATTTTTCCCTAATTCGTATTGACTAATCGACTAATCATTCAGCTCTATTTCAATTTTGCTTTTGTAGGGTATTCATTGTTTACGTTTAAATTGGGGTTTTATTAACCATTATTCTTTAACAATTTCAATCTCCACACATAATATTCTCCCCTGTTCAATTTTGATTTTTACATGTAAATCACCATTTTCTAACTTTGAGATGGTATCAGCACTAAGATCACAAAATGAAAATATGCGGGGCTACTCTAGATTAATAACAATCAATAAAAGCCATGGTGGAACAGGAAAAATATTTTTATGGACAACCATCATCACTATAAGTATTCACTATTGATCTGTATTTAGATGACCTTCTATCCATTCTTAACAATAATATGATATGTTGTGTTCCCACGGTTCCCTTTAAAGGTTAGTCTTATGAATGCTGTCTTTTAAATGGTAGATTTGGTGTAATTCTGACATAACACAGTTCTACTATTATTGTATGACTCATTCACAATAATATGATATGTTGCTATCCGTAATGGGGCGTTATGGGGCAAAAAAAGAGCCTATAACGCCCTTGATAACGCCCCGCCCCACTACGCAGGGGCGTTATGGGGCGTTATCAGGGAAAAAAAAGGGGGAGGGCGTTAGCCAGGTAACGCCGAGAAGGGGGATAAAAGCAATGATTATGGGGCGTTATGGGGGCTTTATCCACTACACCATAAAGCCCCATAAAGCCCCTTGCCCAGTCAGCGTCCACATGGCGCATAATGCCCCTTGTGGGGCTTTATGGGGCTTTAACCATTACACATAGCCTGAATGCTGTCTTTTAAATGGTAGATTTGGTGTAATTCTGACATAACACAGTTCTACTATTATTGTATGACTCATTCACAATTTAAGGGGTGTCAAGTTTATGACCCGTTGGCTGTTTAGATGTATGCTTATTGTCTTTTTTTGGAAAAATGGACACTATTAATCCTAACTATTCCATATTGGCCAAAAATAATCCTACCTAATTTTTTGTACATAATCAGTCTTATAAATACACCTTGTTTTTTCTAATAATCTTTTCCGTTAAAAAACTAACTCCGTTTGTAAATGCTGACGTGGAGGACTAATATGTAAAATTCTAAAGTGGATGGACTTTTTTGTAGTTTATTTAAATTTAATTAAAGCAAACAAAATTAAAGAAAAGGGGAATAAGAAGGTCGGTCGCCGAGCGACCTCCCCCTGCTCCTTCTCCGATCGGCCGGCGAGCCACCCTCCCCCTCCCTCCGTTCACTACACCGGCGACGCTACCCAACTCCTCCGCCGACTCTCCAGCGACCCCCGGTGACTACCAATCCACCTCCCTCCCTAATTCTCGCTCATGAACGGCAAAAGCGACGGCGATCCACAACCTGTCGCCATTGGAGTCACCGGATTCGGACGAGATACAGCGACCGGCGGCAAGGGTTCCGCTGCAAATCGTGAGCCCCGAGTTCGAATCTGTCCACGAGGGTCAAGGAAACAAGAGGCGGCCACCACCAGCGGCTAGGGTTCCGCTGCAATGCGGCGACGACGATGTCTCTGTGAGCTCCGGCGTCGGCGTTGTCTCTGTAAGGCGGCGAATCTGTCCACGAGGGTCAAGGAAACAAGAGCGTTGTCTCTGTGAGCTCCGGCGACCTAAATGCCGGCGAGAAAGAATGCCGGAATTTGGATTTGGGCATTTGGGTTTTCTTTTTTAGATATGGCCGGTGAGGAAAAACGAGGGGGGGTGGATTTGTTTTTTTAATTGAAAACAAGTTTAAGTAAATTACATTATTTACCCTTGAAGTTTATTAAAATAGAACAAGTTTTGATAATAACATTATTCGTCCTTCACGTTAACGGTGTTAGTTTTTTAACGGAAAAGATTATTAGAAAAAACAGGGTGTATTTATAAGACTGATTATGTACAAAAAATTAGATAGAATTATTTTTGGCCAATATGAAATAGTTAGGATTAATAGTGTCCATTTTTCCTTTTTTTTTTCAAGATTTTTAATATTAGGTTGCCTTGGACGGTTGATTTAGGTTCTTATTGAACGGTCAATGACAATGTTTTATACTAATCTCTTTTTCATAGTTCAATCAATGTTAAAGGTTTATTGGTGAATTTGTCAAACTTGTATATCTTGGTAAACTCAAATCTATAGGTTTTTTAATATGCATTGTATTAAATTGATATTCTGTTTACAATTTTTAATACTTTAATTTTCTCATTCCAAATTTTTAATACTTTAATTTTCTGGTTTGTATGCTGAACTTTTTATGAGTGTAATTATATTAGAATAATTTCTTAATATACATAAGAAAAAAAATCAACATTTTGTGACTGTTTAGTTGTTTACTTATTGTTTTATAACTAATTAACATCTCAAAATTCTAGAGACCCAGTTATCTGCTTTGAAAATCGTTAGTTTAAGGTCAGCCGTTCCCATTCTTATATTGTAGTTTTTTTTTGTTTGTTACAGGTGTTTGGCTTCTTTCCAGCTTTCATTTGGCTCGGTCGTGACATATGTATGTTTTCCTATTACACTAAAGCTATTATTTGTTTATAGTTTATTTTGTTCTTCGTGCCCATTGTTTTAAATTGAAATGCAACAACCTTTACTATTGTAAAAAATGACATGTATGGTTGTTTGAGAATTGTCGTGTTTGTTTGTTAGATGCTTTGTGCAAGCTGCTTGATACGAATTGCTTGATTCGAATTAGGTAGTAACAAGCCGGATACCCCCCGCGCGTTACGGCGGGGAGCTTGTTTTTTAATGTGTAATTTATTTTAATGTTAATTGCTTCTAATTTGGACCGCTTAAACTATGTAAATGATAATGCAAATACTACATAGTAGGCTTTGAGTTTAGTGCAAAAACATTGTTACATTCCTTGTGAAGTCGATCGTTGGAGCTATAACTTAAGAGTGACATAATTTAGGATATGAATAGAAGACATTACAACCACTTACCATTGTACAATAACATAAGAAAAAAATACCAAAGTGCTGGTGTTCAGTGACTGCTGGTGTATTTAGTCGTCGTCGAAATCACATACTTTTTTGTGGATGCAAGCAATGAAAGGAGTGGTTTTGGTATGGTGTTCGGGTTGTTGTATCCTTGGTGAATGACTAAGTTGGTAGTTGTTAATTGTTATTATGTTCAATGTTTGTATAGTTTAGTTAATTTTTAAGAGGTTAGTGGAAAAATTAACTTACTGATATGCAGGTTCAGTGACTGAATGTCCTGCTGGGCAGATCAGTGTTGGTTCTTTTTCATTATGTTCTTCACCAACGGGGGATATCTTCAAGTAGTGTTCTTTCACATTCTGTGTGCGATCATTTATGTAGAAACCAACGGTGACCTCTTTTATACTCTTTCATTGTTGCCAAACATGTATAAAGTTTTGACTGTTTTCAATAGAAGATATGAGCAAAAGTAGCAGATTAATTTTAGTTAAACTAAGATAATTAACAACTGAAGATAATATTAATTAAAGAAACTAACAACAAATGAGATAACTTACCTTTGAGAGTAACACTGACCCACAACGCAGAACCTAAAGAAAATAAAATGAAAGTACAGTAAGTAATAAAAGAGACTACATATTAATATATCAACAAAAGATAATTAATTTAAAAGCTTTTTTTTTTTTTTTTTGAACGGCGTTTGGAACTACTCCCCAAATCTCCAATACCCGAGTGAGCCTTCCTGAGACGGGATTGCAACCGTCCATACTGATTTTGACACTCCAGGCTTGGCTCACTCAGGAACACCATCAAGGAGGAAACTCACCACTTGAGAAAAACCCCCTTGAGTCAGGTTTGAACTTGAGACCTCAAGGTCCCCAAGCTCTAACCTTCATCCCCATACCATTGGGACAAATGCCCATTGGTAATTTAAAAGCTTTAACTAACAATATTAACATCCACTAATCTACAACACCTTGTAATAAAGAGAAAACAATAATAAAGACAAAGCAGTAAGATACTGTTGAAAATCATTATACATAACATTTATCTGAAAATAAAACAATAGCCTACTTCACTTCAATGTTTTTTTTTTTGTTTATAACTACAAAACGTTTGAAACAAAGAGAAAATGGTGCTTCACTTCAATGCTTTTTTGTTTATAACTACAGAACTTTTGAAACAAACAGAAAACGATAAGACATTTAACATACGCTATACATCATTCAGATGCTAAGAACAAAAAAAAAACAATTCTTTAGTATAACAGTCATTGTATGTATGGCAATTAAAACTGCTCACTTGTAATGACAATCACACAGTTAATGTACATGCAATTATTTGAAAACAACTACAATAAAACATGGGCATTTACACAAACACCTAATATACATAACATAATAAAAATAAACACAGTTATACCTGGATTTTAAGTGAAACACCCTGCATTTGGGATTTAAGGTTGTAAAATTTCTCTATCTAATGTCGTGTTCTAATGAGATCTTTTGCCATCACCTTAACAGCTCCCTGGACCAAATTTTACATTTGAATCTACTGACAAAGCAAAATGTACATCAAAATTACTAACAACAGCAACAGGTAGCGCTGTAAACGAACCGAACAAACACAAACGAGACATGTTTGTGTTTGTTTGTTAACATGTTATCGGACAATCAAACGAACACGAACAAATAGCTGAACAAGATTTTTTGTTTGTGTTCGTTTGTTAAGTAAACAAACTTTTTCATGTTTGTTTGTGTTTGTTTGTGAATTTCTTACATTTAAGGTCAAATGAACCAAACGAAATGGACAAACCAAACCAAACTTAGTCACAAACATACCAAACAAACCAAACCAAACACAATCACAAACAAAACCAAATAAACCAAACGAACCAAATTAAAATAAATGAATCAAAGAAACAAACACTATATGCTTGCATAAAAACAAAGCATTCATCCAAAGGCTGGAGATGCATGGAATCGTGGAGGTTGTATAATGTATTGTGCTAACCCTAATTATAGAAGATGTTGGATGGTATAATTCATAAAAAGATTTAAAAATAAAAGCTAAATAGAGAATATCTTATTAGGGAAATTATAAATATTTAAAAAAAATATTATTAGAAGTATTAATGTTAACAAATAAACACAAACAAACAATACGAACAAACGCAAACGAACGAACACTTACCGAACGTTCACAAACACACTTACCGAACGTTCACGAACACAAATGGACGAACGAGGACTCTTTTCGTTTTCGTTTGTTAAGCTTAACGAACAAATTTTTTTGTCCGTGTTTGTCCATTTAGTAAACAAACGAACACAAACGAACTCCCGCCCGAACGGTTCACGAACTTTTCATGAAATTTCGGTTCGTTTACAGCCCTAACAACAGGTCTTTGGTTTTTGACCTAATTAAAAGAGATTTTTCAACATAAAAAAGAGTGAATGAATGTCTACCATTTGGCCTTGTTTGGCACTTATTCATTGTTCAGAAAGATTTACGTAATACTGTAAGTCCCAAAATGATCCTTACGCGATATCTAGTCCAATCAAGACCGTGCGGAATCCGGTTTGATTGGTGATTCAAGATTAATTGAAAAATAAGATGAATAAGCAATTAAGAACGAGAATAACACACAAACCACAAGAAGTAGAACACTTGAATAACCTCATTTGATTGCAATACACAATCGAAATTCTCTTTAGAGAATTTCGTAAACCACCAATTGAGATCAACACCAAAACAGCAACCTCATAATGAGGGGAGGTCTTCCCTTATATAGGGATTCTCCAACTTGGAGAACAAGACAACCTAAAAACCCTAATTAATAGTCAATTCCCGTATTTGACTTTAATGGCCCACTAAACTCCCCTTAAACTCTCTAAATTGAGCCCAAACATGTCTAAATTGGCCCAATGACCCAATATACCCATAACCCAGCTTATTTTCACCTATTCTAACACATAGGCCTTCAGAATACTCCGCCAAGTGATGATTTAATACACAAGCCACAAATTATTCCCTTACAATCTTCCCCTTGGCTTGTGCTATTAAATATCTTCTACTTTCAATCTTCAGACTTCAGTCTTCTCCTTGGCTTGAACATGGGTTGGTGAAGATTCTTTTCTTGAACGATCTTCATTGGGCAGCAACGGTCGAGATCTGGGAGTTTTCTCTCAATCAGCATCAGCTTGGACTTCAAATGACAAACAAATAATGAGAGGAGGATTCTCAAACACTTGCTTCTTCTTGAAATATGACGAGTCCTTGCTAAACCATCAGTAACTGTCTTGACTTGCATGAGACTTCAGAGGATAAATTTTGAAAACCTCTGTCTTGGCATTTGTGACTACTCTACATCTTTTCTTCAATTAGCTTCCCCTAAACCTGAGAACGGTGTCTTTGGACGCTTTACTTGAACAACCAACAAACTTCCCCTGAGCATAGGGTAAGTCCTTTTCCGGCTGGTTCTTCAACATGAACAGTAACAGCACTCATTGACTTTTCTTTTCCATGACATTTCATTTAACCTGTCATGCACAACATGGAACAAACACAAACACTAACCAGACATGATGACTGGTTATCGGGTTAGAATTATTTTACCAAATACTTCCCCTGAACCCGTGGACTCTTCACATTATCTCCCCCTGAGATTCTAGAGGGGTGATACTTTCTTGCATAAAACCCATAAAACTTATTAAAACCTTTAAATTAACCTGGCCATGGTTGAAAAATAAAATAAACAATAAAAACTTAAGATAACACAAAAGAAAAATAAAAATAAAAACAATCATACCAAATTTCTAAACGAGAAGGTTTCTATGGGATCAAACCGTATGAATCTGACTGAGGAACCCTTTTCAGCTTCTGTTACTCGAACACGTCCAGGTGATTGCCAATATACTGATCCACTTTAAACTCAAACCCTTTTCTTTATCAGGCTGTTTGTCACTTTATTATCTTTTATTGTGTATTAATTATGAACAGCAAGAGGGTTTCAACAAATCCTAGGTACATGTTATTGCACAATATCAAGCATATAAATTCCCTACCACATATTTTCACAACCTGAACCAGAAGTTTGAAACTGAGCTCCAGACTGGGTTGAGAAGAGAAAGAATAGATCACATAGATTTTTTTTTTTTTTTGTATAATATACAAAGTCAACTGAATTTTTGAAACAATTTTAATAATGCTCTCATCAGTGACAAAGGCTGAGGGATTTGGACTCTTGAGGGTCTCTTTTCTTGTGCTCTTTGGCATCTTTTGAGGTGTATACATGCATTTTTTTTTATTTTTTTTATTTTAATTGCATATATAATTTATGATGATCTGTAAGCACGTATGTATGGACAACTCCAGGTCATTGCTCACGCAAAGCAGAGGAGAGCCTTACATACACTCGAAGCATCCCCAGGTCATTGCTCACGCAAAGCAGAGGGGACACCGACTTTTTGAGCTCAATTTCACACTCTTGGAGACAAGCGTGTGTATCGGGAACTTGAACATGCAGTCAAATAGAAATGCAATTAACCTTAGTGCTGTTACCCAACAAACTGCCATACGTTATCTTTAAGTGTGTAACGTATACCTTTTCAGATTTTAGAGCCGAGCCTACCAGCATATCACCATGGATCATGTCTTTCACATTTGCCTTACGCGTGTCAGCCATCTCCAAAACGGAAATTTATTTCACTTCCCACCTTCTAAAGAAAACAAAAGATTAAAAATTAAAAAGCACAATTTAATTTTGAGGGGTCAACAATTTCATCGTTTCTATTCTTCCCCTTGCTTTTTGATTTTTTAATAACAACACACATTTTTTTTGATTTTTTATTTATTTATTTATTTTTTTTTTGTTTTTTTAACACTCACTGACACAATACTAAATATGTACTAAAAACTGGCCAAGCTAACCTTCAAAGTTTATCTTTTGAAACTTTTCAGAAATGGGTTTTGTTTCATGCACAACCATACTTCACATCAAATCAGCCAAGAAACAAACAATTCAGACAGTGTTACCTTTACTGCTGATTTTCTCAGATTTACCTCTCACAAGAAAACATACCCTCCATTGAAATCTTCATGTCATGTGGTAGAGAGATGCCTCATATCCTGTGCCTGGAACAATCACTATCACAAACAAACAAGGTTAATGAAAGTCCTCCTTGACTGTTCCTGCACAAGGTGAGAGATCAGTTAGCCATAAGTACCCAGGCCATTGTGGTTCTGGGTATACCTGAAGAATCGGTGAAAGAAATTTCTTTTAAGAACATCCCCTTTGTGATATCAGGAATTGGGGGTGTGGCTGCCTTTGATTTGGGTTTCTTGGTGTTGTTTTTGGTGTTGTTTTTGGTGGACTTTGGTGTGGGCTTTGTGGGTTCATTAGAATTCACACGACCATCATCAGAAATGATATTCGTGGGCTGATTGTTTTCTTTTCCTTTACCTTGTAGCCTTTTTGGTGGAATTTGATAAATGTTTGATTTATCATTTTTAACTTCATCAAATTGTTTGGAGTGCTTCTTATACACCCCTTTAGGTAGGTAACACTCATTTACCACCTTTTTCACATTCCACCTCTCTTGATTATTCTCAGAAAGACCACCATGTTTGGGAACCCAAATAGGTTTTAAAGCAACAACTGTTTTGTTAACAGAATCATTCAATTTATGACTTTTGAAATCAGTTTTGGTTGGATGTTGAGGTGACTTAGGCTTTTGGTTAACTTTCTGTACCTTTGGTTGTAGGGGCACAGACTTCTGCACCTTGGGGATTGAGGGTGCAGGCTTTTTGGTCACCTTATGCACCTTTGGTTGTGAAGGTACATGTCTCTGCACCTTAGGGTGTGAAGGTGCAGACTCTTTGGTCACTTTAGATACCTTTGAGTCTGTAGGTACCTTTGGCTGAGAATTTACCTTTTTGTGGCCATGTTTGTGGTTTGTGCCACCATATGATTGCCCTTGGTAGTTTTGCAAATGAGTTTTAGGGTAGTAGGGTTCATATGGCCTATATAAACAATTTCTTGCCACATGTCCAGGATTCCCACACATATGGCAGGACTGCTTCTTTGGGTACGCGGGAGCTTGGGAATATTTCTTCCCTGTGGATACCCAAGATGGTTTGGAATTTTTGTGGATCCACACAACTTTGTCATTGGGCCTCGTTGTTAGCACATACTCCCGCTGTACTGGCACAAATTGGTCATATACAGAAGTTACCTCAGGATATGGGATAAAGTCATGTGGTCTGGCCTCCTGCACATTCTGCACATTACTAGCATTATCACAAACATTAGCACACACATTCAAACAATCATTCAAACCAACCAAATTAGGATCAGTAGGCTTAGGATCAGCAACCTGTGGTCCCTTATCCTTTCTCAAAATCCTGACTTTCCTCAAAGGTTTGGAAAGTTTAGGATCACAAACACCGAAATTAAAAGTACCACAAACAGAAGTTTTGTCAAAAACATCAGACTTAGCAAAGCTCAATTCAGACTTAGATTTATTTGACGCAAAAATTTTAGTTTTGACGTCAGGAAACTTTTGACTCTCAATGCCAACACTTTCCCCCTTTGAACCTGCTTCTTTGTTTTCTGTATCTGCACAAGAAGTAAAAGAGTTAGTCTGGTTGGAAACAGGAGCAGAAATTTTAATGGGACAAGCTGCCAATTTCTTTTCAATCTCAGCTTTAGCATCCAAGTTGGTCTTAGAACACTCATAATCTGAGATCATTTCATGCATCAGGGGCATCGGTACTGTATGGGTGGATTTTTCATCTTTTATTTCAGTACCGAGACCCAAACCAGAGTTGGCTTTTAGATGACGCATACGAGCGTCTGTGTTGTAGAAAAGTGAGCTAGCCTTCATCATTTCTGACACAATCTTACCGTTTCGCTCAACTTTGGTTTGCGATATTTCTAATTGCCCTTTAAGTTGTTCAAGTTCAGTTTTCAATGTGGCAATTTCTTCATTAGCAACTGTCAGATATGTGTTTTTGTTACTCAAGTCCCTCTGAAGATTTTTTATGTCAATTTTAGCAGCTTCAAGTTTCTCACTTAAGTTTTTACTTCTACCTTTGTATTCCCTCAATTCTTTATCAACAAATTCACGATTTAAGGTTTCATTGAAAAACTTAGTTTGCCATTCTTTAGATTCATTTAAAATAGATTGACATTTAGGGTTAAGACATACCTCAGAGCTGCTGGCAGATACAGAATTACCTGGAAGAAAGGATGCCATGAATGTCTTTGATTGAACTTCTGGATTATTGAAAAGTGGGTTTTTTTTTTTTTATCGGAAAGTGGGTTTTCGGTTGAAAGTGGCTTGATCGAAAAATAGATCGAAAAGGGTTTTCTGCCGAAAAAGCTTAATTGAAAAGTGGTTTACGGCTGAAACGAGCTGATCGAAAAATACTTTTCGATCGGGATGAAGCGGGTCGAAAAGTCTGATCCGATCAAAAAGTGAGGGCTGGATCGAAAAGTCTCAAAGGGGACTTTTCGATCAAGAAGCACAATGGATCGAAAAGTCACAGGGGACTTTTCGATCAATGGAGGCTGATCGAGAAGTCACAAGGGGACTTCTCGATTGAGAGGGTCGGATCGAAAAGTCTCTGAGGGGACTTTTCGATCGGTGAAACAGATCGAGAAGTCACAAAAGGGGACTTCTCGATTGGGCAGGCTGGTCGAAAAGTCACTTAGGGGACTTTTCGAGCAAGATCAATGGATCGAAAAGCCACAAAGGGGGCTTCTCGATCGATTTAGGCGGCTGAGGAGGGCTTTTCGACCAGAAAACCTGATCGAAAAGTGCTATGTAGGATCGAAAAGTCTCAAAAGCACACGCACAGCCTTCCGAACCTTCTGTCACGTGTTGTAACCTGCACAAAAATCAAAAGAAACTCCAAATAAAACCGTTAGTAACACCTTGAAACACTTGGAGCAAAAATATGAAAAATAAAAACGAATTACTCCACAAGGTGCAGAAAAAATCAATGATCAAAACCCCGTCAAAATAAATTTGCACCAACTTGAAATGAGTGGCCGTTTATTGCTTCAAAAACCGGATGATATGGACCACCCGTTTTAAATAAACCATAATGGTAAAATTGTAATTTTTGTGAACTTCAAATGGATCAAATGTTAATCGATGGCGGAACCGTGAATAAATAGACTATCCGATCCGAATACTGCGACCGAAAACCTCCTTATTTATTTATTATTTTTTTTTTTGAGATCCACGTGAAATCTTCTTGTACACTCGCCAACCTTTGCTGACTAAAAAAAACTTGTTGACGAATTTTAAACCAAATACTCCCAAACCGAAAAGCCTCTTTTTTTTTTTTTTTTTTTTTACCGACACAATGAACCAAGTTTCCAGATCTGCTTCCAAGCAAGGTCAATTAATTTTACCCCCACAATCTTTTATAAAATTTGGAAAATTCAACAAATCAAATAGAATAATACTAGCAGTTAATACCCCATCCTTCTAACAAAATAAAGCCAATGAAAATGTGAACCCGATCGTACGAATTAATTGGAATACAAAAATGAGACCCTTTTTTTTATTATTATTTTTTTTTAACAAGATTTAGAGAGTTCAATCACCAAAATATGACACCAGACAAGAAAAATATATGAACCCTATATTGTTCTTCCCGACCGTCAACCACGAAAACCTGTAAAAAAAACTTGACGAAAAACGTTAAATGCTTGAATCCAGATATCGTGTGAGCCTCGAAACTCTCGTTTCTTGGCTCTGATACCAATTGTAAGTCCCAAAATGATCCTTACGCGATATCTAGTCCAATCAAGACCGTGCGGAATCCGGTTTGATTGGTGATTCAAGATTAATTGAAAAATAAGATGAATAAGCAATTAAGAACGAGAATAACACACAAACCACAAGAAGTAGAACACTTGAATAACCTCCTTTGATTGCAATACACAATCGAAATTCTCTTTAGAGAATTTCGTAAACCACCAATTGAGATCAACACCAAAACAGCAACCTCATAATGAGGGGAGGTCTTCCCTTATATAGGGATTCTCCAACTTGGAGAACAAGACAACCTAAAAACCCTAATTAATAGTCAATTCCTGTATTTGACTTTAATGGCCCACTAAACTCCCCTTAAACTCTCTAAATTGAGCCCAAACATGTCTAAATTGGCCCAATGACCCAATATACCCATAACCCAGCTTATTTTCACCTATTCTAACACATAGGCCTTCAGAATACTCCGCCAAGTGATGATTTAATACACAAGCCACAAATTATTCCCTTACAAATACTATCAACATACCTGCCTTTTCTTTCAAACTGTTAGACTTCAATAATTTCTGAATCTTAGGTAGCTCAGATTTATATCTGTTTGTGGATAAGTATTCATTTAAGTTCATCATGGCTGCAAAGGTATTGCCATGCCAAGACATGGAATTGAACCAATCCACTTCTACAGATTTGTGGATAGTGATTTATGGAAATCCCCATGGCTGCAAAACTTTTGTCAAGTAAATCGATATCCAACCAATTTCAAACCGACAATAACAACCAAGTAATTGGTTTTGTTGTAAAAAAATGTTAAATTTTGTAGGCTCAAAAATATATCATTATTGCCATTTTCTGGGTCACCTTTTTCGGGTCATTGAAAGCATATAAAATTTAACAGTGGTGGCGACACACCGTAGAATGCCGGCCACCAAACCACCGTCAAGCAGAATTGACATGTCGTAACCATCAACGTCAATTTCAAACCCACTTTCACAGCCAAAGGCATCATATTAACAGTCATCAAGTAAACCGATATCCCACCAGTTTCAAACCGACAATCACAGCCAAGCAATTGGTTTTGTAAAAAAAATGCTAAATTTTGTAGGCTTAGAAAAATATCATCATTGCCATTTTCTGGGTCACGTATTTCGGGTCATTGAAAGCATACAAATTAAACAACAGTGACGAATCGCCATAGAATGGCAGCCACCAAACCACCATCAAGCAGAAGTCAGATGTGGTAATCGTCAATGTCATTTCTAAACCCACAATCACAACCAAACGCATCATATTAACAGCCATCAAGTAAACCAATATCCAACCAATTTCAAACCGACAATCATAGCCAAGCAATTGGTTTTCTTAATATTGAAGTGGGGGAAGACTATTGAAGTGGCAAACACACGTAAAAAACCAAACACTGTCTAAAGTTCTTATTGGCAGATTAAGTGAGTTCGCACATTATAACAGGATGAAACCTAATACAGTATTTTTCCTCACATCATACCAATTCTAAATGTTATATATATAAATAACATTAAAATCTAGGCTCAAAACATATTATATGATGTTGTCACTAAGAGAAACAAATTGATATCTTGTGTATCATCAAATATGGATAAACATCATAGCCTTATAATATCGTTGTCGTTATAATCACAAACGAACATTTAGAAAACATTGCACATGTAGCCATATAGATTGACTTAAGAAAAGTACAGTGAATCACAGAGACATTCCAATCAAACATTAACATACATCATAGCCGCATACCATTGTTACTGCAGACAAATACCAACATTAAAATTTAGGCTCAGACCATATTATATGATGGTGTCACTAAGAGAAACAAATTAATCTCTTGTGCATCATCAAACATGGATAAACATCATAGCCTTATAACATCGTCATCGTTATAATCAGAAACGGACATTTATGTAGCCATATAAGTTAGGTTAAACAAAGTACAGTGAGTCACAGAGGCATACCAGTAACTGCTTTTGTCAAGAGAAACAAATTGATCCATTGTGTATCATAAAATAGACATAAATATCATAGAAACTAACTGATTTCTTTACTTAATATGCAACTTCAAAAATGTCAAAGTTGATTAAAGCTAAAGCAACATACCATTAGTTCCAGGAGTCGCCGCAAAAAACCCTAAAATGGGTTAAAATGGCTGACAACAACACTTATGGAAACCGGAGATGCCAAATCCCATTGATATGAAATGTATAAGCATTGCCAAACTTAAACTCGGCGACAGCGGAAGCATCCGGTCACCGGAGGTAAACTTGGCGACATCGGAATTCACCAAATGCTGTGAATCTTAGAAATTACAGATCGACAGTAACGTAGTAGCGCAAGCATCCGCCACTGGAAATTAAGAAGTAACAGAACTCATCCGACCACTTTTTTTCCCTCATTCGAAATTTTTTAGCCCTAGATTATGATGAGGCCTTCGATCCCTCTGTTCTCTTTATGTATGTTCTCAGAGAACGGGGGAAGACATCGACGTCATGAGGAGGTCGTCAATCCCTCCGTTGTCTCTATGAATCGTCTCAGAGAATCAGAGAATAGCGGAAGACGTCGGCATCAATTTGAGAGGAGAGAAAGAGTCGCCGTCAATTTGAAAGGAAAGAAAGAGAATAGGCGTGTAAGATTGAGAGAAAGAGAATGGGCGTGTAAAATTGTTATTGAGAGATTAACTGAGTTGGCAAAATGTAAGAGGATGAAACCTAACACAGTGTTTCTCCTCACAACAAACCAATTCTAAATGTTATATATATAAATAAGGGACTAAGAAAATTATCAATTCCTAAATTTATACTTAAAAAAAGAAAGCTGAGATAAAAAACAGTTCTGTAGATCATTCCGCGTAAGTAATTCAACCAATACATCTGCACATTTTTTTGCTACTACACCATTCTTTTGGTATGAAGGCAGTGCCTATTATAAACCTTGTGTATAAACATCCTGCACATGTTTTGATGTAAAGGCGGTGGTTATCATTAACATCCTATGTACTGCTTAAGACTTTGTGGTTGCATGGGCTTATGAATATTTCAAAATAAAAATAATGGTTATCATGAACATCCTATGTACTACTTAGAACTTTGTGGTTCCAGTAGGGCTTATGAATATTTAAAAAAAAATAGGTTGCTTATATGAAACATGTAACTAAAGTAATATTCTATGCTTTAGACTTTTGGTTCCATAGGCTTATGAATATTTCAAAATAAAAAAGCCTGTTTATATACAAAGCAGTTAGTTAAAGTAATAATATCCATGTAACGTCAAAGCAGTGTTTCGTGTGGTTTAGCAATTTGCTACTCAATATCCGGAAAAAATAAACGATGGTTCTGAACTTTAAAATGGATGTAATGTTTTCCTCCTCTTTTATGAATTTTCATAGTGTCTATTGTTTTAAAGTAAATCAATAGTACTTCTGTATATATTATACATGTGCTTTAGAGTATATATTATACATGTGCTAGAGAAGTCAAACTTTCACATTTATAAAAGCCAAACTGTGCATCCAAATTGAACTTTTTAAAAGTAATGGTTTAGTAGCAGCCCTCATTTCATACAAATGCATTTTACAAAATATAAAGCTTTTGACTACTTTTAAATGGCAAGGGAGGCTTTTGACTTTTACAAAGTCAAAATCTAAACTAATTTGCATTTTCTATGTTGAAATTTGAACTTTTCTCACAGATATGGTTTCAGAGGCGGACCTACATAAGGTCCAGGGGATGCCCGTGCAACCCCTTAAACTCGTACACGAAGTGGAAAAAAATTTGATTTTTATGTTTTTATTCATTTAATGTATTTGTGTCACCCCTTAAAATAGGTACTTGTTAAAAATATGAACAACTTGAAGCCGAGACGGAATGGTAGCGTGTTCCATTTTTTTATCAGGAGGTCACGCTTTCGAATCTCATCGCCCTCAATAGCATAAGAATCTTGTCGCAAATGAGTTTCAAACGTGGGACCACATATTCGGATATGGATCAATCAAGACCACCACATCAGCAACTAGCTTACTGATGTATTAACATTTGATTATTTGATTTTAAGGTTTAAAAAACTGTTCCGTTTTATAAATTTAGGGGTGGCTTATTTTGCAAAACATAATTTTTATATGATTTTTGTTCTTTTTATTAGTTTTATGTATAACAAGACATTATAATTTATATATTGATTTATATTTTTCTATTATATTTTATATGTTGCTAGAATTTACATTTTTGTTGATATATTACACATATATTACCTATACATTATAATGTTATGTGGTTCACTCTTCACACAGGTTCTGAAAATATTGATTTAAAACCGTCACACAAGTTATCACTTTTAAACTTCTTTGTCTTTATTAATATGCTCAACCTCATTAAGAGACTTTGCGTGTTGGACCCGGCAAGGGTTGTCGCTCGTTGAACCCTGCTTTCTTGGGGCACTACAGCCCGAACTCATTAAAAAATTTGTGTCACCCTTTGAAAAAAAAACTATGCCACCCCTTAAAAAACTTTCTAGTTCCGCCCCTGTATGGTTTATAAAACTAAAGGTATTTATAGATGTAATTTTCGTAGCATTGTACTATGGTTTATAGTGGTAAAATGATGACTTTAAATTGGTTAAAGTTTGGTACCAGCTTCAAATCAAAATAGCACAATTCCATTTCACAAAGTTTGGTGCCACTTATAAATAAAAACAATTCAAAGTTCATTCCAGTTTCTAATTACAGATTACACAATTAGTTTATATTGTAAAAAATTGGCCATAATTATTTTATCCAACAGACACTCATGTAAAGATTGTGGAATCAATCGTTTTGACATTACTTTCCTCAATTTATGACACTTAAGCAACGGGTCTTCGCAGCAACGCGCGAGTTGGAAATGTTGTTAGAAACAAACACCAAAGTATATCTAAATCACTTCAAAAGTATCTCCTTTATGTACATTTCACAAAAGGAATTGTTATATACCTTAGTAGTAACAAAAGCTAACACGATAATCGATTACCTGAGTGAATTCATCATCGATAACACTCAACAACCCCTAAATGAACATAAATTGATACCTGCTACAGAGAAAATAGAACATACCTTAATTTAGAAAACAAAATACCCAAAATTAACCAACAAAAACCATAGGAACAATCGGAAGATGAAACGTGTTCCCGGATCTAAGCAATAGCTACAGAGAGAAAAGAACTTACCTTAATTTATGAACAAAAAAAAACACCAAAACCGTAAGATGCAACATGGTTTAGATCGTCAGGTGTACATTCAATCTCAAGTACAATCGTTGATTCATTGGATGGCGGCGCCAATGTCTGAAGGCAAATCAGAGAAAACTCCGACTTCAGAGAAAAGGAGGAGGATGGATGCAAGTATTTTGTGGAGCAAGCAGATGAAATTGAGAGGGATGGGATTTGAAAGTGTATAATGTAATGATTAGTATAATGTAATAATTAGTACAAGAAAATGAGAAATTCGATGAATTAGCCGTCGATGTTACATTTTATTCACGTCGGACAAAGCAATAAAGGTCTAGCGTTCCGGTGGTACATTTTCTTCCCGCCGAAACTAAGGAGAGAGTCGTCAACGAAGATTACATAAACAGAAAATATAAACGACTTACACGATGTTAGAATATGGTGGGTGGGGTGAACAAATGAGGCCTCCATGGGTTTATATAGGATCATAAAATATGATCAATTAATTGAAATGAAGTTACAAAAACTCCAAAGGCTTATTATTATTATGATATTTATGATGCTAATTATTAAGTAGTTTATTACTTAAGAGTTGCAAGAACTTGGAAGGGTTGGTGTTAATTATTATAGTTATAATTAAAAATATTTATATTTATTTTTTGTTATTTCATTTACGATTTTTAGTTGAATTACTATGATTTAAGGAGTAAATGCATTTATGATGGTAATAAATTTAAGGTTGCAAAATAGTGGCATGAGCTTAACTTTTTTTTTTGGAACGGCATCGATCAGGCGACTTTGGTCTCACGTGTAAACCTACCCTTGCGGGGCTATGTCCAAGGTCGATTACTCGGACCTCCGTGAGAACCAAGACACCCCCTCCTAAAGCTTTCTTCTGGCAGAAACCCCCTCCTGGGACAACATGGGGTAAAACTGACTCCCCTTGGATTAGAACTTGGGTCACTAGTAACCAAAGCCCTAAGAGCCAAGGGGGTAACCACTAGGACAAGTCTGTAAATTAAATGTAAGCTGGCATCCCACCCCGAACAAAGGCAATCCAATAAACACAAAGACCAACCTACCTTTACGTAACTTGTTGCATAAAGGCTTGTGAAACAGGCCCCTAACATAAGATAAGCTATAGAAAGGAAAAAATGAAATCGAACATGAAAGAAATGATCATAAGTTCTAAAACACAAACATTATCATAAATCAACTAGTGTTTTTCCTTAAAAGATTTCCGAGAGCCCACAGAGCCTATGGACTTTTGCCACAGTCACCAATTATAAGAATTGATATTGTGGAGTTAACCTCTTTTTGAGGATTTTTATAATTCCGTGAGCACATGTTCACACCCCTATTTTGAAAAAATAAATTCATGTTCAAATTCCACGAAATAGATTACCAGTTAGTGTTCAATGAAATATGAAACATATTTAAGATATATACATCACAGTATGTCTGTGTGAACAACTTTAGCACATGAATCAGATTAGACATAACCAAAGGAACAACAAAACTAAAAATGGTTATATTTGCAGAGGTATAATTTGACTCCTAACGATGTAATTATGATGTCCTTCTTCGTCTATTGTTTCCGTTCCCGTTCCCTCTATAACAGTTTATTACTCTACCCTCACAATGAAAAGCCATAACATTTACGACCCGGTTAACCATTTAGAACGTTGTAGGTGGTAATGACAATTCCAATACAAAATTACACCGTGAGATTCCCTTTCAACCAATAACAGTCAATTCATGTTCAAGAACCCTATAAACTTAGGGAAAAAGGATAGAGGATGAATTGATGAAATAAGCAATATACATAGTTACATACTTACATACCAGCATAGACGATAATAGAGGAAAAAAGACTACACATGCCTGCAACAACAACAAAGAAAAATTAACACATCAAAGAAACACCTGATAACAACATCAACATTACACCTAAATAAAAATAAAAATAAATAAAATGAAGCTCAAACCTGAAAGTGAAGAAAAAACAGCAAAAGCATACCTTGTGATGTTATTGGTTATAAGACTGTGAGTTGATCTTGCAACATTTTTAGCATTTCACCACACATACTCATTAGCCCCTCTTAAAATTGATAAGCTGCATCTAACGATATAAATATGGATGGGAGCAAACCAAAAAAAGAAATATCCATAATAATAATATGAAGAGAATATGTTAAAAAACCAAATCATACAGCAAAAGAAAAAAAAACGGAAAACAATCACTGAAGACACATGAGACAAAACCATGATCAGCAACCACTTGTAGCATAATCTCAAAATGTCACATTCTTTTGTGAATAAGTATTGTACATATAAGAAAAGAAAAAAGAGTGTCCATCATATCTTTTGATATCCTACCAGAAAGAGGTATATAGGTCTTTATAAAACATAACATATAATCCATGATTTAACCATCTAAGACATATATGGGCACCCAAACACTAAAGTTCTAAGAAGTCCGGTAATAGAAAGTATAAAGATCGGTGGGCATTCACAACTGCAGTATAGAAGCTGATGTTCTAGTTACTTGATATATACATATTCATTTGACCTTATGTTAATGTATGTCTTCTATATATTGTGATAGAATATATAGAGGTTGTGAATTTCTCTTGGTAAAAATAAACAGACCCTGTTTATACAAACAGACCTAAGTTAGTAACTATAAAACCATTCCAAAATGTTGTCCAACACTCGCAATCGAATATATAATATTTTTAATTTAAATGCAGGGAAAGTATGATGTATAACCTTATAGGAAACAGAAATGTAACAAACGCATTACCAAGTTTTTGTCTAAAAGCCTTTTTAGCCCTCGAGAACAAAGGTGTAAAAGTAAAACGCGCACACTTGTAACACCTGCAATAACATAGATGAAAAGGGTCAAAACGACTGGAGTGTAGTCCCCATGTTTGTTCCTTTGTTGTAAGCCGAAACACCGTAACAATAGAAATGTGGGAATTGAAGGAGACTTACAGCACAATTTGTTTGTCCAACTCCTTTTAAAAGGTTACCTCCAAGTTTCCATTTTGGATGAATGGCCTTTGTTGCTCTATAACAATTGTAATTGTCGAGTATGGTGACTTATTTACCAAGTTTCCAAAACTTACAATTATCAGATTCTAGAAGAACAACTTTAGGTTAAAATATATACTATGACTGTCTTTCTAGATAAGCTTCTGAACAATGTTGTTAGCAAAACAACGAATACCACAAAAATCAATATGAGAATAACACAAATTAAATATACCCTCAAGTTGAAGATCTAAAGGAAACCATACGAAAATTGAAACATTTTTTTTTTTTAGATGCTACACCTCTAAAACCATTTATGGTTGAGATCGAATACTAATTTATACCTCATTGACGAAGTTAAGAACGTTTTCTGCCAGTTATACAACGACGCACTGATTACAAACCTATGGATGAAATAATAGACCGTGAGTTCAAATTTACGGAGAATGAGTGCAATTAACCTTCGGCGCTATCGGATTTGGGAGCCATTGTGTCGATGTAGGGTTTGGGCGAAGATAAAATAACCCTAAAATAACATAATATTAAAAAATTGTTAGAAGAAGAAGGCAAGATTAAACAATAACTACAAATTCAAATAATCAAAACACGATAACAACACTTTGCCATCGAAATAAACCCTGGTTACTGAAGAAGTAAGAAAATCGAAGCCAATCCTCACCTACTAAAGAACAAACAACGCCGATGAAAAGAAAATGTCGATGGAACAAAAATTTCAAAAATATGAGAGCAAAGAGCTTACGTAAGAAAGAAGATGAGCAAAGTGGAGAAGAACTGGATAACCTGAAAGACAGTCGAGAGCCGTCGTAAAACTTGGAAGACACAATGGCCGGGCATAGCTTGATCAGATGTAGACGGAGAAGCCCCATGACCACCGTCGGAACCACCACCGATGACAGAGAGAGAAGGAGAGAGCGTGGTAACTGTAGAGATAGAAAGTGGGCTGCGTCTAAAATATGAAATGAGCCGCAGGTTCAAAAGGAGATAAAGAGTATTCACAGCAGCTTCCTTATCTTTATCTTTATAATTTACACATAAAACACATTTATTCATAATATATAAAGACTTTTAAAAAACACTACACATCATATTTTTTATCCTTATATTTGTGTGATGGATGGGTATATTTACCAATCCCTTATATTTATCCTTAAAATATAAGGATAAGGTTTAAATATAAAGATGCTAATATGGGACAAAAATATAAAGATGCTATTGTGAATGCTCTAAGGGAGAGCTTCAAATGTTGTAACCCCTCAAGCATAAAAACTTGTACACTGCGAATAGAATTTGTAACTTATGTATCGAAGGTGTGCTAAAAGTTGTGAAGTGTTATATAGGTTAATTATATATATATTACATTTATAATTCAAAACAAATAGTATAGTTTTAAAGTTTTAGACTTTTGCCACAACTCTTTTTAGTTTTATACACTTTGGTCGCTACTTTTTTAGTTTTATATTTTGAGCATGTAACTTTTAGACATTTACGTTTTATATCCCTTAACTTTTCAACTTACGTTTTTAGTATACTTTTTATATATAGTTTAACCACGAAACTTTTAGACTTTTACGTTTTATACCTCTAAACTTTTCTACTTTCGTTTTTAGTATACTTTTAGAGTTTTCGACTTTGACCAATAGTATAGTTTTAAAGTTTTAGACTTTGGTCACCATTTTTTAGTTTTATATTTTGAGCATATAACTTTTAGACATTTACATTTTATATCCCTTAACTTTTCAACTTACGTTTTTAGTATACTTTTTATAGTTTTATAGTTTAACCACGAAACTTTTAGACTTTTACGTCTTATACCTCTAAACTTTTCTACTTTCGTTTTTAGTATACTTTTAGAGTTTTCGACTTTAACCATGACTTTTTTATAGTTTTATACTTCAACCACAAAACTTTTAGACTTTACGTTTTTTATCCCTTAACTTTTCTACATTCGTTTTTAGTATACTTTTATAGTTTTATACTTCAACCACAAAACTTTTAAACTTTTAGGTTTTATACCCCTTAACTTTTCTACTTTTCTTTTTTATTATATTTTTCGAGTTTTCGACTTTCGCTAATACTTTTTTATAGTTTTATACATTAACCACATTAAAACGTTTTTTACTTAAACTGATATTACTAAACTGATAGGTAAATGGGTAGCCCGCCACGAAGCGCGGGCGGGTCACCATCTTGTTATACAACAAAATGAGAAATTCAAAGAATTAAAAAAACGCATAACCTGTTAGCCGCCGGCGTTACATTTTATTCACGTCGGACAAAGCCATAAAAGTCTAATGGATCATAGATGACCCACCGGCGTTACATTTTCTTCACGTCGGAATCAAGGTTATGATCACCGTAAATTAACCACCGGCGTTACATTTTTTTCACGCAGGAGGAAAGGGTATGATCACTGCAATGGTCGGAGAATGAAGACTATAAATAAATGAAATGTAAGAGAAAGAAGGAGAAGAGAAAGAGTAAACTTACATCGATTGGCGACGGGACGGGTAGGGAGGCAAACAAAACCGAATTCCTAAGTCTCTTATATAGGGCAAAAGAAGCTTATGGTACAAAGTATAATTAATTAATCCATTATTATCCATTATTAACACATAAGAGTTGAGAATATGAAGCATTATCCAACAATAATAATAAATTTCATCATGATATAACTATTAATCATAATAATAACTCTTATTATTATGGTGACATTATTATAGAAGATTTAAGAATTTAAGTAGAAGTGTTTAAATGTTCATGTATAACTGTGTAATGATGATAAATAAGATGTTGAGAACCCGATGGGTTTTCCTTCGTTAATTATTATTTATTGTTATGTTTATTATGTTTATTAATAAGTATATTTATTTTTATGAATGATGTGTTAATGATTATGATGGTAAAACACAATAGGAATCGGTAATTTTTTTCACAAAAATGCATTTATGATTTAGCATTTATGAAGGTGCAAATAGTGCATTTGCTCAACTTTTATATATATATATAGATGTATGCATACATCACTAATTCTTTTATTACCTTACTAACATTAATCTTAAGCATTTAACCTTGTATGATTGAATAATCATTTAAAGATTGAACTTATGATGCATGCATCTATTCCTTGATTTTTAACCATTTTGTATTCTTTTTCTTTGATTCAACAAAGCTTTTATAAAAATGTGTTTGTATATTACAAAATCTTGTGTCTTTTGAATATTCATTAGTAGATCTTGGAATTTTTGGTGGTTAACCCACTTGTTACATGTGTTATGAACACTAAATCACTAGCTTTTCAACATGCATTCATTACAAAGTTCATGCATGTTGGTAAAAGCTCTTGTTTAGTTATGAAAGCTTAAGAAAATGGATTGTTAATGGTTAGGAATCATCATCAAGGTCATGTAAGAATCAAAGATTCATATCCGAAGTATGGATTCTAGAGGGAGAGTAGAGAGAGAGTGAGTCATACTTTGATTTAAAGGATGAGATGAATCTTAATTGATGATGGTTAGCTTGAATCTCCAACTTTTGCTCTTTTAATCTTACTTCAAAAATGGTTTTTGGTTGATGTTGATTATGAAAAATCGAAAATGAGAGGGGGGGGGGGGGGGGGGTTCTTGGAAGCTTAATATCATGATTACTTGTAGGTCTAGGGGGTTATGTGTCATGTTCTCAAGGTATGTCATCATTTTAAGGGGGGTTAAGTGTAAGATTTTTAAACCATCTTTGCTTGGCTTAAGCCAAGTGCAAGATTTTATGAAATCTTAAGTGTTTTTCAGGTATAGTGTTGTTAATTCGCGATATAGCAGATTAATATTTAGACCCGAATCATGAAAGTAATTATATGAAAATTCATGAAATTAAATTACGCTCGCAATGGTATGATTAATTATTGCTTTTGTCATACTTGGTTTATCAGTATAATTTAATGGCATCTATACCGGTATTCTTTACTTGTTTTGAGTTGATTGAGTCGTCACCAACGTTTGTTGATAAAATATTTTTACGAACATGTTGTCACATATAATATTTATTTTTATTTAGACAAAAATTCCTCGTTTGAGTATTTGTAACGGGATGTTGTACTATTTTCTCGTGCAATGATTATTGTATAGTCATGTTGTGACTAATTATTGGACAATTTATTTTTCATAATATTGTGTTCTATTAATATATCATGTTACATCCTATCTTATACTATAATCCAATGTATAAGTTTCTTGAGTGTCACAGTCTCCCCTGGTTTAAGAAATTTCGTCCCAAAATTTTATTTTTCCAAGACGTACCTTTTTGCCTTTGACGGAACATTTGGGGATATTTCTTTTCCATTTGGTCAAGTCGTTCCCAGGTGAATTCAGGGCCGTACCTTGAATTCCAACGAACTTTCACCAACTTTATGCCGCTCCATCTTAGCTCTTGAGTTTTCCAATCCAAGACTTCTACTGGTTCCTCACTAAATTGAAGTTTGTTATCAATCTGGACCTCACCTGGGGGTAAGATCAGAGTTTCATCAGACAAACACTTCTTCAGATTTGACACATGGAATACATCGTGTACTCCATTCATTTCGGGTGGAAGCCGTAGTCTATACGCCACTGGGCCGATTCGAGCTATTATCTCAAATGGTCAAATATATCGGGGGTAGTTTGCCTCTCTTCCCGAATCTAATCATACATTTCTAGGGAGAAACCTTTGACATAACTCGGTCTCCTTCATTAAATTCTAACGGTCTCCTTCTATTGTCGGCATAACTCTTTTGTCTGTCAGCAGCTGCCTTAAGCCTTTCTTGAATAAGCATGATCCTATCAGTTGTTTCTTGAACAACTCAGGTCCAGTCAGTTTCTTTTCACCAACTTCTGCCCAACACAGTGGTGATCGACATTTTCTCCCATATAGAGCTTCAAACGGTGCGGCTTCGATACTTGAGTGGTAACTATTATTAAAGGAGAACTCAGCTAGAGGTAGATGAGTGTCCCAGTTACCTCTAAAGTCAATCACACAAGCTCTTAACATATCTTCCAGGGTTTAAATAGTCCTTTCACTATGACCATCCGTTTGTGGGTGATAGGTCGTGCTCTTATCTAATCGGGTACCCATCCTTTCCTGAAGCGATTGCCAAAATCGGGCAATGAATCTACCGTCCCTGTCAGAGACTATTGATATTGGCACCCCGTGACGTGCCACAATCTCCTTAAGGTATAATTTGGCTAAAGTTTTCACGTTGGTCTTTTCTTTCTTGGGTATAAAGTGAGCAGACTTTGTTATGCGATCAACAACCACCCAAATGGTATCATTACCACTGGTCGTGTGGTGTAATTTTGTTATGAAATCCATAGGAATATGTTCCCATTTTCATATAGGAATTTCAAGTTGCTTTAGTAATCCATGTGGCTTTTTATGTTCTGCTTTTACTTTAGCGTAAATTAAGCATTTCCTGACATACAACGCAATGTCTCCCTTCATATTAGGCCACCAATAGAATTCCTGGAGATCCTTGTACATCTTTGTAGCACCAGGATGAATCGAATACTTTGACCTATGCGCTTCATCCATGACTAAGCTACGTAGATTACCATACCTCAGGATCCTGTTAGTGCAAATTATGTGTGTCATGTGTGTATCCATTAGTTTTGTTAGTTGTTTCAGTTAGTTTGGTTAAATCAAGTTAGAGGATAGTTTGTATCAATCTATTAAAGTGGAGGGAATTGATTGTGATATATTAAAAATCACATATATGAGATACTTAAGTCACGATTTGAAGACCAAGAATTGAAGTCAACACAAGGGAGGCCGAACCTATAGTTCGGCACTCACGAACTGGATCACACACACACACACACACATATTTTATATATATATATATATATATATATCATGCTTTGATTTCGGACGAAGGGCCCTCTGCATAACCGGTTTTCCAAGTCAAGTTTCTAAGAGGGGGAGTTTTCATCTCAAATATTTGAGAGTTCTGTGTTTAGGATCATGATTAGAGACTAGAATCGAGTCTATTCAAGTAATCATTATCAAATTCGAGCTATAAACTGAGTTTAAATTAAATTTTTTTGTTCTTCGTTTCGGGTTAACTTTCGGTCCAATTTTTGGTGTAGAAATTACTAGATCCGGACGATTCGTTTTTTAATTGGTATCAGAGCAATCCAGGGAGTGATTCTACATCGTTTTCAGATCGAAATCTGTGTTATTTTGATATAATTGGTTCAAGTTTGACTTTTCGAAAGTCAAATTATTGTGTTTAAGTCTGAAATTGGCCATCAATTCACATTCGTTTGAGATATTGAACGATTTCAGTTGTTTCAGTACATCTACGCGAATCCATACATGGTCTCATAATCGATTTTGGTTGAATTTTCATCAAATTCGAATTTTCATAGTTCATCTTCTTCGTTCATGCTTCATCAATGGTGGATTTTGATATACTCAACCATTTTACGTAAATTTGTTACCTACACACTCGGTTTGATGATACAAAGCTGTTACAACTTTCATATTCAATTTGGTGCATATTTGAGTAGATCACAAACTTGTATAAAACGTGAGTTCTTTTGAGTTCTTCGTTCGGTGCTTTTAGCTCATCAAAACCATAAAACAATGGTGCTAGTTTGAATCCTCCCAATCTCACGAGCTCAACGCAACTTTCGGATTGAAATTTGGTTCAAAATTGAAGAAAATACGATCGATTGAAGTTTTTGGGTGATTTGCAATTTTAGTCGCCAGAATTGATCGCCGGTGTTTCTGTTAATTTGCCGGAAATTCTCATTCACCTTAAGAAGTTCGACTATTTTGGCATTTTCTTGATATTTTGACTTCAAACCCTCTAGTGTCAAAAGTTCTTAGTATAAAAAAAAAGATGGTTACATACTTAAAAAAAAATAATAAGGTTTTTTAAAAAAAAAAATTACATAAAAATTTTACAATTTTTTTTGTGTTTGTTGGATTGATTCGTGAACACAAAATTCTTTTGTGTTTGTCGAGTCGATTAAACTCACGTAACTCGTTTGTTTTTTGTTTGTGTTTTTACCGTGTTACTTTTCATTGTTTAGTTTCTTTTCTTAAAACAAAACATATAAAAAAATTTGAAAAAAAAAATCTTTCATTTGAAAGAAAATAGTAAAAAAGTTTATAATAATAATAATAATAATAAAATAATAAACAAAAATTTGCCTTGGGATTTCAATTCGGTGGTTTCACAAAATTCAAAATTCAAGCTACAAGGTTCATCGATTGACATTTTTCTGGTGTAATCACAATGAGTAAGATGCAATCAAGTTTGGTGGTTCCCAAGTTATTAAAATGTGAAGCTTATCAAGAATAAAAAAAGATTTTGAGGTTTTTATCAACGTTAATTTTGAAGAATTTTGAAAGGCGATTGATAAAAAGTATTCATATCCGACTGATTGGCATGGTGTTCCTAAATTTCAAAGAGATCTTTTATTTGAGGAAAGAGAATGTTATGAAAGAGAATTAAAAGCTTATGATATTCTCATAATGGCATTGTCAAAAGAATTACTGCCTCAATTCAAAACGTACAAGAATTCTAAAAGGTTATGGGATGTTCTTGCTCAGAAATATGTTGAATTGAATGAATCTGTTATGGAAGAAGTTTAAAAAGATGGGTCTTCAAAATGTGAAGCTGTTGAGAATGAATTGAAGTTTCAGCATGAGAATGCAGAGTTAATTGTAAAAGTTTTAAAGCTGACTGAAACAAATGATGATTTGATGAAGGATGTTGAAAAATGGAAGAAAGAAGCAAGTGATATGACAACAGTTTTTAGTGATTTGTTTGCAAAATCAAAGATCAAACTTGAAGGTCTAGAAAAGAAAGTTGTTGATCTTACTGCTAAAGAGTTAAGTCATCAAGAGAACAACACGAAGCTATTAGATGCTAAAGCTTAATTGCTTCATGAAAACAAGCTTTTGAAGCAGAATGTTGAGATTTATAAACAAAGATGGGAAAAGGTTGTACAAGAAACATATGATGCTCATGATCAGTTGAGGAGATAAAAGTTTACTCTGAATAGAACAATAGAAGAACTTATTGCAACATAAAAAGAATTGGCTGAGGCGCAAAAGAAAATTGCAGACCTGAAGATTGAGGTTTGTGATTTTAAAGACAGTTGCATAATCTCAATAATTCATCGTCTTTCATGAACTTTTTGTGCAAAAAGGAGAATTTTCAACAGATATTCGGTGATGTTATTCTTAAAAGTGTTCCACCTCCTGTGGTTATTGAAAAATTCTATCAATACTTTGAAAGCAATGGAAGAAGTTCTTGATTATTCAAAGTTTGCTGATAATTCTTCTGAGAAGAAGAAAAAATCAAAGTCGCAAAAGAAAAATGAAGAGAATTTTGATGCTAACAAGGGAACTAAATTGGTCTCAAGTTCCATATTGCTTGATAAGGAAAAGGTTTTTTATGGCGATCCAAGAAAAGTGAAAGTAGACAAATTTTCGGAGATTGTGATTGATGAATCTTTGCTTTCCAGTAAAGATATTTTAAATGCCATCTAGGATAAGTTTTCTCGACTTGTTTCACAAGGTCATGAGAAACCTAAGTCAGTACCAGCTTAATCTAAAAAGAATTGTGGTCTGGGATATGAAATCAAATACGAGAACGTGAATGTTGGAAATGATTTCCAAGATGTGCTTGAGATAGAAGAAATTATGGAGGATATCAAGGTTCACAAAGAAAAGGAGATTCCAGTTGAGAACCATATCATGTGTGAACCTGATGCTGATTTTCTGTCAACAAATTCTAAGTTAGAGTGTCAAGAGAGTGATTCTTCTCAACATTCTACAATGTCAACAGAATCCATGTCATCTCCTAAGTCGGATGATGTGAGAGCTTGCTTTTACTGCAACAAGACGGGACATGTGATTCGTGATTGTGCTACTCGAAAAATATTTTCACGTGGTTCATATCGATCGTCATCATATGATTCAATGATTCTTAATGAGGTACCTATTAGACAAAACCAGAAAAACCAACGAAAGCCAGCTTATCAGAAGTTGGTTGTTGGTAGAACCTAAAATTATAATGATTGGCACATGAAAAAGCATATACGGATCGATTTCATGGTAGATAATATCGAGACGGAAGTTTTGTCATATATTGTGTTGAATGATTACATAAACCGAAGGAGTATACAACGATTAAGGTCCGGAGGAGGTTGGACAGAACCTCCCCTCTCAATACTTGATCTGGACAGACTCTGGACAGAAACTTACAAAGAATTACAAAGACGAAACTATTTATACTTGTGTAGTTATGTCCGAACTGGGATCCATCTGAACCCTATCCGAACCTTATCCGAACTTCAAGTTTGGATCACCTTCGGACGCACCCGAACATCAAGTTCGGCTGGGGTTCGGATCCCAGTTCATGTTCTAGTCAACTCAGTCTGTTTTGACAATTCGAACAGTAACGGTCACACAAGGTTCATGTATCAACAAATTCCCTCTTGGACATTACTGTCGAGTCCAGACTTTGATCTTCTAGCAATCTTCAGTCAGCTTGCTACAGACGCCTCTATCTTTAGCAAACTCCCATTGACTGAAACTTCAGGTATGCAGGAAACAGCTTGCAATCTTGTACAATCATCACAGTCAATAAAATTCCCCCTTTTTTAAAGCACATCCACGGTGAGAACTTATAAATCACCTAGTGGGACACCTCAACCACCAGATATGACATCAAGATGCAGGATCACTTCACTTAATCGTCATTAAAAAAACAAAATCCACAAACATCGCTGCATTTGACAGAAATCTTCAATCTTCACCAAATTGTAATACATTATGATCTTTATGAAAACATACACTATCAGCATCTTCAATCATGGAAATTCCCCCTCAGCATGAAATCCATCCCAATATATTACTCCAGTAAACGTATACCTCATTGCAGACTGAAACCTGATCAAGTCTTCACAACTCAAGAAAGTATCGGGCAAATGACAAAGAGTTCCAAACCATTAACTGAAAACTTTGACATATCGGTTCGCACGAACATCAGAATACACGACCTTTCCATGAAGATCAAAAATTACCATCATCCCTGAACTGGTTGCTTTTGAATATTCACTTTTTCAATTATGAAACTTTGAATGTTTTTAGGGTCCCTAATTTTCCCCTAAATAAGTGACATATTCAAATCTTCAATTTCTTATGATTCCAACCCCGCATGTTTTTTTGTGGAATGTAGGATCTTTAATCTCATTTAATCTTCAATTTATGTAGAAAGATAATCTCCGACAAACGTTCCCAAGTAAGCATAACCAAGTCTCCGAATCTCTGTCCATCATCATAAACACGCTTTCTTGAATCTCTGTCCATCATCAAGAATAATGACTACCCACAAACACATTTCTTGACATTCGATCACTAACTCTTAATAAGTATCGGAATCTGGAAATTCTTCAAATATAAAACCCCACAGCTACCGAATCAAGGGTAAACCCGATAAGTGATCCACTTCTTTGAAATTCCCACCTAATGGGGGTTCGGGGGCAGCGCCCCTGAGAAGCGGGGTCCAAGGGGCGGCAGCCCCTGGAAGGGTCCAAGGGGCAGAGCCCCTGGCTGGGGTCGTGCTGGTTTGACTGAACTCGAACCGAACTGTATCCGAACCTCATCCGAACAGAGTTGAGCCGAACCTCATCCAAACCTGACCTTTGGATGTCCGAACCTCTCCGAACTCAAGGTTCGGAGCAGTTACTTTTCAGATCTGATGTTCTTCAGCCGAACCTTAGATGAACTGGACTGGAAATTTTCAAAATCGCACCAGATTTAGACATTGATCAAATTTCGACATCCATATACTTCTATTAGATGAATACATGACTCAGAAAGACTCGATTTCTTAAAAACCGATCAAAAACATCTCGAATCACATCTAACCGAAGATTTAACGTCTCAAACTTAAGAAAAACGATGAATTTAGACCATAAAAAGAGCCAACAACTCTGATACCACATGAAAAGCATATACGGATCGATTCTATGGTAGATAATATCGAGACGGAAGTTTTATCATATATTGTGTTGAATGATTACATAAAACGAAGGAGTATACAATGATTAAAGTCCGGGGGAGGTTGGACAGAACCTCCCCTCTCAACACTTGATCTGGATAGACTCTGGACAGAAACTTACAAAGAATTACAAAGACGAAACTATTTATACTTGTGTAATTATGTCCGAACTGGGATCCATCTGAACCCTATCCGAACCTTATCCGAACTTCAGGTTCGGATCACCTTCGGACGCACACGAACATCAAGTTCAGCTGGGTTTCGGATCCCAGTTCATGTTCTAGTCAACTCAATATGTTTTGACAATTCGAACAGAAACGACCACACAAGGTTCATGTATCAAAAGATCCAGATTCTATTAATAAAATACTTGGTGCCATCCGCTTTGGATTCTAATTCGCATTTCAAACCCCCTAAGTCCTTCATTTCTCAATTTCTGCATCCTTAGGGCTTCATGTTGAGCATTGTGAATTCTCTCTGACAAGCTTGTCTGAATGGTTAATCCTAACGCACGAACACGCAGAGGCTTAACTCTTTCCTTCCTGCTTAAAGCTTCAGTAAACTACGTTGGCTTTACCCGGATGGTTTCTAATTTCGTAGTCATGGTCATTGAGTAATTCCATCCAATGTCGTTGCCTCATGTTAAGGTCTTTTTGATTGAAGATATGCTGGAGGCTTTTATGATGAGTGACGATTACACACTTGGTACCGTACAAACAGTGTCTCCAAATTTTTAAGGCAAACATTACAGCCCCAGGTTCTAAATTGTCGGTTGTGTAATTTTTCTTGTGCACTTTAAGTTGACGTGACGCATAGGATATTACCTTGTCTTTTTGCATAAGCACGCATCCAAGACCTAGTCGTGATGCGTCACAATAAACTACAAATCCTTCCATTCCTTTGGGTAAGGATAGGATGGGTGCACTACATAACTTTTTCTTTAGCATTTGGAATGCGTCCTCTTGTTTCTGGGTCCAGTCGAACTTTTTATCTTTTTGGGTTAGCGAGGTCAAAGGTTGAGCTATTCGTGAGAAATTCTCAATAAACCTCCTATAATACCTGTTAATCCCAAAAATTATCGTACCTCTGTTGGGGACTGCGGTGCTTCCCAATTCTTTATTGCTTCGATCTTCACGGGATCTACATGTATGCCTTTTTCACTAATGACGTGGCCGAGGAAATGAACTTCTCGCATCCAAAAGCCACACTTGGAAAATGTATAACTTCTCCCTTCTTAACAATTCGAGGACCAACCTTATGTGTGTCTCGTGATCTTCCTTGGTTCATGAATAAACAAGATATCGTCTATAAAAACTATCATGAATTATCCAATTAAGGTTTGCATACCCTATTCATGAGATCCATGAATATGGCTGAAGCATTCATCAATCCGAAAGGCATTACTAGGAATTCGTAATGACCATAATATGTCCGAAAGGCAGTTTTCGGAACGTTCCGTCCGCTATTCTTAGTTGATGATACCCGGACCATAAGTCAATCTTCGAATAGTAAGTAGATCCCTGCAATTGATCAAACAGATCATCAATCCTTGGTAATGGGTACGCTTCTTGATGATCAGTTTGTTTAACTCTCTATAATCGATGCACGTCCTAAAGGAACAGTCTTTCTTTTTTATGAACAATACTGGAACTCCCCAGGGTGAATAACTTGGCATAATAAATCCTTTGTCTAGGAATTCTTGAAGTTGCTTTGACAATTCCTGCATCTCTAACGGTGCTGAACGATAAGGGCATTTTGCTACTGGCACTGCACCAGGGATAAGATCTTTTTTTGAATTCCACCTGCCTTGTTGGAGGCAATCCTGGTAAATCCTCAGGAAAGACGTCTGGATATTCTATAACGACAGGAATCTCTTCTAGCTTACACGTTAGCCTTCGTATCCATGACTTTGACTAAAAATGCAGGGTAGTGTTTTCATAACATCTTTTGCATTTTCATGACGTTCAGAGTTTTTACTTTTGCACCGCTTTGATCGCCATGAATCGTTAGTGTGTCACCATTAGGAAGTGGTAATCGCACTAACTTTTCAGAACATACTATTTTTAAGCAATTTTTGGATAGCCAGTCCATTCCAACGACTATGTCAAAGCTACCCAATTTTACGGGTAATAAATCAATGTCAACACTATGACCATCTAACAATAAACTACAATTACGAACTACTTCCTCTTTTCTATTAGTTCTCCGTTGGCCAGTTCTATCAAATACTTTTTGTTTAGTTTACTAGCTTTTACCCCAAGAGAAGGTCTAAATTTCTTGGAAACGAAACTAAAATTAGCTCTAGTATCGAAGAGTACATAAGCAAAATGGTTATTGATAGAGAACATACCAGTCACTACTGCAGGGTCCTCGCGAGCTACTCATTCACTCATCTCAAATGCCCTTCCCCGGTTGTTCTGCTCTCGAGGTTTTGGACAGTTCCTTCTAAAGTGACCTTCTTCTCCACAGTTAAAGCATTTTCGGTTCCATTTCTCTTCTTTCGTAGGCTATTTGGCATAACATTCCTGAGTCCAATGGCCAAAACGGTTACACTTGGTGCATTTCTTGCAAACTCCATCATGATTCTTACCGCAAGACTTTCATGGCGGTCTCTGATTCGTGTTTCCACTAGTCTCACTAGTGTTGGCTGCAAACACCTGGCCTGCTTCTCTTCCTTTCTTATTTCCTCCTCGTCGGTCAGAGTTCCTAAATATTCGCCGCTTACCGTTTTGAGATTTCTGTTCAGCTCTGGTGTCAGTTAACTTCTGGTTCTTACTTTTCGCTCCCAAGGTACCTTCATGTACGACATCGTCTATTAATGATCTAGCAATAGAAATAGCTTCCTGGATAGTAGCCGGCTTAGCTGACGTGACCATGCCCCGAATTTGTAGTGCTAAGCCCCAAATATAACGTTCTATGTGGGCATATTCAGGGGTAACCATGCGCGGTACGAGTCTAGATAATTCTGTGAATCGAGAAGTATATTCTCTAATTCCAGCACCATCCATCTTCAAGTTTCCAAAATTCAGTTTCTAATTTCTGAATTTCTTGTCGTGGGAAATATTCTCTTAGTAGCATCTCCTTTATATCATCCCACGTGAGTTGATATGCGGCTTCTTCTCCAAGACTTTTGATTTGTGTATTCCACCATGAGAGGGATTCATATTGGAAAGAACAAGTTGCGTACATAACCTTCTGTGTCGCGTTACAACCGCTAATAGCATGACAGATTCCATTTTCTCTATCTACCGAATGATGTCGAGAGGACCTTCCAATCTGGTAAAGGGTCGAGGATTACACCCTTGGAACGTCTTATAGGAACATCCATGCGTTCGACTTTCTGAGCCCTGCCCAATGGTACCTTGCACTCGTCCCGTTCTAGCATCAGGTTGCTCAAGGGCGGCATTCACATGTTGCGAAATCAAGAGAGCTAACTCCTCGGCGGTTGCGGGTAATCCGGCTCCGGAACCACTGGCTTCTTCACGAGCTTCGGTTTTCATTACTTATCTACTATTTTATATATATATATATATATATATATATATATATATATATATATATATATATATATGTAATAAGAAGGCAAGAGTTTTAAATATCAACTATCATAACTAAGTACACAATATAAATATAAACATAATCATCCATTCAAATATTCATTTCAAGATCACCAAAATTAGTGTGAATCTGTCACACCCAACATCGATCGATCCAAACTCCTTGGATCCTTTTGGGTGGGGGTTCAACCTCGACCATGGGGGCTTTTCCCTTTTCTTCTTCGATTAAATTTCTTTTTCTCGGATGGTGTAGACCTTTATCGAGGTATCGCTCTCGCCAAGTGGGTAAAGTTGCCACAGAAGGGGGTAAGAGCCACACTTCTTCATCACTCGACACCACCTTCAAAGATTCGGATGGTTCTACGATCAGCTCGGGCGATCGTCAAATGGGAGCCATCCATTGCTTGATTTGAACCAACATGGATCCACCATAGAAGCGTATGAGTACATATCGAACTCGAGTGGTGTAGTGAAACTAGGATCGGTGATAGCCTTAGGCTGAGAAGCGTCCTCTGCCTCGCTATCTGAATCAGATATGTGGATGATCTCGTAGGTGGCGACATCTGTGACTAAATTTTACCCGAATTAAGTTAGTAATTTTTTTAACAATCCGATATTTCCATATAACATACTAATACAATAATTCTTTTGGCCTTGCGGATCGGTGTTTCTTGTTGTCGTGCTCCTTTTTTTTTAAAAAAATATTTTTTTAGGTTATAGTCTTGAATTTTTATTTATAAAAATCTCTAGTTCACTATAACCATAGGCTTTGTTACCACACCTGATTGTTCGTAAAGAAGAAAGACGGTTCCTTCAGGACGTGCATCGATTATAGAGAGCTAAACAAACTGACCATCAAGAACCGATACCCATTACCAAGCTTATGATCCGTTTGATCAATTGCAAGGATCTACTTATTATTCGAAGATTGACTTAAGGTCCGGGTATCATCAACTAAGAATAGCGGACGAGGACGTTCCAAAAACCGCCTTTCGGACACGTTACGGTCATTACGAATTCCTAGTAATGCCATTCGGATTGATGAATGAACCGGCCATATTCATGGATCTCATGAATAGGGTATGCAAACCCTACTTGAATAAATTCGTGATCGTTTTTATAGACGATAACTTTGTTTATTCACGAATTAAGGAAGATTACGAGACACACTTAAGGTTGGTCCTCGAATTATTAACAAGGGAGAAGTTATACACAAAATTTTCCAAGTGTGACTTTTGGATGCGAGAAGTTCATTTCCTCAGCCACGTCATTAATGAAAAAGGCATACACGAAGATCCCGCAAAGATCGGAGCAATAAAGAATTGGGAAGCACCGAAGTCCCCAACAGAGGTACGATAATTTTTGGGATTAGCAGGGTATTATAGGAGGTTTATTGAGAATTTCACACCCCCAATTTCCACTAACGGAGTTTTACCGTGTAGGGTGTGATCCAGACCAGCACCCGAGTCATTAGTTACATCAAACATAAGTTAAGGGTTCAAAATGTAAATATATCTCTAAACAGAAATACCAAAACCAGCGTTAAAGTTTAGCGAAAGCACATAAAAGTCAAGTTGCGCAAAACAAGCACCCGATAAGTAAATACCAGTTCAAGTTGAAAAGATTTAAAAACAAGTTCCCAATATAGATGTTTAACCAACGTATGTGCCCAAAAATCAGATACTCCTAGCGTCCTGCAAAGCATGCACAAGAAGCCTGTGTCAACTAATGTATGTGAGTTCACATAAGCACATAAGTATATCTAGCATAAGTATACAGTACGAATACAACAGTCTTTATTCATAAGTAAGTATGTATAATACAAGTACAATCCTTATCGTAGGTAGCGAGCCTAAGTTCATGTCACTAAAACGTTCGCAACTGAAGCTAACTGAAAAGTGTAGGATTTCATCCTTACATTTGTTTGCCTTGCCTGTGTCTACTCGATCATGGTAAGTTTGGCTGGCATTGTCCTCAGTCCGACCGCTAGTCGGGTGGTGCATCGCGTGCCCGCTGAGTGGGGTTTGTCAGACCCCAGTAGTACTACCTAATATCCCCTCCTATTTGCTATTAAAGGTTCGATATAGTAAGGACTTGAAAGATAAAGCATTTTACGTGAACAAGTGATATATATTCAATTTCTACTTTAATCATACATCAAAGTTGTCGTGTAATCACCCTAACCTAGGTGTAACGTGTTTGCGTGTGTTATCGTCCAAACCCGGACGTAACGTAAAAATTTGCGTAACTCACCTTAGGGTGCGCTGCTATAATTTAGTAAGACTTCAGGTCTTGTGTAACTACCGAGCACCTATAGAATTTACACATACGTAAGTTTGTGCTCGAACATGCACGACATAGCCTAGATGACGGTATTGATATCAAGTAATTCCAAATATGACGTAGGTGACAATTTAGTGGTAAAAATCGTTTGTTCCAAAGCAGTAAAAAATGACATTTAGACACAATCACAAGGATTTACAAAAGCGGTTGCGAGTATATAATATATTACCAATAATATATGCGAGTACATGACAATAAATCAAATATATCTATTTTTCTATATTTAAAACTAATTTATATTAATATTAAAGAGACCATCAAATTTTAGTTCATTTAAATTATAATGTTCTCATAATATAAAAATTCAATGAGTACCCTAACGGGGTCTATGAAAACTTAAGGAGTCAAGATTTTATAGACATGTAATAGTAGTTTTGGGTTTTAGACCAAATAATGTTTAAAATCACTAAAAAGAAATAAAACAACAAAATAGGGGTCACGGGACTCGAACCCGTGACCTGAAGGTTATAGCACGATGATTAAAATCACTATAACCTTCAGGTCACGGGTTCGAGTCCCGTGACCCCTATTTTGTTGTTTTATTTCTTTTTAGTGATTTTAAACATTATTTGGTCTAAAACCCAAAACTACTATTACATGTCTATAAAATCTTGACTCCTTAAGTTTTCATAGACCCCGTTAGGGTACTCATTGAATTTTTATATTATGAGAACATTATAATTTAAATGAACTAAAATTTGATGGTCTCTTTAATATTAATATAAATTAGTTTTAAATATAGAAAAATAGATATATTTGATTTATTGTCATGTACTCGCATATATTATTGGTAATATATTATATACTCGCAACCGCTTTTGTAAATCCTTGTGATTGTGTCTAAATGTCATTTTTTACTGCTTTGGAACAAACGATTTTTACCACTAAATTGTCATCTACGTCATATTTGGAATTACTTGATATCAATACCGTCATCTAGGCTATGTCGTGCATGTTCGAGCACAGACTTACGTATGTGTAAATTCTATAGGTGCTCGGTAGTTACACAAGACCTGATATGCTCCTTGACGATGTTGTATTAATGCGTGATGGTGGTGTAAATCCGACAGTGAAACCACCGTGGTGAACAACAAAGAATCGGAGGTGTGCGGTTTTCGGTTTCCTCTCCGGTGAAAACTTGCGGAGAATTATCAGAAGGTCGAGAGAAATGATCGAGGTGTAGTAAATGATTGTCGGAACATGCTATGTGAGTTCAAGGAGATTCTGGACGGATCAGTTTCGTAACAGGCGGCCGAATTAACCTGAGAATTTAATGCGGAGGTTGCCAGAATGGCGCTGTCGGTTACGGAGTAAAGTGCTCAGATTAACTTATAGGAACATTGGCAAAATCGGTACTTTAGTATTTACATAATAGGAAACCGAGTATGGATTATAACAGAACCAGTCCTTCCATGTTTATTAAATAAAAGAAGTTTAGAAAGTTACATGTTAGGCCCCTCAGAGTTAAAAACGTTTAACGAACATTAACAAGATCTAACGAGGAGTAACTTGGCTACGATTATTCGAGTGTACGTCACAACGTATTTAACGAACGAAGTCTTATAAAAAAACAAATAACCTATGTCCATAGCACATAAAATCATAGTTATAACCCATAACTATATATTTTTTTAAATTACTATAAAATCATAGAAACGTTCGTCCGATTACGTGACACATCGTCACATAAAATCATAAAATAACATGTGTGTATATATACATATATATATATATCACATAAAAATAATCAATATAATTGTCACATAAAATGACAAAACGTTTTCATGAAATAATAAAATATAACTTATATAAAATTATAAATTATATACATCTAAGTTGGTCAATCGACGTCTAGACTCATGTGTAGTGTTCATAACCATTCTAGTTAACTAAGGTAACGGACGTTATTGAAATATAACACAAGCTATT
>JBCNJP010000009.1:57190581-57321581 GCA_039602395.1 Deinandra increscens subsp. villosa | reverse complement strand
CAAAACTGCCCTAGATGGGAAAAGAAAGAGAGATGACGACTCCAGTAACAACAACAACAATGGTAGTGGAAACAACAATGGGAGATCCTCTAACTCTCACAATCAAAATAAGAGGTACAATAATTCCAGGGTGACAATAATAACAGGAACACCAACAGCGGGGGCGGTAACCAGAATCGCCAAGGTGGTAGTAATCAGAATCACAATGGGTACAAGGGACGAGCACCTTTCTGCAATCGGTGCAACCAACACCACAATGGGGCATGCAAGAAGCTCACTTGTGAGCGTTGTGGTAAAGGGGGCCATGAGGCTAAGAACTATTGGGGTGAACTACAAAACCGTCCGAATCAGAATCAGAATCAGAACCAGAGACAGAATAATGAAGGCCCTAGGGGGTGTTATGAATGTGGAAAGCCAGGGCACTTGAAGAGGGACTGCCCGAAACTTCGAAAGAATAACAACAATGATGGCAACAACAATAACCACCGTAACAACAATAACAACGGCGGTGATGGTGGTAGAAACGGTGGAGATGGTGCCAAAGGGCGAGCTTTCGTTATGGGTTCTGGTGAAGCAAGAAATGATGCCAACGTCATTACCGGTAAGTTTCTTCTAAACAACTACTTCGCAAATGTCTTATCTGATACGGGTGCTGAGAAAAGTTTAATTTCAACTAAGTTATGTAAGTTGATTAAGGCTACCCAAACGCCACTAAAAGCTAGGTATACGGTTGAATTAGCAAATGGTAAACTCATCGACACCACTCACTTAGTTGAGAACTGCACATTAGAACTATCTGGTCATAAACTAAGTATAGACCTTATGCCTTTTACCATCGGTAGTTTCGACGTCATAGTGGGCATGGATTGGCTATCCAAACATCAGGCGGAAATCATCTGTCAAGAAAAAGTCGTACGAATACCCGTAGCAGGAGGAGAAGTACTCTCGATTCAGGGCGAAAGGGGAGGTGTTGTCTCCGGAATCATATCATACCTTAAAGCGTAGAAGTGTCTTCGGAAAGGACACGTGGCAATCCTAGCCACAGTTACGGACCCAACCAGTGTGGAGAGAAAGATCGAAGACTTCCCGATCGTACGTGATTACCCAGAGGTATTTCCTAAGGAATTACCTGGCCTTCCTCCGCATCGGCAAGTAGAATTCGGGATTGACCTCGCTCCAGGAGCAGCTCCGATCGCGCGTGCACCATATCGTCTAGCAGTGAACGAATTGAATGAGCTATCCACACAACTACAGGAACTGCTAGATAAAGGTTTTATTAGACCTAGCTCGTCACCATGGGGAGCACCAGTATTATTCGTCAAGAAGAAGGATGGCACGTTTAGGATGTGTATTAATTACTGCGAACTCAACAAGGTCACTATTAAGAATCGATACCCTCTTCCACGAATAGACAATCTATTCGAACAGCTTCAAGGATCCAGTTACTATTCAGAGATTGATTTAAGGTCTAGCTACCATCAACTCAGAGTCCGCGATGAGGACATAAAAAAGACAGCCTTCAGAACACGCTATGGCCATTATGAATTCTTGGTCATGCCTTTCGGGTTGACAAATACACCAGTTGTGTTCATGGATCTCATGAACCGTGTGTGCAAGCCCTACCTGGATAAATTCGTCATAGTGTTTATTGACGATATCCTCATCTACTCCAAGACAGAGGAAGAACACGAGAAACATCTGCGGTTAATATTCGAATTGTTAAATAAAGAACAACTCTACGCAAAATTCTCTAAGTGCGATTTCTGGATCCAAGAGGTTCAATTTCTGGGTCACATCGTCAACGAACAAGGTATCCACGTTGACCCAGCCAAGGTCGAAGCCATTAAAAATTGGTCTACCCCTAGAGCTCCTATGGAAATTCGTCAATTCATAGGTTTAGCGGGTTACTACTGTCGTTTTATAAAGGGATTTTCTCAGTTAGCTCAACCATTGACCGCTCTTACGCACAAAGGGGTTCAGTACAGATGGTGTGACAAGGAAGAGACAGCCTTCCAAACTCTGAAAGAGAAACTTTGTACTGCACCTATATTATCTCTACCTGATGGGATTAACGACTTCGAGGTCTATTATGACACGTCAATCCAGGGACTCAGATGTGTGTTGATGCAAGGAGGTAAGGTCATCGCATATGGGTCAAGGCAACTAAAGTCCCATGAGAAGAATTACACAACTCACGACCTAGAGTTGGGCGCTGTTGTATTTGCCTTGAAATTTTGGAAGCACTACTTATATGGCACCAAGTGTACGATATTCACTAATCACAAGAGCCTTCAGCACATATTTGAACAAAAGGAACTCAACATGAGGCAACGAAGGTGGGTCGAATTGCTAAACGACTATGATCTTGTAATAAATATCATCCAGGCAAGGCCAACGTGGTGGCCGATGCCTTGAGTAGAAAGGAACATGTCAAACCTAGAAGAGTTTGAGCTCTGCAATTAACGATCCATACGGGGCTACCGGATAGGCTCCGGGATGCTCAGAAAGAGGCCCTAAGGGAGGAAAATTTTGGGTCTGAATCGTTACGTGACGTCGATGGAACTTCTGAAGTTATGACCGATGGACTTTGTTATTATAAGGATCGTATATGGGTACCTCTCCGTGGAAATCTTAGAGAACTGGTGATGGACGAGGCCCACAAGTCTCGTTATTCGATCCATCCAGGTTCAGACAAAATGCATCAAGACTTAAAAGGGTTAAATTGGTGGCCCAATATGAAAGCTGACATCGCTAGATATGTTAGCAAGTGCTTGACATGCGCAATGGTCAAAACGGAACATCAAAAGCCAGCAGGATACTGCAATAACCAAAAATTCCTGAATGGAAATGGGAAGAAATCTCGATGGATTTCATCACGGGATTACCCCGTTCTTCTGGCGGCAACGATATGATTTGGGTTATCGTTGACCGATTAACAAAATCCGCTCATTTCCTAGCTATCAAGGAAAGTGACAAAACAGAGAAACTTGCAAAGACATACCTCAAGGAGATTGTCAAACTCCACGGAGTGCCTTTATCTATCATCTCTGACCGAGACCCTAGGTTTGTTTCAAATTTTTAGAGATCCTTACAAGCAGCAATGGGCACTCGCTTAGATATGAGTACCGCGTATCATCCTCAAACAGATGGACAGACTGAACGTACCATCCAAACTCTCGAGGATATGCTTAGAGCGTGTGTGCTCGACTTTGGAAAAATTGGGAAACGCATTTACCACTGGTAGAATTCTCTTATAACAACAACTACCATACCAGTATTGGAGCCGCTCCATTTGAGGCTCTTTACGGACGAAAATGCAGATCGCCGGTCTGTTGGGCCGAGGTCGGTGAGAGTCAACTCATTGGACCTGAACTAGTGCACGAGACAACAGAGAGAATCGTGCAAATCAGAAACCGCATGAAAGCGGCAAGAGATAGACAAAAGAGTTATGCAGATAAACGCCAAAGGCCGTTAGAATTTGAAGTCGGCGATAAAGTACTGCTGAAAGTCTCACCTTGGAAAGGCGTTGTACGCTTTGGAAAGCGCGAGAAGTTAAATCCTCGCTATGTAGGACCATTCAAGATCACCGAAAGCATTGGTCTGGTGGCTTATCGTTTAAATCTACCTCCTGAATTGGATGGAGTACACAACGTGTTTCACGTTTCGAACTTGAGGAAATGTTTAGCCGATGACACTCTCATAGTTCCATTAGAAGAACTACAAATCGATGAACAACTGCGATTTATCGAACAACCCGTGGAAATCATGGGACGTGAGGAGAAAACACTGAAACGAAGTAAAATTCCCATCGTCAAAGTGAGATGGCAATCTAGGCGTGGACCGGAGTTCACGTGGGAACGAGAAGATCAGATGAGAAAGAAATATCCTCACCTATTTGATCAAGCCTCAACATCTAATCAAGGTATGAGTTAAATTTTAGGACAAAATTTCCTTAACAAGGGGATGATGTCGCAACCCTAAAATTTTTTCTTTTCCTTCCACAGAATCGTAACGAATTAAGGCAATTTTCGGGACGAAAATTCCTTAACAAGGGGATGATGTGACAACCGGCAATTTCCCAGGTTAACCCCGTTAATAACTTGTGTTATATTTTGATAACGTCCGTTACCTCAGTTAACTAGAATAGTTACACGAGCACTGCACATGAGTCTAGACGTCGGTTGACCAACTTGAATGTATATAATTTATAATTTTATATAAATTATATTTTATGATTTCACGAAAACGTTTTGTCATTTTATGTGGCAATTATATTTATTATTTTTACGTGGTATATATGTATATATACACGCACGTCATTTTATGATTTTATGTGACGATGTGTCGCGCAATAATTCGAAGCGTTTCTATTTTTTTATATGAATTTAAATACATATAGTTATGGGTTATAACTATGATTTTATGTGAAACGTATATAGGTTATATATTATATATATATATATATATAATACTTTTTATATAAAACTTCATTCGTTAAATATGTTTTGACGTACATGCAAAAAATCATCGCCTAGTTACTCTTCGTTGGTCCCCGTTAGCATTCGTTAGATGTTTCTAAAGTTAGGGGGACTTAACTTGTAATTTTCCAAACCATTTTAACTAAATAAAACCTTGAGGGACTCACTTTGCAATTAACCAAACCTGGCCTTATATTATATATTATGGCAGGGACTGATTCTATCAAATTTAAAAACTCTATTTAATGACTTTTAAGGTGAACCCACGTTCACTCCGGCAACCGAAGAAAAAGAAAACGAGGGCATTCAATCATGTTGGTTACGGAAAGGCAACGGGTAGACCATCAATGGCAATAATCAGGCTCATCATTCAGTTCATTCTCATTTCCTATTCTCAGTTTTCCTGCAAGGTCTCTCCCTCTCGTTTTCTCTCCACCGAAGCAAGGAGAGTTCGGCCAAACACCGCCACTGTACCACAACTCAATCACTACTTGATCATTTTTTTGTTGGTGATCATAACCCATTGCTCGAACCTCCCGGACACTATCAACAACTGTTCAGCCATGGGGGAGCTCTCGAGTTTGTAATCGAGTATGTGTTCGAAATCGGGATTGTGTTCAGGTTCGGTTTTGACATCACAAACGCATCGGTGCTCATCTCTAACATTAAGGTAATCCTAAAAGCTTCCCCTCTGATTCGTAAGCTTTGAATTATGACGGGTATGGCTCAGTTGGAAGCTTTTCAAGAACATCCATGGAGGTCCGACGGGGGGAGGGTGTGTTGTGAAGAAGATGACACTAGTTCACAAGTGCTTAAATATTAAATGAACTGATTATGTCACGTCCTTAGGGCCTGGCCGAATGGCCAAGGCTTTTGATTTATACAGCTAAGGTCTCTGGTTCGAACCCCACAAACACCAAACCTTTTTCTTTTTGTTTCCTGTAAACTCGTTTCAGTATGCATAAACTTTATACATTCGAACTGATTAACAAAACATGTTCTAGCCTGGTGGTCGCTATAAGGATTTGTTACTTAGAGGTCACAGGTTCGAACCTGTGGACCTCCAATTTGTTCCTTGATTTTTTTTTCCAGTTGTTCCCACTCGTTTCATGGACCCTTTTGACATAACACCAAACCACCATTTGTTTTCTATAAAATCTTGATCCATGATTTTTATTTTTATGAAAACGTGATGATTTAAATGGGTTACTTTAAATTATCTCGTTATTATTATTATTATTATTATATTTTCTTCTTTTTTTTGTTGTTGTTATAGCATAGTTATAAACACAAATAAATATATTTATGTATGAGTGACTATCATGACTTCTATACATGTATATATTGTGTACATTTTCTTATGACAAAGTAAATAAATATATGCATTTGAGTTTTTGACATGAAAAATATATATATGCAATATATACATGTTTTTATGGATTCGTCATGAGGTTTTATATATGAACTTACACGATTCAACCGATCTTCTCAACATATATTATTGGAATATTACATTCGCCTCGACTTTTGTAAATCCTTGTCTTTTTGGCTAAGCGTCATTTTGACTACTTTCGAACAAACGATTTTTGTCACATTACGAAATTGTCACCTACCTCATATTTGGAATTACTTGTTATTGAACCGTCGTCTAGGCTATGTGACTCATGTACGGACACACACTTACGTATGTAAAATCGATAGGTGCTCGGTAGTTACGCAAGGCTTGAAGTCTTACTAAATTTTAGCAGCGCACCCTAAGGTGAGTTACACATCCTTTTATGTTATGTCCAGGTTTGGACGATAACACACGCAAACACGTTACGCCCGGGTTAGGGTGATAACACAACAACTTTTATGTATGATTAAAGTAGAAATCTAGTATATATCACATGTTCACGTAAAATGCTTTATCTTTGAAAGTCCTTTACTTATCGAACCGTTAATAGCAAATAGCGAGGGGATATTGGGTAGTACTACTGGGGTCTGACAAACCCCACTCAGCGGGCACGAGATGCACCACCCGACTGGCGGTCGGACTGAGGACAATGTCAGCCTAACTTACCATGATCGAGTAGACACGGGGAAGGCAAAACATGTAAGGAATTATTCCTACAACTAATTGGTCAGCTTCGGTTGCGAACGTTTTAGTGACATGAACTTAGGCTCGCTACCTACGATATGGATTGTACTTGTAATATACATACTTACATACGAATAAAGACTGTTGTATTCGTACTGCATAATTATACTAGATATACTTATGTGCTTATGTGAACTTACCAACATTAGTTGACACTTGCTCTTATGCATGCTTTGCAGGACGCTAGGAGTATCGGATTTTTGGGCACGTACGTTGGCTAAAACCTGTTATTTTGGGAATTTGTTTTCAAACCTTTTCAACTTGAACTGGTATTTACTTATTGGATGCTTGTTTTGCGCAACATAACTTTTATGAGCTTCCGCTAAACTTTAACTCTGGTTTTAATATTTCCCGTTTGGAAATATATTTACATTTTGAACCCTTAACTTATGTTTAATGTAACTAATGACTCGGGTCCTGTTCTGGTTCACACCCCACACGGTAAAACTCCGTTAGTGGAAATTGGGGGTGTGACAGTTATTCTGTTATTTACGGTGTCTCTTGGGCGAGATACCATGAGTGGGTAAAATTGTTAGTATTTGAAATCAAGGTTCATGTAATATCATACAACAACAACGGTAATCGCTTTTAATATCTTGTATGCAAAAATGTTTACAAAATATTTGTAGAGTCTTAAAACCTGTGTACTCACTAACAATATGTTGACCTTTCTTTTAAATCATGTATTTCTCAGGTAAATGAATTTGTTCAAGCATGCAAATGGGGCAAACCATAAATAAATGGGCCTGCAAATCCCGGAATCGTAGTCCCTTTTCTATCTTAATTAATATTTAAGTAATTTCTGAAATTAAGACTTGTCTATTTTGTAAAACTTATGCATATCGCCACTTCTTTTTCGCTGCAACAAATCGATATGTAATTTTATTATTAATGATGAATGAAGTAGATGATGTTCTTTGTACCCACGACTATGATTCCATCCGTTCGCACCCCTCCATGATCAGGGTGTGACAATATACGACATATATATATATATATATATATATATATATATATATATATTCATGTTTTTAGTATATTTAATGTAACTAGTCCTTTTATTAGTTATTTTTTTTTTCTATGTTTTAAATCCTTTAATGCTCATAACTAAAGACCAATTTATGTTTCCAATTTATGTACAAATTTTTGTATATATGTATACATACATCACTAATTCATTTATTACCTTACTAGCATTAATCTTAAGCATTTAATGACATACAACGCGATGTCTCCCTTCATATTAGGCCACCAATAGAATTCGTGGAGATCCTTGTGTACATCTTTGTAGCACCATGATGAATCGAATATTTCGACCTATGCGCTTCATCCATGACTAAGCTACGTAGATTACCGTACCTCGGGATCCATATTCTATGCATAAAATACTTGGTGCCATCCGCTTTGGATTCCAATTCACATTCCAAACCCCTAAGTCCTTCATTTCTCAAATTTTGCTTCCTTAGAGTTTCATGTTGAGCATTGCGAATTCTCTCTGACAAGCTTGTCTGAATGGTTAATCCTAACGCATGAACATGCAGAGGCTTAACTCTTTCCTTCCTGCTTAAAGCATCAGCAACTACATTGGCTTTACCTGGATGGTATCTAATTTCGCAGTCGTAGTCATTGAGTAATTCCATCCAACGTCGTTGTCACATGTTAAGGTCTTTTTGATTGAAGATATGTTGGAGGATTTTATGATCAGTGAAGATTACACACTTGGTACCGTACATATAGTGTCTCCAAATTTTTAAAGCAAACATTACAGCCCAAGTTCTAAATCGTGGGTTGTATAATTTTTCTTGTGCACTTTGTGTTGACGTGACACACAGGTATCCAAGACCTAGTCGTGATGCGTCACAATAAACTACAAATCCTTCCATTCCTTTGGGTAAGGATAGGATGGGTGCATTACACAATTTTGCTTTAGCATTTGGAAAGCGTCCTCTAGTTTCTGGGTCCAGCCGAGCTTTTTATCTTTTTGGGCTAGCGAGGTCAAAGGTTGAGCTATTCATGAGAAATTCTCAATAAACCTCCTATAATACCCTACTAATCTCAAAAATTGTCGTACCTCTGTTGGGGACTTCGGTGCTTCCCAATTCTTTATTGCTTTCATCTTTGCGGGATCTACGTGTATGCCTTTTTCATTAATGACGTGGTCGAGGAAATGAAATTCTCGCATCTAAAAGTCACACTTGGAAAAATTTTGCGTATAACTTCTCCCTTCTTAACAATTCGAGGACCAACCTTATGTGTGTCTCGTGATCTTCCTTGGTTCGTGAATAAACGAGTATATCGTCTATAAAAACTATCACGAATTTATCCAAGTAGGGTTAGAATACCCTATTCATGAGATCCATGAATATGTCTGGTGCATTCGTCAATCCGAATGGCATTATTAGGAATTCGTAATGACCACAACATGTCCAAAAGGTGGTTTTCGGAACGTCCTCGTCCGCTATTCTTAATTGATGATACCCGGACCTTAAGTCAATCTTTGAATAGTAAGTAGATCCTTGCAATTGATCAAGCAGATCATCAATCCTTGGTAATGGGTACCGGTTCTTGATGGTCAGTTTGTTTAGCTCTCTATAATCGATGCACATCCTGAAGGAACCGTCTTTCTTCTTTACGAACAATACTGGATGTCATACCCCACCTAGACGGGGCCTGGAAGTGACAGGTTGATAACAGATTAGCAGCGAAAGCAAAAACTCTTTACATCTCATAATCATCGTCTTTGCGATACAATACGAAGCTTACACATGCTTGGACTCTCTAGCAGCTTCTTATGCTACTATCTTTCATTACCCTTGAGATACATGTTTTTAAAAACATAAAACACGTCATCCGGAATTGCTGGTGAGCTCATGAATTACTGATTTATAACAATGTCATTATATGAAATGATACCTGTATCTTTAAACAAGTTTACACAGATAGTGCCCTTCGGGCTATCGTTATATGTATGAGCGTGTTTAGCTAGGCTGAATGCATTCTTGAATCCCCCCAGGTGTAACACCCCAGTAAGTATACCTGGATCCAAAATACCCCCAACGACAGTACATGTCGCGTCATACCATTTTCATATATTTCACCGATATGGTTATATGTAACAGTTTTGAAAGTAGTTATGATAACTCATGTGTATCAAGACTATATGAACTCACCTTGGCTTTGAGTGTTACTGCGATAGATCAAGACCTGTGCCTAATCAAGAATAGTCAATCTCAGAATACGGTCAAGGAAGGGGCGGGTACTAGCTAGTCATCACCATGATTGGCTTTGGACAACTCTCTCTAGTTTAAGCATGGATGCGCAGTCCATGCCTAGACTAGAGTCATGTCACCCAAAGTCTACCCTAGTTATGACTCTAAACCCATATCTAATATTATATAATATCTAAACTCTACAACTAAAATAATAAATTAATAAAATGAAAACTTTAATCATACCTTAAACAAAAGCATCTTCTTAATAAGGAAGGAAGTGGTTGAATGAAATGTATGAAAATTAAAATGCAAGTGCTTTCAATATATAGGGTCTCCTAACCGACTAACGTAAGTCGGTTTTCTATGGGTTTACTTAAACTATGGATAACTCACAACAAGATAATATTTATCTGTCTAGCTCACTCCACGTTTCGGTTTATACTCGGAATTAATCCTCATTAATCCTCAGATGAGGATAATATCATCTTCTTTGATATACAAATACACCACACGTTCACTTCTTTATGCTCTTTTAGATTGTATTATTACTTTTCTTTTATTGTATTATATTCTATATTATTATTATTATTATTATTATTATTATTATTATTATTATTATTATTATTATTATTATTATTATTATTATTATTATTATTATTATTATTAATATTAATATTATTATTATTATTATTATTATTATTATTATTATTATTATTATTAATATTATTATTATTATAACAATAATTATTATTATTAATCAATATTTATAATACTAACAATATATATAGGATTTTACGGCCAAACGTCTAAAGCTATAAATATCATATACGAGACTCTACGATGTGAATAAGTTGTTTAAACTTTTATATTATTTCTATGAATGTCACAGTTATCTAAAAATTTTTTGGGTTGTTACACTGGAGCTCCCCAGGGTGAATAACTTGGCCTAATAAATCATTTGTCTAGCAATTCTTGAAGTGCTTTGACAATTCCTGCATTTCTGATGGTGCTAAACGATAAGGGGATTTTGCTATTGGCGATGCACCAGGTATAAGATCTATTTTGAATTCCACTTGCCTTGTTGAAGGCAATCCTGGCAAATCCTTAGGAAAGACGTCTGGATATTCTCTAACGACAGGAATCTCTTCCAGCTTACGCACCTTAGCCTTTGTACCCTTGAAAAACACCAAGTTATATAAAAAAAAATGATTGACTCTCATCATGCTTTATTTAAATCAGAAGAGCGACTCAAGCAGGTAAAAGAAACATCTGGCCTCGGGGATGGAAATTTTCCTCCCCCATTACAACATCAATACATCAAACTGCCCCAAACTGTAGATGAATTGTTGAAAGAGTCTCTGAATGAAGCAACCATGGTATATGGGCCTCAACCTGTGCATAAGGATGAAAATACATCCATAGAAGCAACTCAGTCAAATTGTGTGAATAACACTAATGTCATTACTGAGTGTGCAGGTTCAAGCTCCAGTGAAGTGAAGAGAGCTGATGAGGAAAAGTTGGTTCCTTATCCAAAGATCAAGACTCCTTATTCCAAAGTTGTGGATGAGGTAAAGTGGGAACGAGTGGTGATGACTACAAGGCCCAATGGTAAGATATTCATGACAACGGGGTATATGTTCATTCCGATTGAAGGAGAAGAGCGACCCTCATTCACCACTAAGTTCAAAGGCTTGGGTCATGATGGTGGTTTATCATCTGACATTAAGAGTATAAGGCCTAAGATCACCATCAAGCCTCCAACTTCTGTTCCAATCAAGATAGAAAAGCCCAAAATCACAAACAAGTCTCCAATCTCATCAGTGGGATCATGTAGTGGCAACACAACTTTCTCTAAGAAGCCAGAGGGCCCAAAAGATTAAATATCCTATTCTGCTCAGTTTTCCACAAACCAGCAAAGATTCAATAGAAATGCATCAAGGTCTGAAAGATCTGACAGCTGGAGACTTTGAGTCTTTCTGTACATGCAACCGAATCATAATGCCTTTCCATCAAAGCTATACAGCTCAAATGGCCACACTTCTGACTTCTACGTGAAGAAGCAGGCTTGCTTTAACTATGGAGTTCCTGGTCACATTGCTAGAAATTGCTTGCATCGTCCCTTTGAACCTTATTACCTGCTGAGTCATAAGGTTTCATCTCAGGTTTCAATAAACTCTATGCCGATGAAGGTGCAACCACCAAAGGAAATGAAGACTGTTAATCCAATGTTAAACCTTCTTATGGAAATTGGGGAGCTGCCAAAGAGCACAAAAAGCTCTTAAATCAAAAACAGGTTTTTCAAATTTATGATAATTTTCATAAAAAGGTGAACAGATCAAAACATCAAAAGGTTGAAAAACTTAAAGTTGTCACTCCAAAAGGAAACTAAAATTGTTTTAAAACATGATTCTAAAAAGAAACAGGTTGAAATACCTAAAGTCACTACTTCAAAGGTGACTAAAACAACTTTCAAATCATTTGGAATTTGGAAACCAAAATCAAAGGCACCTGCAGCTCAAATTCCTGATTTCTCAAAGGGAATGTCTTTAAAAGAAGTTTCATTTATTGACGCTTCAGGAATGCCCAGGACCACAATGGCCTGGGTACCTATGGCTAACTGATCTCTCACATTGTGTAGGAATAGTCAAGGAGGACTTTCATTAACCTTCGTTTGTTTGTGATAGTGTTTGTTCTAGGCACATGATAGAAGGCATCTCTCCATTACATGGCATGCAAATTCTCAATAGTAGGGATGTTCATCTGGTGAGAGGTAACTCTAAAAAATCAGCAAGGTATTGTCCAGATTGGTAGTTCTTGATCAAATTGCATGTGATATGTCATTGCTTGCAACAAAAACCCATTTCTGGAAAATTTTCAAATGATAATCTTTAAAGGTTAGCTTAGCCAATTTTAGTAGAAAGAAAAAGAAAAAGAAAAGGAGTGTGTTGTTATTAAAAATCAAAAAGCAAGGGGAAGAATAGAAAAAATGAAATAGCTGACCCCTTAAAAAGTTGTGCTTTTTAATTTTCAATCCTTTGTTTATGTGTTTGAGAAGGTGGGAAGTGATATATATTTATAGGTTTTTGCTGACTGACACGTGTAAGGTGGATGTGAAAAGTTGTGATTCACGGTTGATACACTTGGTAGGCTCTACTGGAAATCAATCAAAAGGTATGGTTTGTCACAACACTTGAAGATAACGTATGATGCTTGATAGGAAACACACACTTAGGTTAGTACAACCTTTATTTGACTGTGTTCCAGGAATCCTAAGACACACGTCCGATTCTGAGTTCTTTAACGTTAGTACAGCCTAGAAAGAGGTTTTCAAAATGTTTACCCTCTGAAGACACCATCAAAGTCAAGACAGTTGCTAATGATTCAGCAAGGACTCAACAGTTTTTTTTAGAAGGAGCAAGTATTTGAGAATGCTCCTCTCATTACTTGGTCATCATGTGCAGTACAAGCTGATGTTGATTGAAAAAACACCCCCAAAAGTCGTTCATGGTTGCCCAATGAAGATTGTTAAAGAAAAGAATCTTTACCAACCCATGTTCAAGCCAAGGAGAAGACTGTGAGTTTGAAGATTGAAGTAGAAGATATTTAATATCACAAGCCAAGTGGAAGATTGTAAGAGAATAATTTGTGGCTTGTGTATTAAATTATCTGTTGGCGGACTATTTTGAAGACCTATGCATTAGAATAGGTGAAAAATAGTTGGGTTATTGTTATATTGGGTCATTGGGCCATTTTAGATGTATTTGAGCTCAATTAGAAAGTGTTTAGGGGGAGTTTAGTGGGCTTATGTGGTCAAATACGGGAATTAGAGGGCTTTTAGGGTTTTTAGGGTGGCTTGTTCTCCAAGTTGGAGAATCCCTATATAAAAGAAAGCCTCCCCACTTGTTTAGGTTGTTGATTGTGTGTGGTTCAAGACCGTAACCTAAGGGTTTACGGCTCAAGGTGTGTTGGAAACCAGGTTGATCGTGTTTAATCAAGTATTCTTTTTCGTCATCGGTTTGTGTTTATTGCTTATTTCAATCATTATTTAGTTGATTGTTTATATTTCTTGAATCACCAATCAAACCAGATTCTGCACGGTTTTGGTTGGATTTTATATCGCGTGAGGAACTAGTTTGATCCTTACAATAAGGATCAGAAAAGTCCTCACGCGATATCTAATCCAATCAAAACCGTGCGGAATCCGGTTTGATTAGTGATTCAAGAAACGATGAATAATATAAAGTAACGATTGAATTAATAAGACAAACACAAACCAATCTTGGAGAAAGCTCTTGAGTATTAACCAGTTGCACTACACTGGATCGAAATTATCTATGGAGAATTTCGAGAACGCCTTTGACCTTTAGCCTAAGATCACCAACCACAGAACCAACAACCTAATCTAGTTAGAGAGGGGTTCTATGTATAGGTGAAGAATAGCTTGGAGAACAAGCTAATCTCCGAAAGACCCTAATCCCTCTGTAATTTCCGGATTTGCACCTATAGGCCCACTAAACTCCCTCTAAACACTTTCTAATTGAGGGAGTTTAGTGGGCTTATGTGGTCAAATACGGGAATTAGAGGGCTTTTAGGGTTTTTAGGGTGGCTTGTTATCCAAGTTGGAGAATCCCTATATAAAAGAAAGCCTCCCCACTTGTTTAGGTTGTTGATTGTGTGTGGTTCAAGACCGTAACCTAAGGGTTTACGGCTCAAGGTGTGTTGGAAACCAGGTTGATCGTGTTTAATCAAGTATTCTTTTTCGTCATCGGTTTGTGTTTATTGCTTATTTCAATCATTATTTAGTTGATTGTTTATATTTCTTGAATCACCAATCAAACAAGATTCCGCACGGTTTTGGTTGGATTTTATATCGCGCGAGGAACTAGTTTGATCCTTACAATAAGGATCAGAAAAGTCCTCACGCGATATCTAATCCAATCAAAACCGTGCGGAATCCGGTTTGATTAGTGATTCAAGAAACGATGAATAATATAAAGTAACGATTGAAATAATAAGACAAACACAAACCAATCTTGGAGAAAGCTCTTGAGTATTACCCAGTTGCACTACACTGGATCGAAATTATCTATGGAGAATTTCGAGAATGCCTTTGACCTTTAGCCTAAGATCACCAACCACAGAACCAACAACCTAATCTAGTTAGAGAGGGGTTCTATATATAGGTGAAGATTAGCTTGGAGAACAAGCTAATCTCCTAAATACCCTAATCCCTCTCTAATTTCCGGATTTGCACCTATAGGCCCACTAAACTCCCTCTAAACACTTTCTAATTGAGGGAGTTTAGTGGGCTTATGTGGTCAAATACGGGAATTAGAGGGCTTTTAGGGTTTTTAGGGTGGCTTGTTCTCCAAGTTAGAGAATCCCTATATAAAAGAAAGCCTCCCCACTTGTTTAGGTTTTTGATTGTGTGTGGTTCAAGACCGTAACCTAAGGGTTTACGGCTCAAGGTGTGTTGGAAACCAGGTTGATCGTGTTTAATCAAGTATTCTTTTTCGTCATCGGTTTGTGTTTATTGCTTATTTTAATCATTATTTAGTTGATTGTTTATATTTCTTGAATCACCAATCAAACCAGATTCCGCACGGTTTTGGTTGGATTTGATATCGCGTGAGGAACTAGTTCTGATCCTTACAATAAGGATCAGAACTAGTTCCTCACGCGATATCTAATCCAATCAAAACCGTGCGGAATCCGGTTTGATTAGTGATTCAAGAAACGATGAATAATCAACTAAAGTAACGATTGAAATAAGCAGACAAACACAAACCAATGTCGGAGAAAGACTACTTGAGTATTAATCACGTTGCACTACACTGGTATCGAACATTATCTACGGAGAATTTCGTAGAACGCCTTTGACCTTATAGCCTAAGATCACCAACCACAGAACCAACAACCTAATCTAGTTAGAGAGGCGTTCTTATGTATAGGTGAAGATTCAGCTTGGAGAACAAGCTAATCTCCTAAATACCCTAAATCCCTCTCTAATTTCCGGATTTGCACCATATAGGCCCACTAAACTCCCCCTAAACACTTTCTAATTGAGCTCAAACACATCTAAAATGGCCCAATGACCCAATATAACAATAACCCAACTATTTTTCACCTATTCTAATGCATAGGTCTTCAAAATAGTCCGCCAACAGATAATTTAATACACAAGCCACAAATTATTCCCTTACAATCTTCCCATTGGCTTGTGATATTAAATATCTTCTACTTTCAATCTTCAGACTTGCAGTCTTCTCCTTGGCTAGAGCATGGGTTGGTGAAGCTTCTTTTCTTTAACAATCTTCATTGGGCAGCATGAGAGTGGTAAGATGACTCTTTCTCTTTATCAGCATCAGCTTAAACTGCAAATGATGAACAAATAATGAGAGGAGGATTTTCAAATACTTGCTCCTTCTTGAAACATGTTGAGTCCTTCCTGAATCGTCAGTAACTGTCTTGACTTACTTGTGACTTCAGAAGGTAAAACTTTTAAAACCCCTATCTTGGCATTCTTGAAATTCTTGATTTGAAAATTTTCTTGTGCTGACTGCTCTGCATCTTTTCTTCATTCACCTTCGCCTAAACTTGTGAATGATATATGTTGAGTCTTTAGAAGATTCACTTGAAAACCAACAAACTTCCCATAAGCATAGGGTAAGTCCTTTTCCGGCTGGTTCTTCAACTTGATCAGTAGCAGCATCAATGCTTTGGTCAACTGAGTCCTTGACTTTCTTGTCCATGAGTTATCTTTTTCACTTAACTTGTCCAGCACAACACGGAACAGACACTAACCAGACAATGATGACTGGTTATCAGGTTAGCATTATTTAACCAAAAAACCCTAACATAGGTTACGGGTTTCCTATAAATACTTCCCCTGAGCCCGAGGACTCTTCACATTATCTCCCCCTGAGATTCTGAGGAGGGTCATACTTTCTTGCATAAAACCCATAAAAACTTATTTAAACTTCTTCAAATCAACCTGGCCAATTCATACACTCAACAAAGAAACTTAAACACTCACACCAGAAAAAATTATAATTAAACAAATATCAATCATTTCAAACATGAGAAGGTTTCTATGGAATCGAATCGTATGAATCTGACCGAGGAACCCTTTTCAGCTTCTGTTACTCAAACACGTCTAGGTGATTGCCAATATACTGATCCACTTTAAACTCAAACCCTTTTCTTAGTCAGGCTGTTTGTCACTTTAATATCTTTTAAGGTGCATTAAATTATGAACCGCAAGTGGGTTTCAACAAATCCTAGGTACATGTTATTGCCCACTATCAAGCACATAAATTCCCTACCACATATTTTCACAACTTGAACCAAAAGTCTGAAACTGAGCTCGAGACTGGATTGAGAAGAGAAAGAATATATCACATAGATTTTTGGGATAATATACAATGTCAACTAATTTCCCAGAGGTGTTTCAAGCAAGCTGTAACCTGACTATGACACGTAGTACACATTAGTGACTAGGCTGAGGGTTTTGGACACTTGAGGGTCTCTTTTCTTGTGCTCTTTGGCATCTTTTGCGGTGTATTTATTATTTTTATATTTTGTTTTCATTGGTGATCTAGAGGCACGTATGTATGAACAACTCCAGGTCATTGCTCACGCAAAGCAGAGGAGAGCCTTACATACATGCGAAGCATCCCCAGGTCTTTGCTTAGCAAAACAGAGGGGACACCGACTTTTTGAACTCAATGTCATACTTTAGGTGGTAAGCGTGTGTATCGGGAACTTGAACATGCAGTCAAATAGTAATGCAATTAACCTAAGTGTTGTTACCCAACAAACTGCCATACGTTATCTTTAAGTGTGTAACGCATACCTTTTCAGATTAAAGAGCTGAGCCTACAAGCATATCACCATGGATCATGTCTTTCACATCTGCCTTACGCGTGTCAGCCATCTCCAAAACAAACATTTATTTCACTTCCCACCTTCTCAAACAAAAAATAAAATAAAAAGCACAATTTTTGAAAGCACAATCTTTTAGGGATCAACTATTTCATCTTTTCTATTCTTCCTCATGTTTTTTTTTTGATTTTTTAAGAGCAACACAACCTTTTTTTTATTTTACTTTTTTTTTAGTTTTTTACTTAACACAGAAAGGAACACACTTACACATAATTAAACGTCTGCGAACTAAACAAAGTTGGCCAAAGTTAACTTCCAAAGTTTTTTTTTTGAAAATTTTAGAAATGGGTTTTATTGCAAGCAATGACGTATTACATGCAATTTGATTAAGAACTATCCAAGTCAGACAATGTTACCTCTCTATGCTGATTCTGTTTACCTCTCACAAGGAGAACAAACCCTTCATTGAAGATCTGCATGTCATGTAGTGAAGAGATGTCTCCTACCTGTGTCTGGAACAATCACTATCACAAACAAAAATGTTAATGAATGTCCTCCTTGACTATTCCTGCACACTGTGAGAGATTAGTTAGCCATTGGAACCCAGGCCATTGTGGTTCTGGGTATACCCGATGAATCAATGAAAGTTACTTCTTTTAAGCACATTCCCTTTGTAAAATCGGGAATTGGGGGTGTGGTTGCCTTGGTTTTGGTTTTTACCTGGTCATCTTTGGGAACATCTTTGTTCTTGACCTTCCAGGTTTGGTGGTTCGCTTTCCCTTTTACTTGAGGACCTTTAGGTGGAATTTTCTTAACATTCTTATTTTCAAATGTAACATTTTGAAAATGTTTAGGAGTGTTTTTTATACACCCCTTTAGGCTAGTAAAACTGGTTTGCCACCTTTGGCACATTCCACCTTTCTTCCTCACACCTTGCACTTATTTTTGAATAACCAACTGGTTTTGTAAACCTGACAGGTTTTGGAAAACTGACCTATTTGGGAAAACTGACTGGTTTTGGAAAGGAGTGACATACTTTATCTGTTTTAAAATCGGTTTTTGTTGGTTTTGGAGTTGACTTGGGCTTTTGAATCATTTTCTGTACCATTGGTTGTTGAGGTACATACTTCTACACCTTAGGGTTTCCAGGTGCAATCTTTTGTTTTGAACCACCATGTGTTTGGCCCTATGGGACAGGTTTCTGGAAAAACTTCTTAGGGTAATAGGGCTCATAAGGTCTGTGTAAGCAATTTCTTGCCAAGTGTCAAGGCTTTCCACACACATGGCAAGATTGCTTCTTGGGATACGCGGGAGTCTGAGATTGGTTACGCCCAGTGGATTGCCAAGAGGGTTTTGAACAACTTTATGAATCCAATGGGATCGGCCTTTAGGTTTGGTGGTCAGAATATACTCCCGCTGTATCAGTTCATATTGGTCATGTGCAGATATAACTTCTGGGTACGGGACAAAATCATGAGGTTTGGCGTCTCGTACTTTCTGCACATTTTTCACAACATTTTCATTCTTATCATCACAATTTTTGACACCAAACACACCTGCATTTGAGGGTTTGGGACCAGCAAACCTGTAATCCCTTACCTCTTCTTAAAATTTTAACTGTTCTTAAGGGTTTCACAGGTTTAGCATCACACTTGCCAAAATTAAAATCACCAGACAAAGAAGTTTTGTTTAGCACATCAGACTCAGACAGTTTTAAACTAGACTCAACCACAGGAAATATAGGTTTTTCCCAATCAAAATTTTCAAAAGGAGAAGTTGTTTGACTCTCGAGACTCTGCTTTTCATCCTTTACCCCTGCCTCTCTGCTAACTTTATCTGCATAACAGGTAGATTTGTCAGTAGAGTTGGAAATAGAAGCAGAAATTTTAATGGGACATGATGCAAGTTTCTTTTCAATTACAACTTTGATTTCAAGTGTGGTTTGTAAAGTCTAATGTTCAGGTATGATCTCATGCATCAAAGGCATAGGAACATTGTGTGTAGATTTTTCATCATTTTCTTATGTGCCAAAGCCTAAACCCGAATTACCTATAACATGCCTCATTCTAACGTCAGTGTTATAAAACAAGGAACTAGCTTCCATCAATTTTGAAACAATTTTATCATTACGCTCTATTTTGGTTTGAGATGTTCCTAGTTAGCTCTCAGTTCCTCCACTTCCTTGGTTAGTTCTTCAACTTTAGAGTTAGCCAGCCTAAGATAGGTGCTCTTATCGCTCAGTCGACTTTCCAGGCACCTAACGTCTAATTTAATGGCCTCAAGTTTCTCTCTAAATATTCTAGCCTTATCTTTATATTCCCTAAGGTCTCTGGCAGTGTATTCATGATTTATGGTTTCATTTGTGAACTTACGTTCCCAATCTTTACATTCTTTAAAAATAGCCTGACACTTAGGGTTTACGCATATCTCATTGTTGCTAGAGCTTGCTTGAGAACCAGGTAGGATGTTGGCCATGAATGGATTAAACGGTAAGATAGGTTCGGAAAGGAGGTTTTCGATCGAAAAGAGGGTTTTCGATCAAAAAGCTGGGTTTTCGATCAAAAATCTGGGTTTTCGATCAAAAATCTGGGTTTTCGATCAAAAAGTTGGGGTTTCAATCAAAAAGCTAGGGTTTCGATCAAAAAGTTGGGTTTTCGATCAAAAAGCCTACTTTTCGGTCGGGCAGAGTGATTGCTCGATCGAAAAGCTTATGACGGATCGAAAAGTATACTTTTCGATCAGATTGAAACATGGACTAGCCACAGTATCTGATCGAAAAGCCTTGGTCGAAAGGTAGAGGCTGATCGAAAAGTGTACTTTTCGATCGGGGAAACAGTTTGGACTCGATCAAAAAGTCCAGACGGGTCGAAAAGCTGTATTCCGGATCGAAAACCCTTATCGGCTGATCGAAAAGTGGATCGAGAAGTGTTAATCTCGATCCAAAAGTTGTACGTCGATCGAAAAGCTGACGATGGCCTGATCGAAAAGCTGATCAAAAAGCCAAAGGATGGATCGAAAAGCTATATATTTCGATCGAAAACACGAGACAAAGCCACAGTTTCGATCGAAAAGCATTGTGCAACGTTTCTGGACCTCCTGCTTGGTTCGAACCTGCAAAAACACACTTTTTCCCTTCTTTTCGAACTGAATAACTGAAAACACACAAAACCTCGAACCGTTAGTTCAATAAAGCTTGAATCCGATATCGCGAGAGACTCGAAACAAAGTTTCTTGGCTCTGATACCAACTGTAAGGATCAAAACGATTCCTCACGCGATATCTAATCCAATCAAGACCGTGCGGAATCTAGTTTGATTAGTCATTCAAGAAACAATCGAATAATGTAATGCAATAATGATTAAACAATGAAAACATAAACCGAGATTAGAGAAAAACTCTTTTGATATCACTGGTTGCAATACACGAATTTGAAATTCTCCACCCTTGTCCCTTTACCACACAATCAACAACTTATTCTAATCAACATCAGGTTCCTTATATAGGAGACACCCAACTTGCTAAACAAGCCATCTCCTAACCTACAATATTCCGGCCCATACATACTAAAATCGAATGGACCCCTTTAGCCCATTAAACCCGCATTAGATAGCCCAATTACAATTATAAACTAGCCCAAAATACATTTAATGCAAAAGCCTTATTTTCTGGGTCTCTACACACTATCATCCGGTTTAGTTCATCATATCCACTAATCAAGTGAGTCTCACGGCCTCTTTTTCCTTTACTTTTTTATCATATGGGGGAGAATTCATGAAACATTAAACTTTATACATTCTTTTCGACCTTATACAATGCTCCTTTCTTTTAACTGTTTTAAATATCTTGGGGGATAATTCATGAAGCAAACAAACAAACAAACTTTTACTTGACATTATGGTTAACTGTACCGAGGTAATGGTTACATTGTTCTTTTCTGTATCCAAACTATGGTACATTATCGTTATAAATGTTTGTACAATCGAATACCAGTATTAGTTTAATTCGATTAGCTTTGTACGAAACGATAACTAATGAATAGATCTATTTGGATTGACAACCCTACCCTGATTGGTCGCTCCAATCCTGACTCTCCGGAAATTATCTTGGGGTACACGTCAGTTATTCTGCTCTCGTTCGGTATCTCTCGGACAAGATAACATGGGTAGGTAAACCGTTAGTATTTGAAATCAAGGTTCAGGTGAGATCATACAACCACAACGGTAAACCAATGTAATATTTAAGTATGCCAAGACTATTTTACAAACCTTACATGTAGAGTCATAAACCTGTGAACCTCTGAACCTCACCAACTTTATGTTGACCTTTTAAACTCATGATTTCTTAGATAATTGAGCGACAAATGGAAGACACGCAAATGGGGCTTCACCGTAACTATCGGGCCTACTTATCCGGAGTCGTAGTCCTGACCTATCCTAAATAAACTATATCACGTTTTAATATCAAATTAAGACTTATATTTTCAAATGTAAGACATTATCATTACATCACTCTTTCCGCTGCAATACAAATGATGTGATGTTTTTATATAAAGTTTAAATTTATTAGAAGTCGTTCTGTGTATCCGCAACTATGATTCCATCTCGCTCACACCTAACTCGTTGACCGTGGTGTGACATAGATCAACGGAGATGTCTTCTACGAGTACCTTGTATGCATACAAACCTACAAAACAGTCAAAACAAAGCAAACCAATTACGTAGCGCTGCTTTACGGGTTGTAGGGAACACGTTGGAAGCAACGAAACACAAAGTTGGGAGGTCAAAAAGTTAAAAACTTTCTGTGAAAAAGTGCCTAAGGCGTACCGCCCTAATGTAATTATCAAGCAGGGCGTACCGCCCAAAGTGAAATTTCGACAGAACTTAAATTTTTTTTTTAAATTACAGAAATTAAAGACACTATTTTTGGGTTTTTTAAATTTTTACAGAATTAACGAAAAATCGCAAATAAATGAAATATTCAACTAATAAAAAAGCGCACTATTCCCCGGCAACGGCGCCAATTTGATAACGTTTATCATGGCCGTTACAAATACCTAAACTTAAACCTATAGCTAGGGTAAGTAGGGTGTCAATCCAGTGGAGTTGGTGGTTACTAGTGATTTATATTTTAACTACCTAAATTCAGATTACTATCACTAGTCTGAATTAATCCTAAACTAAAACTAAACTAATTTATCCTAATTTTTTAAGTTGTAAAGAAATTTTTTGATATGAAAATAATAAAAATAAAAGATTGATTACACAGGGATCCTAGTTTATTACCTATCATCTTAATTCAATCACCTGACTAAGAATACTACATAGACATTGTTTTGACTAAAAATTACTTAAGTTGTTTTAGCAAAATTTGAACCAAATAAGATTGTGAGGTTTGGTGCCTAGGATTAAGATACGAAAACTGTTTGTAAAAATCCTGGGACAACAGCTGAATTCCAGGGACAAAAGCCGAAATCCTGGGTTAAAACGTAAGTTTAATTATGAAATCGATTAAGCAAGATGATAACACAAATGAAACCTTGAATGCAAGTATGAACACCGAGAATTTTACTAGGGAAAAGCCCTTAGCCCTTAGATGTCTCTAAGGCGCCGCCGGCATAAAAACCCCTGGTAGCGATAACACACGCAACCAATTTATTGATCACGTAAATGTTTGAGTACAGTGAGTAAACAGAGAATTGAATACGAGAATACAATGTGTAAAGCTCGAGTGAGCTGAATAATAAGTCTAAATGTCCTATTTATACTCCTAGCTCTTCAACAACTTGTCCGATATTCCAGGGGTCTTCTCTTCAATGTCTTTTTCAGTTGGTTGACCGAGTTTTTAGCTAACTTCCTTTGACCACGTGCGAAATAAGTCTTCAGCTTATTCCATTCGACCGTTAGTAGACTTCGTCAACCTATCCTTGATCAGATACAGGCACAAAATGTATTAGTAACAATATCCTAACATGCAGGGTCATTTCCGCATGCTGGGTCATTTGTAAAACAATAGTGAACCTGGATTATACTCATCCTGGGTCATAATAATGTATGACAAAAGTAAAATAAATATAAACTTCCCTGAATTATGATGACATCCTGGGACATTATCTCAGTTTTGATACATTCAGGGTTACTTGACGTTACCTGTTAAATTCTGGGTCACACAATTCCTGGGTCAATCCTGCTCTAAGCCTATACCCTGGGTCAATCCTGTACCCTGGATTACGAGCCGAAAATTCAGGGTATAACATACATAGTCCTCAATTGCTTATTAGAAATGAACCTAATAACCTAACAATTATGCAGGCCGCTTAATTCTTGGAGCAAGGAAATCCTGAAATATGACGGTTTAGCAAACTCACGCTAGAGAACTAGTTAGTTAAATGAATTTGACACGCGGATGCTCAACAGTAGCAAGGAAAAACCAAAATAATTCATAGTCAAAAGCATAATAAAGTTAATAAATAAACAAATCGTTCACCCAGGATAGTCAAAAGAAGTTTTAGCCTATAATAATAAGTAAATCTAATACTATCACTATCAGGCTCATCGTAACAAACATAACAAACTGCCAAAATATCTAAACACACTAAATAAAATTAAATAATAAACTAAAAAAATAAACCAAAATTTTCCTACTCTCCTTCTTGACTACACGAAATTAACCATAAAAAAACTAAAAATTGTTGTCCTCGATCTCTGTGCAGAACAGCGAAAGAGTCTGTCGCCTTTTTTTCCCAGCCAGTCTTCCACCTAGGGGTGAGCAAAAGGCCGAAAAAACCGAACCGTAACCGAAAAACCGAAAAACATCGAACCGAAAAAACCAAAACCGAACAAAAACGAACCGAAAAAAACCGAACCGAGACTTATGGTTCGGTTTCGGTTTTGTATGGAGAAAAAACCGAACCGAACCGATATAACATATAATTATAAAAAAATTATTAGTTTACTAACCTACAAGAGAATTATAATTGCAGTGTTAAACAAAAAGTTCCCTGGTGTAGTTGGTATATTGCGTTTTCTCAAGCCTAGTGATCCTAATTTCGATCCTTTTCTCTATCAAAGTTTTTGTTTACTCTTACAGTTTCACAAATTTCATCTCCTTCTATAAAAATCTTTTTTTTTTATCATTCAGTTTTGTTGGGCTAGATTTAGTTAAGGCATGAACATTTGTTAATGGGCTATTTTGTAATTGTTTTGGGCTTAATCTAGTTTAGTTAATAGGCCATGTGGGCCGATTAGTGTTTATGATTGGCCTAGATTAGTGTTTATGATTGGCCTTGTAATCACATGAGGTGGTATAAATACCACCTCATGGTTATGTTTATGACTAAGCTTTGGAGAACCTTTTTACGATTTCTTCTTTGAGTGTGTGTTTACGATCAGCTCTTCAACAAGCTTCATAGTAGTCGGATTTCATTCAAGATTCAATCTTTCTCCCAGATTGAATCTCTTCTTCTACTATTTTCTTGAATCAATCTCTCACGAGGATTCCGCACTCGTGTTAGATCTTTATATCGTGTGTTTGGAAATATTTCGGACCTACAATTGGTATCAGAGCCAAGAATCTTAGATTCGAGGATCTCACGATATTGATTCAAGAGTTTTCTGGGTTTGTGTTCGAGTTTTTCTTGAAGATTCAAAGGGTTGGAGTTTACGACATCTGTTGCTGCTGTTCTACGTGTTTCCGATCAGAATTCTGGGTTTGTTTTGGTGTTTACGAGATTTGCAGTTGAAGATTTGCATCTTTTGGACGTTTACGACTTCAAGATCGCATTTTTGTGCGTTTACGATTCGTACTTGTGAAGTTTACGACATTTCCTTGTCGTAATCGTTGTTTACGACTTTGCAGTATCGGAATCAAGGAGTCGGAATCGAAGTTTACGATCATTTGGATCGTAATTGGTGTTTACGACAACCGGAGTCGTAATCAGACATCGTAATCGGGTGTTTACGATCATTCTATCGGAATCGGTGTTTGCGAGTTGAGCGGATCGTAATCAGGTGTTTCCGATCGTAAACAAGTGTTTACGATCGTAATCAGGAGATATTTTATCGTAATCAGTATTTGTGGACGTTTGGACTTTAGGTTTAAGTTTCCCAAGCTATTGAAATGGACTTTGAGCCGAGTATGTACCAGAAATTGGACTTCGAGATCGGATCTATAACTCGTCCGCCAAGACTAACTTCAGCAGATAATTTCTTAGAGTGGAAATACAGATTCGAAAATCATTTGAAGAGTGTGGATCTGAGGTTATGGAGGGCTGTTGTGAATGGACCATTTACACCTACTCACGCAACAGGAACAAATGCAGGGAAGGAGAAGAAAGAAGACGAGTATGATGATGATGACTGGGAGAGGTGCAACAAGGCTGAGAGGGCATTTGCGATAATGACTATGGCCCTAACTCCAGATATTGCTCAAGGATTCAAACACTGCAAAATAGCAAAGCAACTGTGGAATGCTTTGATTGTTGCTTATGAAGGGAATCCTGATATTAAGGCTAGTCGGAAGCAGATGTTGAAGCAGAAGTTTAACTTGTTCAATCATATTCAAGGTGAATCATTTGAAGCTCAAGTTCAGAGGTATGTGTCACTAATGGCAGAGATGTCAAGTTATGGAGTGGAGCCGGATACTGAAGACAAGAATTTGAAGTTGCTGAACAGTCTGCCTAAATCTTGGAACACCAATATATCTATCATCAAAGACAACAATAGACTGAGTGAAGTGACTTTGGATGAATTAATCAATAAGCTGAAATCCAAAATGATAGATGATAAGCAGAGAGAGCTGAACCACATAAGTTCTCTAAGTCTGGCTGGAAAGTTGAATCAGGCTTTGCTGTCGGAAGAAGTTGAGGGTAAGCATGAAGGAAAGTTTACAGGGAGTGGATCAAGCTCAGCTCCAATGTCTAATGCTTTTGTAGCACAGCCTCAAGGTAGTTCAAGTGGAGGTGTCAACTCTGGAGATATCAATGATCCTAACTTTGCCCTTGGTATGGGTTTCATGAACAGCTATCATGCCCTTGTGGCCGGGAATCTTGTGCCTACTGATATGGTGGCTGGTGATCTTAATCAGATAAATCCTGAGGACGTGGAGATGCTGGATGTCTCTTGGCAAATGGCCATGGCTGTCTTCAGAGCCAAGAAATTTATGGCCAAGACGGGAAGGAACGTCTGGAAGGATCAGGACAAGATCAGAATGGGGTTTGACAAGTCGAAGCTAAGGTGCTATAATTGTGATGAGTATGGTCACTTTGCCAGGGAATGCACGAAGCCCAAGAAGGAAAGAGCTGAAGAAAAGAAGGTTGCTGAAGTGAAAGGAAAGGGAGATGCCAGGGCACTGGTGGTTCAGGAAGGTGGTGGTTATGACTGGAGTTCACAGATGAAGGATCTTAGTTTGACACATGCTTTGATTGCTACTGCGGAGAAGGATAATGAAGAAGATCATGCCTTTGTGGTCACTGATGAAGGAAAGCCTGAAGAGACTCAGATAGAAGACAAGGAAGCATTCGTTGCTGATGCTGAAAACCTAAAGGTATGTTCTGATCCCACTTGTGCTCGTATTATTCCTGGTCTTAGACAAATCTGTAAGAATTATCAAATAGAATTGTTTGAGGTCAAGTGTGAGAGGAGTTCATTTAAGGGTAGATGGGTAAAAAATGAGGAAAAGGTTAAGGCACAAAAGCTAGATATAGTGAAGTACCAACAGATAGCAACTGAGAAATCTATCCTGTATGATAATGCCAAGTTAGAAATAGCTGACCTTAGAAAACAGGTAGATGAATTGACTCATAAGACTAATGAGATGCAAGTTCAGTTAGATATGAATCAATTGAGAAACAAGAGAATGCTTCAGGCAGGTAAAGAACTATCTCAGGCTGTGATTTGTGGACAAGTAGGGAAACACACACCAGGATTTGGGTAAGAAAAGTCTGACAAGTCCTTGGCCGCAAATGTTATAATTCCCCCACCTATCCCTAGAGATATCATAGGAATGCTCTATGAGGAGGACCAAGTAGATAGAACTAGCTCAGGATATCATGAAGCAGGTCCTCCTATAGATAGCTTGATGGTTGGTGTGACCCCTATGACAGAAGTAGAGAAAGAACAGGAGAAACTTGGTTTATATGGGACGGGTAGTCAGAACAATGTAGTTGACCTCACAAATGAACCAGGTTCTTCCCAGGAATCTTTAAACAATAATGTTAGTTCTTCTAATGTTTTTGTTACATGTGCAGATGTTGTAGGCATTGAAGATTTATCTAGGGAGGATGCTGAATGCTTGAGGGTCAATGAGTGTCATGAGTCTAGTTGTTCTGTTTCTAGTTTACCTAAGGATGACATTCTGGCATCTGTGTCAGAACTTGAATCATCCAAGTCCAATCAAATTGTCTTGTTAAAACATGTTTCTAATCCTAATGAAGTTGTTAGTTCCTTTAAAATGTGTGTTCCTAACACAAAGATTGGCCGTAAGTCTAAGCCCAACGACTTCGTTCCGTATCCCCAGGTTGTGTCAACTTATGATAGAACTGACAAATCAAAATCTGAACAATTTTGTTTAATAACACAACCTGAAAAACATTCAAAACGTGTGATACACAAATGGGATGATCAACCAGAATGGAAGTCGTCTTACCCAAGACGCTCATATTTGTGTAGCAACGTCAATGGGCCTAGACAAATGAATTGTTTTCAATGTGGTCAACCAGGTCATTTTGCTGCAAATTGTATGAACAGACCCTATGAGCCATATTATCCGCAGAACAAGCGGACAACTATGCTTGAGAAAATGATGAGGGGTGAGAACAGAACTCAAAAGCAGCAAGCATCGTCACAGGGGAAGCAAAGTTCTGAACCAATGAAGACTCAACAGTCTAAGATTCTGAACACAAAGGCCCCAGTGACGAAGCCTGTCAATGAAAGGAGAGATGTTGGCCAAACTTCCAAACCTGCTTATGCAGCTAAAGGAGTTTTCAACAAACCCAATAAAATGAAAACAAAACCTTTTGAGAAACAGGTACCAAAAGTCAATCAGACTGCTAAACCTAAGGGTAAAGCAGTTATAGAACAATCAAAAGTTGTCACTCAACCAAAACAAATGGTTTATACCAAATTAAAACTTGAGTGGACACCGATCATCAAAACAAAAGGTAAAAAGGCCACATCTCCTCCAAGGAATGTTTCACCCACAAAGAACTCTGCTAGTAGCTCTAACTCCCAAAAACAACCAAATTGGAAACCAAAAGTTCATGCTAAAGTTTTAAATGAATCCGATTCAAAAGCAGGAATGTCTTTCAAGATGGTTAATTACATTGACTCCAAGGGAGTGCCCAGATCTGTTATGACCTGGGTACCTGACTCTAACTGATTTATGATTTATGTAGGGACAGCCGAGAAGATCTGTCAACAATCTCTGGTATGTTGATAGTGGTTGTACCCGACATATGACCGGAGATCTGTCTCTGTTAGATGAGGTGGAAGACTTCAATGGAGGAAGTGTTTCTTTTGCTGGAGGTGTGGGTGGAAGAATTACAAAGAAAGGGGTTGTGAAGAATGGGAGTCTGACTTTTTCAGATGTGCATTATGTAGAGGAGCTGTCCCACAGCTTGCTGAGTGTGTCACAGATATGTGATCGGGTATACCCAAATATTTCGATCTAAAAATGCTACACAAGATTTCAGATTTATCCAGGTAGTCAATTATGTTAATCTCGAAATTCCCCAACAAACACACTCTTTCACTAAAATTTCCAACAAATTGAGCCCTTCAAAAGATATGATGTGTTTGATTTTATATATATATATAGAGAGGAAGGATAAAATGAAAACCTCTCCGAGTTTGGAAAACCGTGAAAACCAAGCTAAAAAATTCGATTTTTGTTCCGATTTTTTTATGGTGATTCTCTAAGTTAAAAAGACTCCCTTTATGGAAAAAAAAAAACGCCTAGTAAAAATTTAAAAAAAAAACGCCTAGTAAAAATTTTAAAAAAAAAAATTTTATAACCGAGGTTACATATGTAACAGGACTGACTGTTACATATGTAACCTCGGTTATAAAATATATTTTTTTAAAATTTTTACTATATATATATATATATATATATATATATATATATATATATTTGTGTTTAGAGCATCTTTAACGCTAAACGTAAATCTTTATTTCAAACACGACACCTCACTGCCACATCATATTTTTACTCATTTAAGAAAAAAATAAATTTTGACTTCTACATAACATCTTTATTTTGAAAACTATTTTTTTAAAATACAATAAAACAAATATGTATTGATGGGAGAGGGGTGGACCCACAAGCTCATCCGTAAGCTCGGTCGTCTGAAATTCCGAACGAAGGTGCGAACGATAAATCCATCGTTGGAGATGCTTTTGGTGCTAAAGAGTCATTTGAAGGAGAGCTACAAGCCTACAACTTTATATTTTCATATATAGGTAAAAGATCTTGTACGGGGAAGGGGGGGGGGGGGGGGACGACACATGGTGGATTTTGTTTTAAGCGGCGGGGCATTTGTGTCTTTTTCACACAAACCCCGTGTTTTACAACGTGTTTTTTACTGCGTTTTTTTTTATTTCGCGCATTCTTTTTTCGTTATTTTGATAATACAAATTTAGCCTTGTTTTTTTTCTAATTGCGTGATTTTTACAAGCGTGATTTTTACAAGCGTGATTATTTTATTTTCCACGCTTTCTTTGCGTTATTTTGGGATTTATTTTTTTCTTAACTATACGTAATTTTTATATTAATTCTTGCGTGATTACAGAGAGATATCTATTTTTATTTGTGTTATTATTTTCCTAAGTTATAACATTACCCCTTTTGTGTTATTTTGCGCTATTTTTTTTCATGCATTATTTGTGCACTGTAATAGACGAAGAACTACAAGTTTCTATATAGATAGAAAATCAAACTTAAAATTACAAAGAACATACAAAGTATGAATTAAACTACTTATATTTTGACAGAAAAGACTTCTTCAAATTGGCAGACACTTGAAGGGCTCTGACTAGGATGTAATCGTTTGCATCTGTTCTATGTTAGTTTTGTTCATGTCTGGCATGAACAAAATTACCAAATCACAGACGACAGTATTCTGCAAGATGAATATTTTTTTTACATCATTTCTTTCTTTGATCGTTTGTCGTAGAGTTCGAAGGTTTGGTTGAGAACGTCTACCATGTGTTTTTCTTCTGATATTCGATCAGTATCTCCATCTTTATTTTCATGAATAAATCTTCAGCAGAGGGGGTAGATAATGGTGAAGATGAGGCAGCCATTTGTGTGGTTTTTTTTTACGATTTTAAAAATGATGTGTTTTCTTTTGAGCAGTTGCAGAGAGTTGTGATATTTTTCTTAAGCGAATCAAGTCCTATTTTATAGAGGGAGGGGGTGAGGAGTTATGATTGATATTTCTGTGTAAATGGAAGGACACAAGTTATATGGATAGTTGCGTATTTTTTAATTTATTATTTTTTCATTCCGTCGGTTCGGTTTCCCTCCCCTTATTTGTATTTTATAGTTTTACTATTTAGACACATTTTTTTCAGTAATTCACTATTTTCCTTTCTCCTTCCACATCGTCAATGGCTTCATCTTCATCGAACTACATTTTCACAAAATCCCCTGAGGCGATAAGGACGCTGGAGGAACTCTGCAAAAGAGAAGACACGAAATGTGATATCTTGCATAATTCGTTTGGAATGATGGTCAGTATCACCTCCAATAGCATAGAAACTTATACTTGGATGCTTGAGGAGTTTGTTAATCATCCTCCCAGTGAGATACAGAGTGCTGCTGCGGAGTTCATTATGGATCAACTGCAGTTGAAGCAGGAGCTCCACGAAATGCTTCGTAGGTTGATGGATAGTACAAGGAAGAAAATGAAAGATCAAAAGGATTCTCTGGTAGAGATGATGATGTTTTAGACATCGCTTCTCTTTGTCTTTTTTTAATCTGTTTTTTATGTAGCTTGAAATGAATTAAAGTTTTGCGTTTTTAATATAATGAAATGGAAATTTTAGAAAGTTGTTGTTCTTTTATTTATCGTAATGCATTATTTTAGGAACATCATGCGTAATTAGATTTCTTGTTGTGTTATTTGTTTCACAACTATGCCCTGGTTAGTGCTTAGAGTTGTAAAGAAGAAGCTAATAAGAAGCCCTTAGAGAAGTATTTTTTTAGATAGTTGCGTGTTTTTCATGTTGTGTGTGCGTGCTTTTTGGGACTGGTTTTAGTTTTTGCTTTGATTTTTAGACAGTTTGCGTGATTTGTGTTGTGTGTGCGTGATTTGGGTAATGGGTTTTAGTTTTGCCTTGATTTTTTAGATAGTTTCATGATTTTTATTTTGTGTGCATGATTGGGGTACTTGTTTTAGTTTTTGCTTTGGTTTTTAGATATTTGCGTGTTTTTGTTATGTGTGCGTGATTTGGGTACTGGTTTTAGTTTTTGCTTTGAATTTTAGATAGTTTGCGTGATTTTTGTTGTGTGTGCGTGATTTTGGTAATGGGTTTTAGTTTTGCCTTGATTTTTTAGATAGTTTCGTGATTTTTGCTTTGTGTGTGTGATTTGGGTACTGGTTTTAGTTTTTGCTTTTATTTTTAGATAGTTGCGTGTTTTTGTTATGTGTGCGTGATTTAGGTATTGGTTTAGTGTTTTCGTTGATTTTTTAGATAGGTGCATGATTTTTGTCGTGTGTGCGTGTTTTGGGTACTGGTTTTAGTTTTGGCTTTTGACTTTTAGATAGTTGCGTTATTTTTTGTTATGTGTGTGTGTTATTTTTTTACTTCTTTAAAATTGTTGTGTTTTATTCTGTGCATGCGTGATTTGGTTACCTCTTTTAGAGAGTTGCGTGACATTTTTATCATTGCGTTTTTGTTACACTTGTTGCGTGATATAGGAGAATATTTTATCATAATTGTTTGATGCGTTATTTTTATGTTAACACGCTAGTTGTTATTCTTTTTTAGAAAAAGACAAATATACCCTTTTGGAGAAAAACACGCAGATGCTTTTATCATCATGGCGTGTGTTTATTCCTATCCATAAGATATTTCGAACACGCGACTAAGATCCCTTCGCATGCAAAAGCCCCTTTGTACAATAATTTTCCCCTTTTTATATTTTTATTGAGTTTTATAGGGGTCTACGGGGTCTACAAAATTTAAGGGGTCTACAAATTCCGTGCAGACCCCTTAAATTTTGTAGACCCCGTAGACCCCTATAAAACTCAATAAAAATAAAACTCAGTGTTGTAAATTTGGTTTTTTTTTTATTACGATAAGCTTTTAAGAACCAAAAAAATAAATAAATAAATTATAAAAAAACAAAAAACATTAAAAATCGAACATTTTAAGACAATGAGTTTTAAAATAACGAGTTTTAGACGCAACACTGAGTTTTATTGAGTTTATTGAGTTTTAAACTCATTGATTTTTAAAACTCATTATCTTAAAATGTTCATTTTTAATGTTTTTCGTTTTTCTTTTTTTTTAATTGTCTTTTTTTGTTCTTAAAAGCTTATCGCAAATAAAAAAACTAAATTAACAAAACTGAGTTTTATTTTTAGTGAGTTTTATTGAGTTTTATAAGGGGTCTACGAGTTCTACAAAAAATAAGGGGTTTACACGGATCTTTTACCTATATATATATATATATATATATATATATATATATATATATATAAACTAGTGGCTAAGATTAGTTCTTTTTAGTTCTCAAACCCAATTAGTTCTCAAACCCAATTAGTTCTCAAATGATCCTCTCCCATATATATATATATATATATATATATATATATAGGGTAAGGATCCTGCGAAAACTTTTTTTTTTACGAAAACCTAAAAATTAACACTAAAAACTTCATAACTTTTTTATACGTTATATTTTTCTATAAAACTTGCACCAAAAATCTTAAAATTCCATTGTCTTTGATTCTGGGGAAAAAAATGATATCCCGAAAAAAAATGTATTAGTGCACATGTGCACCATTTTCATTAGTACTACACAAAGAGAATTGTCATGCGAAAAAATAATATTCAAGTTAAAAACATTTAAAAACACTAAAATATTTATAGAACTGATGATAATTCTACATATGCACTATAACTTTAAAATATATTTTTTTATCGTGCACACGTGCAACATAAAAAAATATTAAAACGTTAAATATATTTTCATAGTTAAAGATTTACGACACGTATAAAGTGTTTTTTCTATTAGTGCACATGTGCCCTAATAAAAACCACGAAAAGCTAACAAAATTATAATGACTTGGTGCGATTTTTCTAAAAAAAATATTAACGCGTACTATATGTATGAGTTTTATTATTAGTGCACATATGCACTAATAAAAAAAACGACGACACGTTAAAGTTTTTTTTTTTAATTCCAGAATTAAAGAACTAACAATTCTTAGGTTTTTTGTGCAAATTTTTTTAAAAAGTATGAACGTATGAAAGTTATAAGTGTTTTAGTATTAGTTTTTAGGTTTTCGCAAAAAGATATGGTTTTACATGATCCTTACCCTATATATATAATATTTATATATATTTACAGGGCCGGCTCCGAAAATGCTTCGAAAAAGTTGGGCCCTAGGCGAGATAAAAAAAATGGCCCTTGTAATATAACGCCAAAAAGCATATATAAAAAGACAATAATATAATGAGAATTGTAATAATAACAATAAATAAAACCAACCTTTAAAATATCTAACCAAATCGTGAGGCTCTCTTAGAATTTTTAGTAGCAAAATTTTCTATCAACCATTCACAATTAACATCCTCTAATATATCGTTCTCAATAGATAGAATTTCCGTTGGATTCCAGGAAGAAGAGTAGGGACGAGATAGGCTGGAGACTTGGAGAGGGTTTGAGCGAATGAGTGACTTTTTTTTATGGTCTGCATTTGAATCCTTATTTGTGTTTAAATAAAAAATCAAGGTTTTGAACGTTTATAAAATAATGATCGGTGCATTTAGGGTCGCTCTTTTTTATATCGATTATATTAAAAATGCATACCACTTAGATTGGTTTTTATACCTGGTGTGTTTTAATAAATAATGATGCAAATTAACATAATTAATTAAGTTAAATAAGAGAATTAATAATGAAGAAGATTAAGTAGGATGAAATTCAATTTTTACCAACTTGTGTTTTATGCACAATTGTTTTAGGTTGGCTCTAGTTTTATGGAATGCAATTTTATCCATCGTCAATCTTGCTAACAGGACTTTGAAATTACTATTGAACCAATGGAGCAACTAAAATTATTGTTAATAGTGGGCCATGACTACACCAACACATGTGGGCTGAAGATGTGCAAGTGAATTAAAAGAAAATCAAGGGGTAAAGATGGACTGGTTAATAAAAAACAAAAATGAAGCTTGCAAGTGTTGAACTTGCGACGTCTCATTAAAATTTTCAGATACAAACCAGCCAGACTGTGAAAGGAATTGTTTATACAGCCAGAAAAATACTTAATAACAACATATAAAGTAATATATATATATATATATAACAAATTTTTTTAAATTCCGGGCCCTCCAAAATCCCGGGCCTTAGGCGGTCGCCTACCCCGCCTATGCCCGGGGCCGGCCCTGTATATTTATATATATATATTAATATTAATATTAATATTAATATTAATATTAATATTAATATTAATATTAATATTAATATTAATATTAATAGAATAGTGGTTTTAATACATATAATTTTCGACCTTCTAGATAGTGTAGGGTTCAAAATGTAATATACTAATCAAAAGAGTCAAAAATCGAAAGCAATAAAACGACAGAAGAAAGCCGAAAGACGCGGATAAATATGTAACTTGAGCACATTCAACCTCTCATCATCGGCAAATATTAAAATAGAAGCCCTAGGTATTTGGATAATTACAAAAGGCCCCTAAAAGTTTAAGATGGGACCATTCTAATTTCTAAGTTCATGTCCTCATAGCTCACAAGCATGTTAACTACTACATATATTATCATTAGCAGTTAACTAGCACTACATTTATTTTAATGGTTAACAAATCTTCCGAAAAACCCATATAGTATTTATATAAGTTGAGTTCATTTAAAAAAAAAATCAATATCCGTAAACGGTCGGGTAGTAAAACCTGGAGCTCAAAGATCGAACTTGTGATCTCTCAGTCACAAGTCTCCCCTCATCACTAAAAAAACCACTAGAACAAGTCCTAGTAGTTATATTTAGCTTAAGTGTGTGTTAAATAATATTGAATACATTGAATGCATATACCCTAAGAAGATCCAATAAAGAGATAGGCGTCAAGATTTTATATTTAGCTTAAGCGTGCGTTATATAATATTAGTAATAATATACTGAATTAATCATATTAACCGAATCAACCGGTCGCTAGAACTGTTGTTATCACAATATCACGTATAGTTTTGCACATACAAATTCTCATGCCAGATATGCAGAATAATAAGTTTTCGTAATGCATTTTAAATTTTAGTAATGCTTTTTATACATCTTTATTAAAGAGTGTTTTATTCTTCTAATAAAAATATGCTATTACTTTTTATATGCATTCTTACTAAAAGTAATTTTATTCTTTTACATAAAGGCCAAATGTTTTTTTTAGAACAGCAGTATATTATATAAAAAAGCTCAAGAAGAGCAAATTACAGAAAAAGTAAAGGATTTCTCATCCAGTTGGTCCACGACACCGACACTTTACGACACCTAGCCGAAAACCAAGTGAAAGAAAAAATTACAACCGAATCGAAAATATTAACATGTCTCGAATTTTCCTTGTTAAATAGTTGCTCGTTCCTTTCCCTCCAAATGACCCACCAAGTAGTGAACAGAATCGCATGGATCACTTGTTTCTTTATGCGTGACACATTCAACTCCTCGACCTTCATGAAAATCGCGTTAGGAGAAGACTGGGACATAAAATCCAGATCAAGCCATCTCATGACTTTAGAAATGACACAAGACGCCAACGAACAATCTCCAAAAAGATGCTCCGTAGATTCCGCATGATGATGACAAATAACACACGAGATCGAATCAATTTCCATCCCTCTTTTAGAGATGTTCCACCTAGTTGGAAGCCTATCAAGAAAAAGGCGCCAAGCAAAAATGTTCACCTTTTTGGGAATCACCGAAATCCACCTAGTGGAATGAGGAGCCGTCGGAAGATTATGATTATCCAAATGATTACGAATGTCGCGCACCGCAAAATCATTAGAACCATTGAAGTCCCAAGCCCACGAGTCCTGATCCTCGTTTAAAACATACCCGCGAAGCAAGTTTTCTAACTCAGTCAGTTGGGCCGATTCCAATCCGTCTCTAACCGGCCTACGCCAAGCCCATTGAGCTTCACCAGATTGTAACACAGAATAAACTGAACAAGATTTATTGGAAGTCAAGTAGAATAACCTGTTGAAACGAGTTTTAAAGTCGGAATCCCCTAACCAAACATCTTTCCAAAACTTCACCGTCACCCCGTTACCAATCTTCTTTCGCATGATATTCGGATTCAGATGATACCTATTATGACAAGAATTCCAAGACTTAGAAATCTTGGACCACGTGGAAGAGCACTTACCTTGTTGAAAATTCTCACCATGAATGGCATTAATAACCTTCGACCAGATAGCATTATTATTTGTAACCAATCTCCATCTCCATTTGTAGAGAAGAGCATAGTTCATAGCCAACATGCTACCTATCCCAATACCCCCTTTTTCTTTGCTCGCAATTGTTTGAGACCAACTTGTCCAAGGGACTTTCCTCTCTTCATCTTTAAATCCCCAAAAAAATTTGGCACGGATATTTTCTAGGATTTTCAAGACTTTCACCGGCACCTGGAAAATGGAAAAATAATAAGAGCCAAGAGACCCAAGGACCGAACTAACCAAACTAGCCCGACCCCCGATGGAAAGAAGGTTTCTTTTCCACTTGCTTAACCTCCTTTTAAACTTCTCAATAATAACGTTCCAACTGGAGATCCTAGACATGTTACATCCGATCGGTACTCCAAGATAGGAGAAAGGTAACTTTGCCGGTTTACATCCCACAACATTTGCCAAATTAAGGACCTCATCCTGCTCCACTCCAATACCGAACACTGAAGTTTTGTTTAAATTTAAAGCTAACCCATAAGCGTTATGAAAAACGTTGAGCATCTCAACCAGATTAATCGCATTATCAATCGACCATTCCCCAAGGAAAATAGCATCATCCGCATAGAAAAAATGAGAAATATGAAGATGATTAATACGGATACCTCTAAAGAATCCTTCTGTCACCGCGTCTTCCAGAAACACGTGGAGACCCTCCATCACCAAAATAAAGAGGAACGGAGCAAGCGGGTCACCTTGTCTCAATCCTCTTCTGATATTAAATTCCGTGGTCGGGCTTCCATTGATAAGCACAGACGAACGAATCGAACCGAAACAAGCCGAAATCAACTTCCTCCATTTATTGCCAAAGCCCATGAACTCCAACATCGTGTCTAGATATTTCCAGGATACCGAATCGTATGCTTTTGCAAAATCAATTTTAATAGCAAGCATCTTTTTCTTTTTTCGACGATGCCATTCCACAATTTCATTCAGAGACAACGGGCCATCAAGAATTTGCCGATTTTTAATAAAGGCAAATTGTTCCAAGCTCACCACTTTATCGATGACAGAAGCAATTCGGTTAGTAAGGACTTTGGCAATGATCTTATATTGAACTCCCACAAGACTGATAGGCCGGTAATCACCAATACAAACCGGGTTTGGGACTTTAGCAATCAGAGTAAAAAACGACGCATTGCACCCGAGGGGAATGGTTTCTTTTTCAAAAAACTCATTAACAAAGGCCATGATATCATCTGACAGGATATCCCAAAAATGTTTAATAAAGCCAAAAGAAAACCCATCAGGACCCGGAGCTTTGTCAGAACCACAATCCCAAATAGCACTCTTCACCTCCTCAACAGAAGGACTGGACTCAAGAAAAGAGCAATCAGACGGGTCGAGAGAATGGAAACGATTACTCCGATGAATAAGTGGAGCCTCATTGCCTTTCCTAAACATTTTGGAAAAATAGTCCACAAAAGCATTTTTAATCAAAGCCGGATCATCCACCCAAACGCCATCAACTTTGAGCCCATGAATAGTTGCTTGTCTCCGCTTTTTATTAATAATGCTATGGTATAGTTTGGAGTTTTCATCTCCATCACAAGCCCATGAAATCTTGGCCTTTTGAGCCATATCCAAATGCGCCACATTTTCCAAATCAACTAGCCTTTTGAGCAGGTTCATTCGGTTAGAATCAGACCCATTATTAGCAACGTCCCCTCCCAAGTTATTATCTAAATCTGTGATCTTTTTTTTAATCTGCTGAACTTCTTTATTTGTATCAAAGGTCAAGGCTGTCACACCCCCAATATACCACTAACGGAGTTTATACCGTTAAGAGGCGCGACTAGACCAGGATCCACAACCATAGTTACAAATACTAAACGAATCAGGGTTAGTTCAAACACAAGTTATAAATCAGAGTCTTAAATACACGCAGCGGAAATAATTATCCTGGCACTAACCACGTGCCTTACAAATTCATTGTTTTAGAAATCCCCAAATTAAGTTAAATCAAAAATAAGAGTCTTCACGTGCCATGCCAACCTCCGGTGGATACTCCTTAGCGATCTGCAAAAGTTTAAACCACGCAAGTGTCAACCTAACGGTTGGTGAGTTCACAGTGGGCTTGTCATGCATTGGCCCGGTCTCATAATCATAATTCGTGTCAAGGTATACTTACAAGTTATTTATTTGTGAAAAGCAATGCTCGTAATTAAATCTCAGTTTATAAATGGTTTGTCCGTGACCTACGTCATCGGGTATGTACTAGTTCCGTAAAGTTAAAGGACTCAACCGATATCGCGGGTAGCTAATCCGTTGTTCCATGCTCTAAGGAAGTTTGTACCAAAGCTGACTTATTTTGTGGGGGCCGAGCCATCCCGTACGGTGCGGACCTACGTCATCGCGGTTCTTGCCTCCCCCGTGTCCTCCCCGGGACAACGGTCAAATAGGCTGATATTGTTCCTCCGTGCACTCCCCGTGCCACGGGGCGGAGTTTGTCAAACTCCAGTAGATCTACCCAACATCCCCTCGCTTTACAATTAATGGCACAATTTTTAGTTGAGGACTTTTAAGTTATAAGGCATCCTTAGAAAACATGTGATATCATATGGTTCAGACTTTAACCTACACTAGCCATATTAAAACGGTTTACTGGATTCTCATGAATCTCAAAAGTGTTTTCAGTTTCGTTTTAGAAATCGTTGTTTTGGTAACTCGCAAGTGCTTCCCATAAAGCACTTCAGGTTCATCAAGTGGGTGCCGAGCACTCCAGGTTTCCAAGTTTATCAGGGAGGTGCCTAGCACTCTCGAGTTGTCAGCATTGTTTTACTTTTAGGTATTCGGTGTGACCCAAACGGGTTCACGGTAATCGGGTTAGTGACACTCACCTTTGGTTGCACTGCTACACTTGCTATAATATCCAAGTTTGCTTAATGAAGACCTATGAACACGTTTAGGTCTTAAGTATTAGTTTTGTGTCTAATCTTTACTTAACGTCACTATGGCCCATAACATAGCACGTAGGAACTATGACTCGACATACCGACCCACGACACCGATGGTTGATCATAAACAAGGGTTCATATAATTCAGATATCAAGCATGTTTCATCATGGCATAATCATGTAAGTCATGGCATAACACTTAAGCAAATTTCACAAGTTTGGTTTTCAGGTCAGGTCTTAGTTTCGCTAGCACAGTTTCGCTAGGCAGTTTCGCTGGGTGCACGGGCAGCACTTTCGCTAGGCAATGCCCGGTGACACAGTTTCGCTAGGCTAGTTTCGCCCGAAACTGCTGACGCAGTTTCGCTAGCCTAGTTTCGCAGGGAAACTGGTTTGAACTTTCGTTCAGGTATTTCGCTCGGTAGTTTCGTTCGGGCTGGTCGGGTCAGTTTCGCTAGCGACACTATAGTTTCGCTCGACAGTGTCGCTGAATGAACAAGTAAATTCGCTGGACAATTTCGCCCAAAGAACACACAGTTTCGCTGGTCGCGAAAAACATACGGATTTGCCTAAAAATCAACCTAACAGCTTCTGATCTTACATGCAATTCATTATTTAGCATACATAGGCATTTACCAACATAAATCAGCAAGCTTTAACACCTTAAACATGCATTTTGTCATCAAATCACCCAAAATACATATAAAACCCTAAAATGGCTAAAATAGCATAAATCTCTATCATGGCTGGATTTCATACGCAAAGTTGCTAACTTTATGATAGATCTAGCATTCCTAAGTATTATCTCAGAAGCATACAAGTTTTCATGAAGGTTTGATCATGCTTTAAGAAGAAAACACATAGAAAAGCATAAAACATAGTTTTGGGACTCACGTTTGATATCAAGAATCGATAATGAGATGAGATGATGGTCTAGAGGCTGAGATCTTGGTCCTTGGGTGACTTTCTCGGCTGACCAGGTTCCAGAGAGGAGTGTGTGTGTGTTTGTGATGAAATGAGGCAAATGGAGAAACTAGGGTTTATTAAGTTTATTTATATCAGAGGCTAGTTTCGCTGGCAGTTTCGCTGGCCAGGCGAAACTAGCTCTGGTCACGTTTTAACTGATTAGCTTAGCTGGCTACCGGGCGACACTACAGTTTCGCCCGGTAGTTTCGCTGGCTGCACAACTTAGGCAAATTTTCACGTAATCAAGGATTTACAATTTGTCATGCTATTCATAATATTAAATCATGCATTTAAATCACATTGCACATAATGACAACAATAAATGAACACATAGCACATATGGGCGAGTTCGGTGATCAACCAAAGGACGTTGACGCATTCGGCCAAGTTAAGCATTAGTTACTAAGTTAACACTTATAACGTAACTAACGGAGTTTGTCTAACGGAAGTTAACCTTGGAATTCCCGGATGTCACATCCTTCCCTTGTAATTGGAATTTTCGTCCCGAAAATTATTCTAGTGCCGTAGCGTTCGCAGCATCAGCTGTCGTCGTTGCTGGGGAAAGAAAGCAAAAGTGTTAGGGTCGTCACATCCTCCTCCTGTTACAGGAATTTTGGTCCCCAAAATTAAATCATACCTTGAGTTTCCGTGGACGTTTGCTCGAACATGTGAGGATACTTTTTCTTCATTTGATCCTCTCGCTCCCAAGTATATTCAGGTCCACGCCTCGAGTTCCATCGCACCTTGACGATCGGAATCTTGCTACGTTTGAGGGCTTTCTCCTCGCGTCCCATGATTTCTACCGGTTGCTCGATGAATCTCAAATGTTCGTCGATTTCCAATTCCTCCAGAGGAATTATTTCGATGTCTTCAGCCAGACATTTCTTTAGATTGGAAACGTGAAACACGTTATGAACTCCATCGAGTTCAGCAGGGAGTTGCAATCGATAGGCCACCGGGCCTACTTCCCCAATAATTTCAAACGGACCGATGTAGCGAGGATTTAACTTTCCACGCTTCCCGAAGCGTATCACTCCCTTCCAGGGAGATACCTTCAACAATACTTTGTCACCCACCTCGAACTTTAGAGGTTTTCGGCGTTTGTCGGCATAACTCTTTTGTCGATCGCGTGCTGCAGCTAGCCGTTGCCTGATTTGAATAATCCGCTCGGTCATATCATGGATAACTTCTGGTCCAGTGAGCCCTTTCTCACCCGTTTCGGCCCAACACACGGGCGATCTACATTTTCTGCCATAAAGTGCTTCAAAAGGGGCTGCACCGATGCTTGAATGATAGCTATTGTTGTAAGAGAACTCCACCAGTGGAAGGTGAGTCTCCCAATCTTTCCCAAAGTCAAGAACGCAAGCTCGGAGCATATCTTCTAAGGTTTGAATGGTTCGCTCCGATTGACCATCCGTTTGTGGGTGATAGGCTGTACTCATATCTAGTCGGGTTCCCAATGCTTCCTGCATTGATTGCCATAACCGGGAAGTAAATCGAGGATCTCGATCAGAAATGATAGTCTTAGGCACACCGTGAAGCTTCACAATTTTGTCGATGTACAGCTTTGTCAATTTATCCATATTATCACTTTCCTTCATCGGAATGAAATGTGCCGATTTGGTTAATCGATCGATGACAACCCAAATCGCATCCGGTTGATTTGATCGATGAGGTAATCCCGTTACAAAATCCATGGAGATGTCCTCCCATTTCCATTCTGGGATCTTTGGTTGTTGTAGTAAACCAGAAGGCTTTTGGTATTCAATCTTGACTCTTGAGCAGGTTAAACATTTAGCCACATATCGAGCAATGTCGGCTTTCATATTCGGCCACCAATAAAGATTTTTCAAGTCTTGGTACATTTTATCCGATCCAGGGTGTACCGAATACCTTGACTTGTGAGCCTCGTCCATCACGAGCTCACGGAGATTTCCAAACAAAGGACCCCAGATTCTGTCATTATAGTACGTGAGTCCATCGGACTTAACTTCAGAATGGCCATCTACGCCACGCAGTGCTTCAGCTGCGAAGTTTTCTGCTTTCAGAGCTTCTCGTTGGCAGTCACGGATCCGATCCGGTAATCCTGAATGTATTGTAAGTTGAAGCGCTCGTACCCGTCGAGGCTTTTCGTACTCTTTTCTGCTTAGGGCATCTGCCACCACATTTGCTTTTCCCGGATGATATTTAATGGCCAAATCATAATCGTTCAGTAATTCAACCCACCTCCTTTGCCGCATGTTGAGGTCTTTCTGATCAAAGATGTGCTGTAAGCTTTTATGATCGGTGAATATTGTGCACTTTGTTCCATATAGGTAATGTCTCCAAATCTTGAGTGCATGAACAACGGCTCCCAATTCCAAATCATGCGTTGTATAATTCTTTTCAGTATCCTTTAGTTGCCTGGACCCATAGGCAATCACTTTGTCTCGTTGCATCAACACGCAACCGAGTCCTTGGATTGATGCATCACAGTAAACCACAAAGTCGTCAACTCCATCGGGTAACGCAAGAATTGGAGCCGAACATAACATATCCTTAAGCGTTTGGAACGCGCGCTCTTCTTTCTCACCCCATCTGTATTGCACTCCTTTGTGCGTTAAGGCTGTTAAGGGTTGGGCCAATTGGAGAAACCCTTAATAAACCTTCGATAATATCCGGCAAGCCCTAAAAATTGTCGGATTTCTGTTGGCGCTCTTGGGGTAGACCAGTTCTTTATTGCTTCCACTTTGGCTGGATCGACATGAATTCCTTCCTCATTAACAATGTGTCCAAGAAACTGGACTTCGCGGATCCAAAAGTCGCATTTTGAAAACTTGGCGTAGAGCTGTTCCTTGCGAAGCAATTCCAAAATAAGACGCAGATGCTCCTCGTGTTCTTCCTTTGTCTTAGAGTAGATCAAAATGTCGTCGATGAAAACTATCACAAACTTATCGAGGTACGGCTTGCACACTCGATTCATCAGGTCCATAAATACGGCCGGTGCATTGGTTAGCCCAAACGGCATAACCAGAAACTCGTAATGACCATACCGAGTCCTAAAAGCAGTCTTGGGGACATCCTCTTCTCGAACGCGAAGTTGGTGATATCCAGACCGTAGATCAATCTTTGAGAAGTAACTTGAACCTTGTAGCTGATCGAAGAGATCGTCGATTCGAGGGAGTGGATACCGATTCTTGATGGTAACTTTGTTAAGCTCTCGGTAGTCAATGCACATGCGGAACGTTCCATCCTTCTTCTTGACAAACAATACCGGAGCTCCCCATGGAGACGAGCTGGGGCGGATAAATCCTTTGTCGAGTAGCTCTTGAAGTTGTGAGGAGAGTTCGTTGAGTTCACTTACTGCCAAACGGTAAGGTGCGCGTGCAATCGGAGCGGCTCCAGGAGCTAAGTCGATTCCAAACTCTACTTGTCGAAATGGAGGCAAACCAGGCAGATCTTCAGGAAATACATCTTGAAAGTCGCGAACTATCGGGTAGTCGTTGATTCTGCGCTCGGGAAGTGTCGAATCAGTGACGTTTGCAAGAATCGCGAAGTGACCTTTACGAAGGCACTTTTGAGCTTTGAGAAACGAGATAATACCAGTTACTGTTCCACCTTTCTCACCTTGAACCGTTAACATTTCACCTCCTTCGAGTGGGATACGAACCACTTTTTCTTTACATAATATTTCAGCTCGATTCTCAGATAACCAGTCCATTCCTACTATAACGTCAAAGCTACCAATCGGGAAAGGCATAAGATCAATTCCTAGGGTATGGCCAGCTAGTTCTAACTTACAGCCCTTAACTATCTGAGTCGTATCATGAAGTTTACCATTAGCTAGCTCTACCACATATTTAGCGTCTAGGGCAATAGGTCTAGCATTAATCAACTTAGCAAATTTAGTGGAAATAAAACTTTTCTCAGCACCAGAATCAAATAATACAGTAGCAAAGAAACCGTTCAAAATAAATTTACCATTAATCACGTTGGCGTCATTGCGAGCTTCACCCTGACCCATGACGAAAGCTCGACCTCTACCATTTCCACCATTCCCGTTATTACCATTTCCGTTGCCATTCCCATTACCATTACCTCCACCGTTGTTTCCTTGGTTACCGTTCCCTTGCCTTCTCAGTTGCGGGCAGTCTCTTTTAATGTGACCTTGAGCACCACACTCAAAACAGCCACGGGCTCCCCCATTGTTGTTCTGGTTCTGACCGTTGTTCCCATTACTCCGATTGTTCCCATAGTTGTTGTTCCTCCTGGGGCGGTTTTGTTGCTCGGGCAAAGTTGCCCAACAGTCTTTTGCTTCGTGGCCCCCCTTGCCACACCTTTCGCAGCTCAGATTCTTCCTACAGTTACTAGCATGATGCTTTCCACACTTGTTGCACAAAGGCAGGTTACCTTTGTAGTTGCCTTGCCCATTGCCACCCTGGCGGTAGTTACCACTGTTGTTCCCGGACCTCTTGCTTTGACCTTGGGAGTTATAAGATCTCCCAGTGCCGTTTCCAACACTCTGATTATTCATAGAATTCTCAGGAGCTTCATCATCAGCTTTTCTTTTGCCACTTAAGGCAGTCTTCTCAGTGGCTTTCGCAGGTAGAGTACCTTTCTCGACCTCTTGATCAGTAAGTTTGTGAGCCAAACGAATGGCTTGCTGTACGGTCGCGGGGTTGCTGGCAGTCACCAGACTCTTGATTTGAGGCGCGAGGCCTTCCAGATAACGCTCAATGCGTTTGAACTCAGCATCAACCATCGAGGGGCACAAAACCTCGTACTCATGATATCGTGCAGTGTACTGCTCGACTTCAGACCCAATCATCTTCAAATTCAAGAATTCGCCTTCTAGCTTCTTCACTTGGTCACGGGGACAGTACTCCTCCATAATCAGATCCTTAAATGCTGCCCACTGCATGTTATTTGCCGCGTCTAGCCCAACCATCAGAATTTCAGCGTTCCACCAGGAGAGTGCGGCTCCTTCGAAGGTACCAGTAGCAAACTTCACCTTGCTTTCAGCTGGGCAATTACACATGGAGAAAACCTTTTCAGACTTCTCAATCCACCTAAGGAGTCCTACCGCTCCTTCTTCGCCGGAAAATGTCATCGGCTTGCAGTCCATGAAGGACTTGAACGTGCATTGGTGGTGGTTTCCTGATGCATAAATAGTTCGGATTTTAAAATTAAACAGGTCAAGATATAATCGCTTTGTGCCTTAACCGGCATAATAGTTACCCTGTGCGGCATATGCAGCTTGGACGGCTGCCACCGCGGCTTGCACATGTTCATTGATCATTGCTTGCAGCTGTGCAGACGTCATGTTTACGTTGCCTCTTCCGTTTCCTCTTCCAGACATCTTGCTGAACAGTTAAAGTAGCCAGTGTTCAGTCACAGTTATACATTATACATATCCCATAATATGCATATTAGCCAGTTCCCGTTATCCCACTATTAGTCCAGAAAATTTTTGTGCAAAACCGAGGCGTCGTCGGAGAACGTCGTATGTCGTAAGTAGCTATCGTCGAAAGTCGGCTTTCCCATAAAAGTCACCGTCGGCGTAGTCGTCGTAGTAGAAATCAGGACGTAGCGTGTAGCATCGTTTCGTTGTCGCTTTCCCCCAGTATAGTGCGCGCATTAGCGTTCGCGCTTCGTTACAAATACTAAACGATAGTTACAAATACTAAACGAATCAGGGTTAGTTCAAACACAAGTTATAAATCAGAGTCTTAAATACACGCAGCGGAAATAATTATCCTGGCACTAACCACGTGCCTTACAAATTCATTGTTTTAGAAATCCCCAAATTAAGTTAAATCAAAAATAAGAGTCTTCACGTGCCATGCCAACCTCCGGTGGATACTCCTTAGCGATCTGCAAAAGTTTAAACCACGCAAGTGTCAACCTAACGGTTGGTGAGTTCACAGTGGGCTTGTCATGCATTGGCCCGGTCTCATAATCATAATTCGTGTCAAGGTATACTTACAAGTTATTTATTTGTGAAAAGCAATGCTCGTAATTAAATCTCAGTTTATAAATGGTTTGTCCGTGACCTACCTCATCGGGTATGTACTAGTTCCGTAAAGTTAAAGGACTCAACCGATATCGCGGGTAGCTAATCCGTTGTTCCATGCTCTAAGGAAGTTTGTACCAAAGCTGACTTATTTTGTGGGGGCCGAGCCATCCCGTACGGTGCGGACCTACGTCATCGCGGTTCTTGCCTCCCCCGTGTCCTCCCCGGGACAACGGTCAAATAGGCTGATATTGTTCCTCCGTGCACTCCCCGTGCCACGGGGCGGAGTTTGTCAAACTCCAGTAGATCTACCCAACATCCCCTCGCTTTACAATTAATGGCACAATTTTTAGTTGAGGACTTTTAAGTTATAAGGCATCCTTAGAAAACATGTGATATCATATGGTTCAGACTTTAACCTACACTAGCCATATTAAAACGGTTTACTGGATTCTCATGAATCTCAAAAGTGTTTTCAGTTTCGTTTTAGAAATCGTTGTTTTGGTAACTCGCAAGTGCTTCCCATAAAGCACTTCAGGTTCATCAAGTGGGTGCCGAGCACTCCAGGTTTCCAAGTTTATCAGGGAGGTGCCTAGCACTCTCGAGTTGTCAGCATTGTTTTACTTTTAGGTATTCGGTGTGACCCAAACGGGTTCACGGTAATCGGGTTAGTGACACTCACCTTTGGTTGCACTGCTACACTTGCTATAATATCCAAGTTTGCTTAATGAAGACCTATGAACACGTTTAGGTCTTAAGTATTAGTTTTGTGTCTAATCTTTACTTAACGTCACTATGGCACATAACATAGCACGTAGGAACTATGACTCGACATACCGACCCACGACACCGATGGTTGATCATAAACAAGGGTTCATATAATTCAGATATCAAGCATGTTTCATCATGGCATAATCATGTAAGTCATGGCATAACACTTAAGCAAATTTCACAAGTTTGGTTTTCAGGTCAGGTCTTAGTTTCGCTAGCACAGTTTCGCTAGGCAGTTTCGCTGGGTGCACGGGCAGCACTTTCGCTAGGCAATGCCCGGTGACACAGTTTCGCTAGGCTAGTTTCGCCCGAAACTGCTGACGCAGTTTCGCTAGCCTAGTTTCGCAGGGAAACTGGTTTGAACTTTCGTTCAGGTATTTCGCTCGGTAGTTTCGTTCGGGCTGGTCGGGTCAGTTTCGCTAGCGACACTATAGTTTCGCTCGACAGTGTCGCTGAATGAACAAGTAAATTCGCTGGACAATTTCGCCCAAAGAACACACAGTTTCGCTGGTCGCGAAAAACATACGGATTTGCCTAAAAATCAACCTAACAGCTTCTGATCTTACATGCAATTCATTATTTAGCATACATAGGCATTTACCAACATAAATCAGCAAGCTTTAACACCTTAAACATGCATTTTGTCATCAAATCACCCAAAATACATATAAAACCCTAAAATGGCTAAAATAGCATAAATCTCTATCATGGCTGGATTTCATACGCAAAGTTGCTAACTTTATGATAGATCTAGCATTCCTAAGTATTATCTCAGAAGCATACAAGTTTTCATGAAGGTTTGATCATGCTTTAAGAAGAAAACACATAGAAAAGCATAAAACATAGTTTTGGGACTCACGTTTGATATCAAGAATCGATAGATGAGATGAGATGATGGTCTAGAGGCTGAGATCTTGGTCCTTGGGTGACTTTCTCGGCTGACCAGGTTCCAGAGAGGAGTGTGTGTGTGTTTGTGATGAAATGAGGCAAATGGAGAAACTAGGGTTTATTAAGTTTATTTATATCAGAGGCTAGTTTCGCTGGCAGTTTTGCTGGCCAGGCAAAACTAGCTCTGGTCACGTTTTAACTGATTAGCTTAGCTGGCTACCGGGCGACACTACAGTTTCGCCCGGTAGTTTCGCTGGCTGCACAACTTAGGCAAATTTTCACGTAATCAAGGATTTACAATTTGTCATGCTATTCATAATATTAAATCATGCATTTAAATCACATTGCACATAATGACAACAATAAATGAACACATAGCACATATGGGCGAGTTCGGTGATCAACCAAAGGACGTGGACGCATTCGGCCTAGTTAAGCATTAGTTACTAAGTTAACACTTATAACGTAACTAACGGAGTTTGTCTAACGGAAGTTAACCTTGGAATTCCCGGATGTCACAAAGGCTCTCCATTTTTTAATATCCCCTTTCAATCTCTTCAGCTTTTCTTTAAAAAATAATGAACTTAGAAAAATGAACGATCTCAGAATTCCAAGAATGCAGAACCAACTCACGCAAGTCGTTGCATTTCAACCAAGAATTGTAAAACTTAAACGGTGTAGGGCCAAAATCCACCGAATGTTGGTGGAAAAGAATCGGACGATGATCCGAGATGAAAGATTCAATTACCTTTACTTCAATGTTATTAATGGCATCAGGAACACCCGAAGAGATGAGGAACCGATCGATCTTACTCGCATTTCGACCTCTAGTATCAACCCTCGTGAAACCGTGCCCAGACATAGGAACATCAATCAAATCACCCTCGTCAATAAATGCATTAAAATAAACGGCGTTCCATCTCGAAAAAGTGACGCCAATTCTTTCCGATTCGGATCGAACCGAGTTGAAGTCTCCAAAAATTATGTAATTCCCCGGGTTGGTCCTTTTGAAACGCAGAATATCCTCCCAAAGTTCACGTTTTTGCGCCTCCAATTGAGGGGCATAAACGTTCACCATAAAACAATCGAGAGCTGGATTTAGCCAAGCACCCTTAACAATAAGAGTATGACTAAGAAGGATAATATCATTCTTCACAAAGACGGACGTGTCCCATATAGACAAAATACCACCCGAAGCCCCCAAGGAAGGAAGAAAACCATAATCAAATTGAAAATTTCCCCATAAAGCCTTTATACGAAATTCATCCACCAATTCCATCTTTGTCTCTTGAAAGCCTACGAAAGTCACCCGAAGCTTATCCAATAGTAACTTAACGTTCCTAACTTTCGAATCCGATCCACTCCCCTGTAGATTAAAAGAGAGGATATTCATTGGTCCACGATATTTTCACTCATCTTGCACAAATAATTTTCAAAATCATTGGTCGTACCCTGCATATCCAATCCCATGAGCTTACCCATATGGATGAATTTCGAGAAATCTTGAAAAACTGAACCTGTTGATCCTTTTTGTTTCCGAGAATATGAGCATTGTGACTCCGTTTTTTTATGCTCCACTTTCGCCGAATTGCTTTCAATAGTTTGGGGTTTGTCAAATCCCGGAGGTTTTGAGGGGTCATGACTATCCGAGTTCAGCGATTCCAACTTCTCGTCGACTACTTTCCCAGCCGTAAACAGGTCATTTATCACAGAATGTTTTTCATTGTCGGGAATGAGATCATGTGGTGACCTATAACTTATGTCATCACGTTGCATGGTTTGAATTTCACCATCTTCTTTATTTTCCTCCAGAGAGTTTACATCATCCTCGTCGTCTGTTCCATATGAGGAAGGGACATCCTCACAAAAACGAAGAGTAGGAACCCAGTTCTCGAACTCCTTCACCATGACATCAAATTTTCTTCCCGCTACGTTAACTTCAATAGTCTCATTGATTACTTTCATGTTCTTAGTAGTAACACATACTTTGCCGCAAGACAGTGGTTCATCTGTGTCATTTCCAAAAAACATGAATTGACCCCATACTTCACCAATTCTCTTAATCACCAACGGTGTCGAGGCCACAATGGGTAGACCCCTGATCTCCATCCAAACACACCTCTCATCTGGAATAAAGGAACTAGATAATAACTGAATCGCCGAAAACAAATTTTTTAGAGTCTTACAATCTTCAAATTTAAGAGCAGTTTCGGTGTCAGAAAAAGACAAACCAATCCACCTACCTCCAAGATACCGAAATCGAACGTCAGAAAAACCTTCTTTGACAAAGAGGGCCGGAATGTTAGGAATGCAACTCGGATCATGAGTTTTCCCCATTAAGAACAATGGGGATTTCATCTCTAAGCAATCTTCAATCGGAATACTAATCTTTTTTCTCGGTTCCTCAGCCACCGGTTTTGGTTTCTGTGCCTCAATCACAGGTTTTAAAATCTCTGCAAAAGACTTAGCCATATTGGACATCACATTCATACTAGCCGCCGGTGGTGCAGTCTGAATTTTCGAGGATGGAACATTAGACGAATGCCCCTTAACTGGGTATGATACAGGTTTGGTTGCAACCTTCTCTTTAATTTCATCAGCAAACAAATGGTAAGATCCGATCCAAATAGTTCTTAAGTTAGCAATCAAATCCTTAAGATTCTTGACGCCAATAAAACGGACAAAACCAAACCTTCTTCCCGATCTAGTGAGCCTTTGGGATATATACACATCCGAAACCCTACCCCAGATGCTGCAATGTTTTCTCAGATCGACCGAGGAGATATCACGTGGAAAATTAGTAATGAAAACAGAAGTAGAGATAGCCTTCACCTCATTATGATATCCTGCATGGGCATTACGAGTCACCTGAGTCTGTGTATTTTGTGGAGCAATCCTCGCAGTAGGGCGAATTCTTCTCTTAGGAAACATCCACTCATCCGTATCAACGTCATTGAACGAAGGCCGGTCAGATTTGTTGCGAAAAGCCATGAGTAAGACAGCGACAACAACGAAAAGAACGAAAATAAACCCGTCGGAACCCTAGACGATCCGCCAAAAAGTTCTAACAAGTTCGTTCAAAACAAACAAGGGCTTAAGGATTCAATCCAGATAACAACCTAAGCCCTTAAATGTTAAACAGATTGCTAGAAACCCTGGAGAAAAGAGAAGAATTCCCGGACAAGAAAGCTTACAAACCCTACAATAACGTCACTAAAAATTGCTAACGAATTCGTTTAAACAACCAAACAATCAAGGATACAATTCAGATACAACCTGATTGCAGGAAGTGAAAACCGATTGTTATACAATCCAAGATCAATCAATCGGAGTTTGTAAGCAAGGAGGAGGAGTCGCCGTCGCCATTAGGTTTTTTTAGGATTACCATGTTATTAAAAAATACCATTATAAGCAAGTTCTTTCTAGAGAAATTGACATATGGATGATGATTACGGTTTGAAATCCTTGAGGTTTCAACTCTCAAGTTCAAAACATGACTCAAGGAGGTTTTTTCAAGTGGTTAGTTTTCTCCTTGATGATGTTACTCTTGTGAGCCCAATAGAAACCCAACAGGAGCAGCCCAATGACAGTCCTTCTAAATTACCAATTCTAAATTACCAATGGGGCTCCGAAGAAGTAATCAAGAAAGGAAGGACCCGCCCCATTTCAAGGATTATGTGATGAAGGGTTGAGATCAGCTAATTGGTTAGGGGACCACATGGAATGATTGCGTGTATAAGGAAAGGGTGAGAGAGAGGGTGGGTTGGTTATAAAATTTGTTAGACAATTAAGTCTTCTTCTTCCTTGCTATTCTCTGTATTTCTTTTCTCATCAAATTCCATTGAAATGAAAAAAGCATCCCTTCCCATCCTTAGTTAATTCTAAAATTTGTTAACACTTCATTGGTGCTTTCATTGGCCATTAGAAACTATGGCTGATGGTACTCGATACAAACTCCTTGATGATTCTGTTAAAGCCCATTAGGAATCCCACATCGACATTCATTCTCAACTAGCCCGGACTGTTCGCCGTGAGGAATTGGAGCAGGTTTCTTCCTCCTTGGAGGATGTAAAAAAGTCGCTAAATAAGCTCTGCGTCCAAGTGGGTTTACTCTCTAAACAGAAACCACCAGCGTCTGTTGATTGTGGCGGTGGCGCTGGGAGTTTGATTCTGGGTCGCCATAAACCCGCACTTATCCATCTCCCTCGTTTCGTCGGATCGCATCCCGAGCGGTGGGTGGCCCAAGCTAATCGTTATTTTGATTTTTTACAAAATTCCAGAAAATGAACGTTAGATGATTGCTTCGTTCTATTTGTACGACGATGCGACAGATTGGTACGATTGGCTTACTCGTCAATCGTTGGTCACATCCTGGTCTTCCTTCACCTCCGTCATCGTTCAACGTTTCCGCTTCGACGATCTCTAAGGTCCGGAAGGCTTATTAGCCAAGCTCCAACAATCGTTGACGGTTTCTGATTACCGTCACCGCTTTGAGGAGATCTCGAATCGCACGATGAAGCTCCCACCGGAGTTCCTGGTTAGTTTTTTCGTATCTGGTCTGCGTTTCGATATCAAACAGTCGGTCCTCATTCACCAGATGACTACCCTAGCTGATGCTATATCCTTGGCCCAATTGCACGAGAATCGAATCCAACTAGAAAAGGGTTTGGGCCGTATTACTTTGGGCTCCGGTAAGGCCTTTTTACCCATTCCTAAAACTCTACCCGCATCCACACCTCCTAAACCAAATATTCCTCGTGTACCTGATGGAAAATTAGGGTTCCGACGGTTATCCCCCGCTTGCATTGTTCACAAAAAAGCCTTGGGTCTCTGTTTTCGCTACGAAGCTAAGTACTCTAAAGATCATCAATGCATCGTGTCTCCCTAGCTCTTGTTCTTCAATGAGGACTCCAATTTTCCCTCTCAAGGTGCAGATTCATCTTCCCCTGAGCAGTCGTACACTATTTTGGGCCTTTGACCACTAAATTACAACTCGACGAGCTCCAGAATCAGTTTACTATCTCATATAATGCTATCGCCGGTGGAGGTTCTTCTAGTACCTTGCATTCACGGGGTCAACTAAAGGTAATTTTGTTCATATTTTACTTGACAGGGGTAGCACGCATTGCTTTGTTCAATCTCTTATTGCTAGCTTCCTCAATCTCGCTAATGAACGAATATCCCCCTTCTCGGTGTTGGTGGGTAACGTGGAGCGTCTTCTCTGTATTGGTTTATCTCGCCAAGTGGCTCTTTCTATCCAAGGGCAGGCAATTATGGTGGATTTTTATGTGTTACCATTGCAGGGTTGGGATTTAGTTCTTAGCGTTTCATGGCTTTTTATGTTGGTTCCGGTGGTAACCGATTATGCCAATGTCACCTTTGTATTTACCTTGTAGTGAGCCCGTATCAAATTGCAAGGGGGATTCACATAACCTGGCCCAGCCAATTCAGTTTAATGGATTGCGCACCTTGATTCAACCGGATTCGGTGATGGAACTGTTTCACTTGTCCCCTGTTAGATGTTGCTGACTCCACCGCCCTCACTTATCACCCTGATATCCAGCATCTCCTTACCGAGTTCGAGGCTGTGTTCCAACCCCTAACGGATTACCACCTCCTCGATCGCAAGACCATGGGATTGAGCTCATTCCAAATCACTCATCTGTATCCGTCCGACCCTATAAGTATCCTCATTTTCAGAAACAAGAGATCGAAAAGCAGGTTTCCGATATGTTGAAACAAGGAATTATTCGTCTAAGCACCAGCCCTTTTTCTTCCCCGGTACTATTGGTTCGAAAAAAGGATGGAACGTGGCGTTTCTATGTTGATTATCTTTTCCTCAACAGCACGACTGTTCGTGATAAATTTCCTATTCCCTCCATTGATGAGCTCTTTGATGAATTACACGACGCTCAATTTTTCTCAAAGCTTGATCTATTGGATGGTTACCATCAGATACGACTTAAACCTGGGGATGAGCCGAAGAGCGCCTTCCGTGCCCATGACGGCCATTGAATTCCGGGTCATGCCTTTCGGTTTGACGAACACTCCATCCACCTTTCTGTTGGATACTAATGTCCAGATCCGACAAATCAACGTGACCGACCCGGTCATTGACCCGTAAGAGTTACACTAGGGGTCAACGTGTCAGGAAATCTGAATTAATTTATTAATCGGTATACGAACGAAACTTAATTACTAAGTTTAGTAATTGGTGGATAATTATTTAATTACTAAAATTGTTTAGTTAATTAAATAAATGGTTGATTAATTAATTAATTGTATTTATTTAAATTATGAATTTAAATAAATTAGATAATTGATTAATTGGTGGTAAATGAGAGGTTTTAAATAAAATAGTTTATTTAGGAGATAATTGAGATTAAACCAATTTGGATTGGATTCAAATAGGTTTAGGATCAGTTATAAATATAACTGATCTTGAGGGTTTAGGGTTAATCCAGTTGCAACCAAAACAAAACCCTAAACCTCTCTCACTACTCTCTGCGATCCGGTCGAGAACCCCCTCGAGTTCGACCACCGCGGACCGTCGGCCTCATACGCCGCCAGCCGCCAAAGGCGCCGCCCGACCGCCGGCCTTCCTCCGTTCGCACCACCATGGTACCGCCGCCACGCAGCCACGCCACCACCACTCCAGTCACCGCTGCTATCCACGCCGCAACCGTCACCGCCGCTACCTCCGCCACTCACGGCGGCGCACCGCCGCCGTCTCCGCCACCGTCCACCGTTGATGCCGCCCCGACGATCCCGTCCCGCTCATGGCCTTGTCCATTCTATCCGGTGAAGCTGTTACCGGATTCCGTCGCCGCGCTGCCTCCGGCGATCGGAGCACCACCGCCGCCGGCCATCGCGTCGCCACCAATTTTGTCCGTCGAGCACGGGGTTTCTAACCCCGGTTGCGGTTTGTGCTTCGGAATGATTCCGCCGTTATCGGAATTCATGGATCAAGATCCACCAGTCACCCAGTTTCTTTGTGACGAAGTAACTCACCCGGTCAACTCGGTAGAATACTTGACGATGAAGTTTGACTCCACGGTTTCGTTCAACCCTAGCGACGACATGTTGAATCCCGGTGTCTCGAACGATTGTTGGATCCGGCTAAGGTATATCTAAATTATTTAGATATTTATTTTTATCATTGTATTTATTTTCGTGTTTGCGTGTTCATGGTCATTTGATCCTGTATCGGTTTTACAGTTTTCGCGTTTTAATAAAAATTAATGTCACCGCTGCGTTAATATGTTAATATATATTTATCTGGTTAAATATACATACATATATATATATATATATATATTGTTTAGTAAAAAAAATAAAAAATTACTAAACGAGAAACCCGAACACAACTGTAAAACCCAACTGTGGTATCAGAGCCCTGATCACCGCATGCAAATCGAAAACCGGTCTTTTATTTAACTGGTGATTCGCGATTTCGATTTAATTCCAGATCGCGAATATAAATTAAAATTTGTTTTGAATTATTTGATAATTATAAATATCCATATATATATATATATAGGGTTACGAGTTCAAATATGGATACTATATATATATATATGAGATACTTTCGAGATACTATATATCTACATACACATATATATATATATATGTAGAGAGGGGGGGGGAGAGGGGATCATTACAATTCATGGGAGTGGGGATACATGTAATAAACTTGTGGCTCAAATTAGTTCTTTTGAGTTCTCAAATCAAATTGGTTCTCAAATGATCCTCTCCCTTTTATACTATATATATATATATATATAGATACTATCATATATGATATATAGCTATATAACATTACGAAGTGTTAAATATGGATCACCTATATATATATTTCGATATATATATATATATATATATATATATATATATATATATAGGTAAGGATCATGGGAAAACAACTTTTATTGCGAAAACACGAAAACAAATATTAAAACCTCTATAACTTTTTCATACGTTAATATTTTTTTTATAAATTTGCACCAAAATCATTAAAATTATGTTATCTTTACTTCTGGAAAAAATTAAAAAAAATCAATTTTTTTTTAAATTATTATTGCACAGGTGCAATAGTTTTATTATTATTATTATTATTATTGCACATACGCAATAATATTAAAACCTTTATCACTTTTTCATATGTTAATTTCTTTTTAAAAAAAATTGCACTATAAATCTTATAATTCTGTTATCTTTAATTCTGGAGAAAATTTTAAAAAAAATCAACGTTTTTTAAATTTTTTTTATTATTGCAATTGTGCAATAAAAAATTATTATTACACATGTGCAATAATATTAAAACCTCTATAACTTTTTCATAAGTTAATATTTTTGATAAAAAATTATACCATAGATCTTATAATTCTGATATCTTTAATTCTTGAAAAAATTAAAAAAAATTAATGTTTTTTTGTTAATATTGCACATGTGTAATATAATTAATACGTATTATTGCACATGTGCAATAATAAAAAAAAACATGAAATTTTATATGTTTAATTTTTTTTCCCCAGAATTAAAGGTGACATAATTTTAAGACTTTTGGTGCAATTTTTTTTAAAAAAATATTAACGTATGAGGAAGTTATAGAGGTTTTAATATTTGTTTTCGTATTTTCGCAATAACATCTTGTTTTTATTTGATCCATCCCCCTATATATATATATATATATATATATATATATAACATATGTGTTTTTCGGCCCGACCCTCGTATTTAATTTTATTAAATTTTGAAAAACCGAGGTGGTGACCAAATACCTTGGTTGCGGAAGCGGATCAAGTCTTTGTGTAGCTCGTTTTTGTAGAAACAAATGAACACCCGGATATGAACAACGATAGTGTTTGAGATGTGATGATGATGATGAATAAAACTAGTGTAAACTTGGATATATGAAGAACAAAATAGATATATGATAAACAAGATGGAATGATAGATAAAGAAAGATAACCGAATGATTGTATTTTACCTACCCTACGCATCCCAGGTATCATGAACTTACTAGGTGAGTTCATGAACCCTTACAAGCTTCAAAGAACCATGACTAACACTCTCTCTCTCTCTCTCTATCACTCATACATACATGTCTTTCACAAAGGAAAAACTCACTATATATAGTACAACTCACTAAGGGCATAATATTAAAAATACTAACTAGTGATAAACAATAAATAATATTCACTAGAGCCTCGTCTTTGTTGAGTCGTGTTGTCTTGAGTTGTCATGTTCTTCACCCTGTTGTAGGGACGATATATAATAAGTGGTCGTTGAATATTAATCACATCAATCCAAATCTTGTTGGCTCGGTATCTCGATTTCCAACAATCTCCCCCTATTTGGTAGATGGAATACTCAACACTTGTGACATTGATTCTTGTATTCTTGCAACTTAACTTCAAGATAATCTTCATGTAGTTTCAAGTTTTTCATTATTCAATTCTCCTTTGTGAAGCTCCCCTTACAATAAGCATCTTCTAGCCCGAAACCAAAGGCTATAAATGTGTAAGGTGTTTATAAAATTCAACACAATGGCTAGCTACTTGAGGATTCAATCATAACTCAAGTGAGCCAATATTGTTTAAAGTAAACAATATAAAGGATCTATAAAAAATTAGAAACTCAATCCCAAAATTCAACCATCTTGAAATACTTGGCCGAATACCAAATCAATGTTTTGCACATAGATAAACCACTTCTTTGTGCTATTAATCTTGCCTTCGATTTTTACCATAATGGCATTGACGCAACTGTTACGACTTAAGGACTCTTTGAAGATTAAAAGTCACGTTGCTTTCTTTTACTAAGAACATTGCAAAAAGTCTCATTATCTTCATCACATCTTCTCCCCCTAGACTTTTACAACCCGTAGCAAAATAAATAAGCATATTTTGCTCATAATTGTATTCTAACCCATATACCATCTTTGCAATATCTAGCTTTTGAATCTCCAAAACCCCAACAGTAGAAAACGATAACAAATAGTAGTCCCAGACTTGTGCACAACCCTCATTGTCAAAAATTACTTCATAACACATCTGTCAGATTGAAGCAATCAGATATGAGAGTATGGTTTTGAAAATACCTGATCGATGCTCACTAGAAAGTGGATATTTTTCCAGTTGCAAAAAGAAAATATGGAGATCTTCAAAAGTTGCAACGGTATACAAAATGAGAGGCTCATGCGGATTTAAGAAGTTTGTCTGGACAACCATGGTTAAATCAGATCTGATCAGTAGCTCCAGTCAGAAACATGTTCCGCTGACCAAACTCCTCATCTCCGGTAACCTGAAGCAAAACGGTGGCAAATTCCGGTGGTCTAGAGCGTTACCAGCGACCCGAACATAAGCAATTTTCCAGCATTTTGAGATTCAAACGATGTGTTTTCCGGTGATTGGAATCTAGAACAGTGGAGATTCTGATCAGAAGCTTCATCTCCGGCGACCTGATGTTCTATTTCGATCAGAAGACACGTTCTCCGGTGACTTGAAGCATTTCCGGTGGCCTGAGAAACGAACAAAAACCTCAAAGGTTGAAGTTCCAGATTTCCGATTGAAAGCTTCGTTTCCGGTTGATCCTTTTCTTCCTGTTGAAATGGTGTATTCCGGTTCAAGGTGAGACTTCCGGTTGAAGTCACACATTCCGGTTGAACTTGAAACTCCGACTGAACCTCAAAACTTCCACTTGAAGTGAGCTTTCCGGTTGAAGTTTCTTTTTCCGGTTCAAGTCAGTTTCCGCTTGAACTTCGTTTTTTCGGTTGAGAGATTTTTCCGACTGGTGTGATTTTTCCGCTTGAAGATGGAGCGGAGAAGCTTACTGATCTTCAACCGGAACAAGATGATGAACTGGAACTATAAATTTTCCGGTCGAACTTGAAGATCCAGCTGGGACATCAGACGGAAGTCATGAGAGAGAAACATGGTCTCTGTGACGACGCTTTTTTGAATTCTCCGACACACGCAACAGCAGTAGCAACCCTATTCCTCTTCTCTTTTTCCGACACACTTTATCTTTTTAATCCTTCTTTCGACTTCAAACAGAGATAACTATGGTGACCGGTTTTAAACGTATTTCATGTTTGAAGAAACCGATAATAAGTGTAGTCACCATCTTCGTCCTTGTAAAACCCTAATATCGAACCAGTGAACATCATCGGAGGATCATGAGTGGAACTGTTTCCATGTTTGTAGGAAAACCCAGATGTCTTCCACCCATATGCTCTCGTCGTCTGAGTCACCATTCATCTCTATCATCACTGATATCCATTACCCTATCATCTTTTCATCAATGTATAACCCGAAACGATGGACTATTCTCATCGTTACTTTCATCTTCATCTTCGAAGTAAACCCAGATCGGTTAGAGCAGACGATTTCGAGCTGCAGTCTCGTAAATATCGTCTTCTCCATTTACACTCACGACCTGCAACTTACTCTAAATATTTTCTATTCTTCATTTCAAATTTTCGAAGAGAAAGAGAGCCTAGGTTCTATTAGATGGGAAGAAAGAGGGTACGGTACATAGAGTGTGGGTGCATGGGATAAAGGAATTGTAGTTGACAAGGAGAAACTAGACCTTTTAGACTAGACTTTTGGATACATACACACACAATGACAGAGAAAGCATAGTGCTTTTGTTGGTTCTTAGATGACAAAGCTAGTAGTTTTGAAAAAAATATTCAATTTGTTTACTTTTTCACTTTTTAGACATAAAAAGCACTATGGAGAAAGTCAACAAAACTACTTTCGTTGGTTGAGGAGTAAGACACACAAGACAATTTAGAAAATGGTGGGTAATGTGTGGTAAAGGTCTTGAAATACTCAAATCATGTGCATCTAAATATTTAAAATTTAAATAACAAAAACACATATTCAAAGATTTGAACGGATAGATTGGGTTTTGAAGAAATACATGAGTACTTCAAACACAAAAACCCAGTGGAATTTTCAAGAACATCACAGATTCATAAGAACAAATAGGCTTTGACTAATCTATGGAAGAAAAATTCAAAAACCTTTTTCTTAAACATTGAAAGATATGGAGGGGAGTTCAAAAATCTCTCTAAAAATATAAACATCTCCATTTGTGTACAAAAATAACGAGCATATGAACACAAAGTTGAGATATCAACCGTGAGGTTGCATTATCTCGACCATGGCTCTGATGCCATTTGAAAAACCGAGGTGGTGACCAAATACCTTGGTTGCGGAAGCGGATCGAGTCTTTGTGTAGCTCGTTTTTATAGAAACAAATGAACACTCGGATATGAACAACGATAGTGTTTGAGATGTGATGATGATGATGAGTAAAGCTAGTGTAAACATGGATATATGAAGAACAAAATAGATAGATGATAAACAAGATGGAATGATAGATAAATAAAGATAACCGAATGATTATATTTTACCTACCCCATGCATCCCGGGTATCATGAACTTACTAGGTGAGTTCATGAACCCTTACGAGCTTCAAAGAACCATGACTAACTCTCTCTCTCTATCACTCATACATACATGTCTTTAACAATGGAAAGACTCACTATATATAGTACAAATCACTAAGGGCATAATAGTAAAATACTAACTAGTGACAATATGTAAACAATAAATAATATTCACTAGAGCCTCTTCTTTGTTGAGTCGTGTTGTCTTGAGTTGTCATGTTCTTCACCGTGTTGTAGGGACGGTATATAATAAGTGGTCGTTGAAATATTAATCACTTCTATCCAAATCTTGTTGGCTCGGTATCTCGATTCCCAACAAATTTTGTGGTTGTTGTAATTGTTTATGGTTTGGCTCATTTATTGGCCCATTATTGTAATTTAGCAGTTTTGGTTTGATTGGCCCAATTTCGGGTTCAAAGTTGTAAATTAGAAATTAGGGTTTCTATTTTTAGTAACTTTCCAATTTTGGAAACTTTCCATTTTTGTAAACCAAAGACTGAAGATCCAACAAGAAACCAAGAGGAGTTCTGGAGGTCAGTGGGAGCTATAACAAGACACAAGACGCAAGAGTTGCCTACCGTGTGGTTGTTTTATATTTTATATTATAGAATACCTCCTAACCCTAATTAATCTTGCTAATCAGGCTCTAGCAAGATTAAGTGACCTAATGGCCGATAACAAACATATTATTCATTCGTGAACGCCTAGGCAATTTTAAATAATAGGTTATTTAATAAGGTGTCCCGAGTGATGATAGGGTTTTTCGTTCTCGTCAAACGATAAAAATAAATATATTAACATTGCTTTAATATCCCTCTCCAGTAATTAATAATTAATAGTTAATGCCGTCCCAGGTCTAACCCGACTTGGAATACATTTACCGAAACGTCAGTATTGGAGCTACAACACTGTACTTGGCGCGTAGGGTGTATTCCAAGGTACTAATTATTGGAGCTATAGCACCATAATTGTACGTGAGGCCACCTCGGATAACTATTCCTCTACTTTGCAGGGGGTCACATTATTAGAGCTACAGCACCGTAACGTGGATCCTTGTAAATAGCAGTGGGCATAGATGAGGCTAAATGTATCGCATAAAAAAACATTTGATGTTATTGCGGCCTCATAAACGAGAGTTGTGACCAGATATTCACAATTGACATTCAATGTCAGTTCTTTCACGTAGTTACTATTGATTGCATGCTACAGCTGCCTTTAGTAATTAACTGATCGAATTCTCATAATTCTTAAATATAAATACTTACCACATTTTTTAAGAATTCCAAACATCGAAAATACTAATTAAAAAAAATAATTTGCTTATTTTTCAGAAGGCTATTGAAACCTCAAACATGTTAAAGTCAATGATAAAACTGGACACTTTGACCGACACCAACTTCATCTCATGGCAAGCCACCCTAAGAAGTGTTCTAAAGGTGTTTGGCAAACTCTATGTCCTGGACAGGCCTATACCAAATCTGCCATCATTCTTACACAATGACCGTACTAAGGCAGAATTGGATAAGCATACCAATGATTCACATGAGGTAACTGAGCTTATTCTGTCCAGCATGTCACCGGATTTCCGGTACAACTTACATGACATGAGTGCCTACGACATTGTTCGGAAGCTCAAAGATTTATTTGAGTTTCCGCAAAGAGAGGAATGATACTCTATTTTTTAAAAGTTTGTGAATACTAAAGTATCGTCTGACTCCTCTAGTTATGAACATGTCGTATTGAAGAACACCCATCGTGACCATCTGATTGAGCTAGGGTTACCCATACCTGAGTGTATGGCTTTGGACATAGTCCTTAGTAAATTGCCCGAGTGTTATCGCATTCATGCGATTAACTGTTCAGTGGAAATACTGGACCAACTCATAGCACTTTTACCATGTGCTAAAATTAGAACCACATCCGATGTGCTTAGGGTCTTAGATGGAGGTGTTAAGAAGAAATCCAAGACTAAAGCTCAAATGGTCAAAGGAAAGAAAGCAGACAAACCAAAATCGCCACCTTTAATGGAACGCATCTACTTTGAATGCAATGAAGTGGGACACTGGAAACGCAACTGTCCTGTTCATCTTGCAAAGATGAAGATGACTAGAAGCTCTCAACAGAGTTCCTCATCAGGTATATCAATAAATGTTATTGAACTTTTCACTATTTCCTCCAATACATGGGTGTTTGATACTGGATGTGGTCACCACATTATTAATGTTTTGCAGGAACCTGAGAAGTGGAAGAAACTGAAACAAGGAGACATGGAGCTTATTGTAGGCGATGGAAAGAAGGTCTCGGTTCTTGCGACTGGGATTTACTCTCTAACATGGCATTCTGGCCTTGTAGTTAAATTACTTAATTGTTTATATGCACCCGGATTGTCCAGGAACATTGTTTCTGTTTCTTCATTGTTTGAACAAGGATTTAAATTATAAGTTTGATGGTTTGACTATTCATGCTTATTTTAATGATATGTTTTATTTTGAAGCTAAACCTAGACATGGTATATACGAAATAAATGTTCAAACAAACGACCAAATCTATCAAGTTTCTAAAAGAAACAAAACTGATATGTCACACCCCCCTCCGCCGCCCCCTGCTAGGTGCGGGGGAGGGTGTGGGACCGGCTGTCCGCATCAGTTCCCGAGGTACCAACTAAACAATAACACACAAGCATACATAACGGACATCCAGTCCTCACAGTGAAACTCTAGGCCGACTCTAAATGAGGATGCACAGAGCACCTCTTAGCCGACCTGATAGAATCGATAGCCACCGGATATTGCCAAGGACTTATCAAACAAGATATACATTATTACAAGGGAAACATAGTCATAACAGGTCTTCAGAAACAAACATCATTCGTTTATTATACAGAGCCCTATCCATAGTGACAATAACCATCATAATATTCCAAGTTCAGATTAGGTCCACACCTACACTTGCTTACCTGCAACATAAGTTAATCAAAAAGTCAACAACATACGTTGTTGGTGAGTCGTAACTACCATAATCACATTAACAGTTTTCAACACATACAGATTATGAATTTATCATGCCGCACCCAAGGTCAACACTCAGATACTCTACGGGCACGTTGCGCGTAGCCATACGGCCTCTACGAGTAGTTTTTAAGTTCAACATATAAGTACATATTCCCCCTAGTAAATTAATACTAGAGGATCCGGGTGAATATGGATCGTTCAACTATATCGGCCGCTATAATCCCTTATATGTCTAGTGGTCTCAACCTCAATGACCAGAAAGTCTCTAATGACCCTTACATGGCATTTTGACTCACAGTGTTCGACAAGATAAGCATAACAGATATAACAGATACATCAGAGCAACCATGTGATCTCAAATAGTTAACTAATGAAGGAAGTCAGAAGAGTCACAACAATGAAATCAGAAACAATATGCGAGACGGAAATCCGGGATTCAACTAGGATACCTTATCTTCGGTTTCTAGCGACCTATCAGAATTATCATGTGTATACGTGTCATATACAATGCTAACGTGTCCCATAACAATCTCAGGTTCAAAGTATCACTAATTACAGTCACTAGATCAACCGGTTAAGTTTTTGGTTCACCTCAAAATTGACCAAACATTCTGTCATTTTCATTCATAGGCGTAACGCCTGGAAATTTACATTTCTGGGCGGTACGCGTCAAACTGTAATCCGAATTCCTGATTTCAAATCCGGGTGTACCGCGCTGATCTATGTATTTCTGGGCGGTACGCTGTAATATGTTGGTTCTGGCTCCTGTTTTATTTTTCTAGGCGTACCGCTCTACATACAGAGATTTTGGGCGGTACGCCCCTATCTGGCCCGACTATTTTGTCTTTTAGTGCCATTTTTACATTTTGTCGTTTTTGGGCCAGAGTCATTTGGGAAATTCATAGTATACCATATTGGAGTTGTTCAGTAGTCCATTTTTGGTCCATAATCTTAACCAAAGCATAACCCCAATTCCCGAGCTTTCCTTTAATGGTAAGTTTCATCAATTCGAACCCCGTTTCATACAAATATCATTAGGGACAGAACTCTTATGTTTCAATGGCCATTTCCTCTTTAGACACACTGACCAAATCTGGTCTTATGTTATCTTAGCTCATAAAGTTTCTATTTATAGAAAAATCAACATGCATGCATAAATGGATTGTACCTTGTGGAGATTCCCTTGTACAATCAAACTTCCAGATTTCCTTGCTCCCTTAGGTCTTCAATCGAGCTCTTAAGGACAGATTTGGGGCTTCATGTATGATCCATGATCATATTATGAGAGTATGATCATAAAGAAACCTTAAAATAACTTCCTAAACCCAAAATCAAGATATCCTTACCTTGATTATTCTTGGATTCAGTTTCTACACACCTCAATCATCTCCCAAGTATGCTCACACTACTGAGTTAATGAGTAATCAAGCAATAGGTGAGGGTTACATCAATTTCATATAGCCTTGATATGAAAATGGTGATTAGAAAAGTTTACCTTTGATGATCAAACCTTCCACAATGCTCCTAAGGCTGGAAAGTGGTGGCAACAGAGCTCTGGGACAGCAATGAGGAGGTTCTGGTCGGATATGCAGAGAATCACAAGTGTGTAATGGCTATAAAGGCCAAATTCCTAGTTTTTAACGAACTGGAATCGAGGCGTACCGCCCCAAAATACTTAATTTGGGGTGTACCGCCCGGATGTTTAGGTAGCGGGTATGCGAGGATCCGATGGGTGCCGCAACCCGACCCGTTTACCAAGCGGGTCGCGTACCGCCTAGGATTTCCTAATCCTAGGCGTACCGCCTCAAATTGTGATTCAGAAATTTTTGAATATTTCTCATTTGAAAATTCCAGCTCGGATCATGTTTTAGGTACAAAGGTTACATTCTCTCCCCCTTAAAGGAATTCCGTCTACTTCGGATTCCCACGTATATTCGGGAACGCGTCTAGCATCCCACTTGACTTTCACCATTGGAGTCCTTTTCTTACGTAGCTTCTTTGTGATCCCTTCCATTATTTCAATGGGATGTTCTGTGTAGTTCAGCTTTTTATCAATTTTGATTTCTTTTAACGGAATTGCAAGAGCTTCATCTACCATACATTTTCGTAGGTTCGATACGTGAAACACGTCGTGGACTCCGCTAAGCTCTTCAGGTAATTCTAACTGATAAGCCACTTCTCTGACTCTTGATATTATCTTGAAAGGTCCGATATATCGTGGACTTAATTTTCCTCTTTTGCCAAAACGAATTATACCCTTCCAAGGTGATATTTTCAACATCACCATGTCTCCCTCTACAAACTCAAGTGGTCTCCTACGCCGATCTACGTAACTATTTTGTCAGTCCTGAGCGGTTTTAAGCCTTTTATGGATCTCTCTAATCTTTTCCGTAGTTTCCATGATCAGTTCAGGTCCTGTAAGTTGGCCCTCTCCCACTTCAGACCAGCACACTGGTGTTCGGCATTTTCTACCATAAAATGCCTCAAACGGAGCCATTTGAATACTGGTATGGTAGCTATTATTATATGAAAATTCGACTAGTGGGAGATGGTCATCCCAACTACCGCCAAATTCTATAACACAAGATCTTAGCATATCTTCCAGTGTTTGAATTGTTCTCTCGCTCTGTCCATCAGTTTGGAGATGATAGGCTGTACTAAATTTCAATTTGGTCCCCATTGCTTCCTGAAAACTTCGCCAAAAGTGAGAGGTGAATTTGCTATCTCTATCAGAGATTATGGACTTTGGCACTCCATGCTTCGATATGATCTCGTTTACGAATAGCTTTGACAGTTGCTTTCCATTATAAGTTTCAGCCATTGGTAAGAAATGGGCAGATTTTGTCAAACGGTCCACGACTACCCAAATGACATCGTTTCCGCTTCTAGTCTTTGGAAGCTTCGTCACGAAATCCATAGTAATTTCTTCCCATTTCCATTCAAGGAGTTCTATTCGCTGAAGACACCCGGCAGGCTTCTGATGTTCAGCTTTTACTTGCAAGAAAGTTGGGCACTTTTCGACATAGGCAGCAATTGCCTTTTTCATTCATGGCCACCAATAATTATCTCTCAAATTCTGGTACATTTTATCGCCTCCTGGATGAAGCATGTACTTAGACTTGTGAGCTTCTCGAAGGATTACATCACATAGACCTCCTTCCTTAGGCACCCATATGCGTTTGCCTAGTCTAAGGATCCCCTCCGTTTCTTTTGTCAATTTTCTTACTACAGTCATCATCTCGTCCCGCTCGACGTTGGAGTCAACCATTTGTTTCTTTTGTGCTTCAATGATTTCTCCAATTAAATCCACGCTTACGTCTAATCTCAAGGCTCGAACTCTCAGTGGCTTAACTCTTTCCTTCCTGCTTAATGCATCTGCCACTACATTGGCCTTGCCTGGGTGGTATTTGATCTCGCAATCATAGTCACTCAGCACTTCCATCCAGCGTCGTTGTCGCATATTTAACTCTTTTTGACTGAACAGATGCTGTAAACTTTTATGATTGGAGTATACCACAAATTTGGCTCCATATAGGTAGTGTCTCCAAATTTTAAGAGCAAAGACTATTGCTCCTAAATCCAAATCGTGAGTGGTGTAATTCTTTTCATGCTTTTTGAGTTGTCTAGATGCGTATGCGATCACTTTATCTTTCTGCATCAGAACACATCCAAGTCCATTGATAGAGGCATCACAGTATACCACAAAGTTTTCAGTACCCTCTGGTAATGATATTATAGGAGCAGAGCTCAACATCTGTTTAAGCAACTCAAAAGCGTTGGTGTGCTTCGGCTTCCAATCAAACTTCACATTCTTCTGAGTAAGGGAAGTCAATGGTGTGGCTATCTTTGAGAAATCTTGAATAAATCTTCGATAATAACCAGCTAGTCCTAAGAAATGCCGAATTTCGGTAGGACTCCTTGGTTGCTCCCACTTTGCAATAGCTTCCACTTTTGCTGGATCTACTTGAATTCCGATTTTGCTGACAATGTGACCCAGAAATTGCACCTCTCTTAACCAAAAGTCACATTTAGAAAATTTTGCATAAAGTCTCTCGGATCGCAATAACTCTAATATCTTTCTCAGATGTTCACCATGTTCTTCTCGGGTGCGAGAATAAATCAGAATGTCATCGATAAACTCAATCACAAACTTGTCGAGGTATGGTTTGCACACCCGGTTCATTAAATCCATGAATATTGCTGGCGCATTAGTTAATCCAAATGGCATAACCGTAAATTCATAATGGCCATATCTTGTTCTGAATGCCGTTCTCGGAACGTCTTCTTCGCGAACTCTAACTTGATGATATCCGGATCTCAAATCGATCTTGGAGAAGTAACTGGCCCCTTGCAATTGATCAAACAAGTCATCAATTCTAGGAAAAGGGTATTTTTTTATAGTTACACGATTTAGGTCACGATAATCAATGCACATCCGCATCGTGCCATCCTTCTTTTTCACAAAAAGAACAGGCGCTCCCCAAGGTGAAGAGCTGGGCTTAATGAAACCTTTATCGAGAAGTTCCTGAAGTAGACTCTTTAATTCTTGCATTTCTGAAGGTGCGAGTCGGTACGGTGCTTTTGCTATCGGAGATGTTCCCGGTGCAAGCTCGATTTGAAACTCCACTTGTCTTTTCGGAGGCAATCCTGGTAGTTCATCTGGAAATACATCAGGATATTCTGAGACAATAGGTACCTCTTCCAGTTTCCTTTCTCGAGGTACCTCGACCAGATTTGCTAAGTAAGCTTGATCTCCTTTGCGAATACACTTTCCTGCTTTCATTCTGGATATTATCCTCATTGGTTTTGTTTGTCTATCTCCAATGATTGTATGAATTTTGTCATCCGCCGACTTTAACTCCAAAACTTTTTCGGCACAACGAATCTTTGCCTGATATCGCGTGAGCCAGTCCATTCCGAGCACAATGTCGAGTTCACTTATATCCATGGGAAGGAGTTCTAAATCGAAAGTGGTATACTCATGTTCTAAATGACAATCTCTAATTACTTTGGAGATACTAATCTTTTGGCCATTAGCAGTTTCTACAACATAGGGTATATTTAACTTATGTGCCGCACATTTTAGTCTAGGTACACAAGCAGAGGATATAAAACTTCTATTGGCACCAGAATCAAATAGAATGCTAACAATCATGTTATTAACGGAAAACATACCGGAGATCACGTCGTCATTCACACGTGCCTCTTCGGCTGTCATGATATAGAGTCGGGGTTTACCTTTCGAAATGCCAGTTCCTTTATTCTTATCATCCTTTCCGTTCTTCCTTTGCAGACATTCCAAGCATCTATGTCCTTTCTCTTTGCAGTAGAAGCAGACCACTGGTGCTCTACACTGCTGATGCGTGTGCCCCGTCTTTCCACAATTTTTACAATTATCTGCCGGTGGTCTCCTGAAATCCCTGTCACCATTTCTTCTTCCTTGGTCATTTCTTCCAAATTTACCTCTCCTATTATCCCGCCCTCTGTCACTGAACTTTCTCTTGTTCCCAGAAGTATCCACTTTAATTCCCACTGTTCTGATCCATTCATCGGCCAAGGTACCCGTTAAGTTTATAGCAGATGCTAAGGTACTAGGGCGTGCTGATCTTACATCCGCCCTTATTTTGGGGCTTAATCCCCATACAAACCTCCTGATTTTGGAAGTCTCTGTTTCTGCCATGTGGGGTACCAAATTCAGCAACTCATTAAATTTATTGATATAAGTCATGTAGTCAGCTCCATTCATTCTTAGATTAATAAATTCATTCTCTAGTCTTTCTGCTTTATTCTCTGGAATGAATTTTTCCATAACCATTATGCGAAAAGCTTTCCAACTCATACGATAAGCATTCTTTTTCCCAAGTCGACTTAACTCCACTTTCCACCAATTCAACGCTGCTCCCTTGAAGGATTGGGATGCAAATTTCACCATATCCTTAGTAGCACAATCACTGATGTCTAAGGCAGCTTCAGTTTCTTCTAACCAATTTAAGGCATCAGTAGCCCCCTTATCTCCTTTGAATATACTGGGTTTACAAGCCATGTATGTCTTGTACGAACATCCTCTCTTTACCTCATTCTCTGACTTATGTTCTTTGCTCCTTGATCTCTTTCTGGCGCCCTTCGGACGGCTTTCACGATCATGGATGCGACTCTGACGAGTCCTACTCTTACTGTGAGTTGATGAGTCAGTTCGAGACTCAACTGTTCGTGATCGAGACCTTGCAGTCCCCTTGGATCCTGGGATGGCAGTTTTGCTTCTTGGCGATTCGCTGGATCTCTCTGAACCCACGTGCGTTTTTCCTTGCCTTTTCTCCTTAGCAACTAACGAGGGCAACGCTTTAGAGATTCCTTGAGCTATAAGCTCCTGGAGTCTTTCCTCGTGCTCCCGTTGTCTCAGTTGTTCAGACGTGAGAGGTTCTCTCATCTTACTGTGAACGGAGTGATCATCACGATCATCTTCCTCATCATAATCATTTTGATGAGTTTTGCTCGTTACTGCTTTCGACATTTTGCAGAAAGCAATACCTGATTGACAGATTAACATACATTGGACTTAGTTGACAGGTATTTGTAATCAGAGTTTATATATCTTTGCACATTTTAGTGCCATAAGAAACGTGTTCATAACAGAGTTGTTGCACTAGTTTGGGCTTTCTGGATCACCATCTTGTGGTTACCGACATATTTTACCATGTTATGACTATGATCAGAGTGAAATCACATACACACAAGTCCTTAGGGGTGGTCTAATGAACCAAACCTCCTAAAAATCATTATGTATCCTGACTTAACATTCCTATAATACTCAAATGTTATTGATAACAACAAGTAAACATTTATTCCATAATGATCACACTAACGTCTTAGTGGTTTAACCGCTTTACAAAACAAGGCACACACGTAAACCATACTCAAACAAAGTTACGAAATAACACACAACAGATAACATAATAATTTATTAGACACACCACACGAGATTTCTGCCTTCATAGTTCACACTGTTCTTAGCTTCTTCTGCCATTTTCTTTTCCTTTTTCAACTGTTTCTCTTATCTTTTGGCTAAAGCCTTATTTTCTTCTCTGAGAGCGTTGATTACCGGGGATTTAGGTCCTGAATGATCCGCATATGGGGTTGGGGCAAAAACTGGGCCTGGTCCTGAAAAAGATGATCTTGGTAGATCCTGATATGATCCATACGGAGCATATTGGTAGGCAGAAGGTGGAAAAGGCATATAGGACTGCTGCATATGTGGAGAAGTCAAGTACTGATATGGTTGTGGCGGATAAAACGATGGCTGTGGTGGATAATACGGCATACCCGTGGCATAAGGTTCCTGAACAGGAGTTGGATACATAATAGGCTGCTGATAGATGGATTGCTGCTGGAATCCAGGTGACTGCTAAAATGAAGAACTCTGATGGTAGGCAGGTGACTGCTGATATGCAGATGGTGGTTGACTGTTAGACCTTAGTAACTGGGGAAAACTGTAACGTTCAGACACGGGTTGACTGCTCTGGCCCTGCATCATTGCAGCTACATACAGGTCTCTAACATCATTTGCCAAAGCTGCGATAGGATCCTGTATTGGAACATCCACAAAGTTCCCCATTTGAGGAAAAGTTGCAATGGGATCGTGTTGCATAGGAACCGATTCCTCGGGTCCTTCTTCAACATCTGCCGCATAAGCTGGGGAGACATACACATGCTGGGAGTGATGCTCTGAGTGATAGCTTACCGTGTGACCTGCTGATACTGCAATTACTACCTGTGGAATGGTCTCGTCAGCATCTTCTTCGGGTTCCTCCTCGGGGTCTTCTTGGTCTGTCTCTACATCGCGAGCATTCCATTCCGATGGTGCAATGTGAATGGTATGACTTGGACGCACCGAAATCCTGGGTTTGGTACTCCTTTGTAGGGATATGATCATGTAATAGTAAGCGTATGTCCGGAAGTTATTTAAGCCTACGGGGTCACACGTCTCGACACCAAATGTATTAATATTAATTAATGGTTAATTAATATTTATCACGAATATTTAACGAGGTTTCGTTAAAAACTGACAAGTTAATTGTTAACAGGGGTGTTAGTTGTAATTAGAAAGAGTTGTAATTGGATTACAATTGGGATGGGCTTTGTGATAAGCCCTTTAGGCCGAATTCGGTTTAGGGGATTATCACAATCCCTAACTTGGTTATCAAGTCTTTTAAACCTATAAATAGATCCTCAGGGGTTTAAGGTTTAGTTGCTGGATTGACTTGACAATAGTCCAAACCCTAATTCTCTCTCTACTCTCTCGAAATCGGCGACAAGGATAAACCCAAGGGGTTTTCGATTTCCTTGTGTGGTTCGACCAAGCCTACATCAAGAGGAGTTCGTGATCATTGCTAGCACATAGCATTGGTGTGTCGTGTGTGCGATCGTAGAGGGATTTACTTCAAATCCTCCAAGTGATCAAGTCTTGCCGAGCTAAAAAGGTACACGTTCTAATACCGGTTAATTAGATTAATTCATAGGATTCTTTCCGCTGCGTACTCGTGTTTTGATAAAAGTTATATAACCCAACAGTGGTATCACGAGCCACCTATGATTTTAATTAATTACCGGGATGAAAACTTGGAAGGGGGGTAACCATATGAAGATTCTAGCTTTTCGATCCTCTTAAAAATCGTGTTTTACAATTGGAAAACGGTTTCGCAAATTGGTAAAAACGAAAAATCTTTTCTTAATCGAAAACCGGTTCTCGACTGTGGCTTGGTTCCCTAAATCGAAAACTGGTTCTCGTCCCGTTGCTGCTTTTCGATCAGAGACCCTCGTTTTCTGATCGTAAACCACCCTTTTCGATCGGAAAGGACACGATCGCAAACCTGTTTCCGATCGAGTTCAGTTCGTAAACTGTTTACGGCCCGGTCGAAAAGTACCGATCGGAAACCTTGTTTCCGGATCGTAAACACCATTCCGATCGGAAACCCTTGTTCTCGATCGGAAACCCATGCTGATCGAAAACCCGTGTTTCGATCGTAAACTATAACCGAAAAGTGATGTTCTCGATCGGAAACCCTGATTCCGATCGAAAACTATATAATTGGATCGAAAACCTCTAGCCGAATCGGAAACCCTTATTTTAGGTCTAAAATCTGATTTTGTGATCTAAAATTGAGAACCCAAGTTTTGTTATTTGATAATCAACATGTTGTACCTTTATTTTAAATGTTAAAAGGAAGTAAAAACCATGATGTTTCATGCAAATCGTTCATGGTTATTACTTAAATCAAAGAGGATTTAATTAAAATTATATGTGATAATTAGAAACCCTAAGATTATGTGATTATCTGATAATTGTGACATAATAAAAGGTTTATTGCAAATTTGTTTTATGAAAATCGAAATTTGCTAAAAGAACTATTGAAATATGATTTTGTTTATAAAATAAAATTTGTGTCCTAAAAGTCAAAAGAAACACCGGCTCACCCATTTGAACACACTCTAAGAGAGGTATAAGTCGGGTCGCTCTGCTTCCCTAAAGTGGTAGGTTTTTAATTGCAAAAGTTGCAAACCTCACCCCTACGCTTCTTTGTGTGTTGCAAATGGAGCTACCGAGCTCCTTTGATTTGGATGACAAACTAAGAATTTTATAAACACATTATGTGATGAAGATGTGCATGAATCTTCACACATAACCTTTTTGATCACGCATCAAAATTGTTTTGACCCAAACCAAACTTAAGTCTTTGCCATCCACCTTGTAAAGGACACTTGTGGATGTCATCTTACTCATTGGTACACAATGGTAAAATGGCATTTGCATGACAAATTCCCACTCATTGGTACACAATGGTGGAAAATTTGTGAGTTCTTGGCTGGACGACTTAAAGCGAGCTAGGCGGTGAGACCCTTAGCCCGTGGCAAAAGATGGGATGAAACATGACTACAAATCACTTGGTGCAAGTTGTAGGTCCCATAAAACCTAGGAATTGTATTTGGAATACAATTAGTGATCGTCACTTACCATTTGAATGCATCATTTCTAGCAGATCAACTGATGAAATGATGGCATGTCAATTGGATCCTAGCCTTAATAAAGCTTAATTGTTTAAAATGTTTAAACATTGGGTAATTAAATTTATTAAGGAAAAGATTATCGAAAATACTGATTTTTGAACTTAATCTGTTTTGTAGATGGCAACAAACCCACCTCAAAACAATGTTGGTCATGCTTTTCGTCAAATGTTTGAAAGAGAAAAGCTGAATGGATCTAACTTCAATGACTGGTACCGTCAACTGAGGATTGTCCTTAGAGTTGAACGGAGGACCGATGTCCTTGAACATCATTGGCCGACCGAGCCAGCTGCTGATGCTTCTGAGCAAGAGAAAGCGTTCTACAACGCAGAGTACAGCAGATACGATGAGGTTGCTTGTATGATGATCTCGAGTATGACTCCTGATCTTCAGAAGCAATACGAATTTCATACACCTTGTGATATGATCAAAGAGCTGAAAAAGATGTATGAAAAACAAGCTGGTGTCGAATTGTTCGACCTAGTTGTGGAACTCCACGACTTGAAGCTTGAAACTGGTAAATCGGTCAGTAGTCATGTGCTCAAGATGAAGAGCTACTTTGACAAATTGGAATCGCTCAATTATGGGTATAATCGTGCTGTTGCAGTTGGCATGATCCTCAAATCGCTTACGAAGGATTTTGAGGGTTTTGTGCGCAACTATAACATGCATAGTATGACTAAGACTATACCTGAGCTTCATGCTATGCTTGTCGAGTATGAAAAAACGATTCCTAAAAAGGCCACTGAAACACCCCAAGTTCTTATGATCAAGGGGGGTAAGATCCAAAAGGCTAAACGACCGAAAAAGGGGAAGGGCAAGATTGATGGCAAGGGTAAAGGCAAGGCTGTTGCCCATATCCCTAAAGCCAAGCAAACCCCTCCGGCCCCTAAAGAGCATCAGGCTAAGGACCAGATCTGTCACCATTGTGGTGAAGTCGGACACTGGAAGAGGAACTGTCCTACCTACCTAGCTGAGTTGATGAAGAAGAGAAAGAATACTAGTGGGACTAGTACTTCAGGTATCTTCACAATTGAATTATTTTCCTTTTCTAAGAGTGATTCATGGGTGTATGACACCGGCTGTGGAACTCACATCTGTAATTCGTTACAGGGTCTTAGAAAGAGGAGGAAACTGAAGCCTGGAGCTTTGCAGCTGTTCGTTGGAAATGGTTTGCCAGCAGCTGTGGAAGCTATAGGAGAATTTCATTTAATTCTGCCTTCTGGGTTATGTATTGTATTAGACAATTGTCATTATGCACCTTCTATCACTAGAGGTGTTATTTCAGTTTCTCTGTTGAAAAACCAAGGATACATTAATGTTTTTAATGATATCAGTATTTCAGTTTCTAAAAATAATGTTCATTATTTTGATGCTATTCCTTGTGATGGCATTTATGAAATTGATATGCGTGGTTGTGTTTCAAATAATTCAATGTTCACTATTAGCAAACGAGCCAAAACTGTTTTGGACTCTACCTATCTTTGGCACTGTCGTCTTGCCCATGTTGGCAAAAACCGCATTGAAAGACTTCAACGTGAAGGGATCTTACAATCAAATGATGAATCATTTGATCAATGCGTTTCCTGTATCTCAGGAAAGATGACAAGAAAACCCTTTCCGAACAAGCCGCAAAGGGCAAAAGAGCTACTTGGACTCATCCATACTGATGTATGTGGCCCATTTAGACATGTGTCAAGAAAAGGTGCTAGCTACTTCGTGACTTTCACGGATGATTTCAGCCGTTATGGTTATGTTTACTTGCTTAAACATAAACATGAGGTATTTGAAACATTCAAAGAGTTCAAGAACGAAGTTGAAAATCAACTCGGTAAGACCATCAAGATCCTTAGATCGGATCGTGGTGGAGAATACCTAAGCCAAGAGTTTAAGGATTATCTTAAAGCGTGTGGAATTGTCCAACAGCTTACTCCTCCTTATACTCCTCAGCATAATGGAGTGTCTGAGAGGAGGAATCGAACCTTACTAGAGATGGTGAGGTCGATGATGAACCTTACAACTCTCCCATTATCATTTTGGGATTTTGCTCTAGAAACCGCTGTACGCGTTCTAAATATGGTTCCAACCAAGAAGGTTGAAAAGACACCATATCAATTATGGCATGGAGAAGTCCCTGTGTTGTCTTACTTAAGAGTCTGGGGATGTGAGGCACTTGTGAAGCGTGATACGCCTGACAAATTACAACCCAGGACTACTAAGTGCATCTTCGTGGGATACCCAAAGGAAACAATGGGTTACTACTTTTATAATCCCTCCGAAAACACTGTTCGTGTTGCTCGATATGCTGAATTCTTTGAAAAGAATTTTATAGCTCAAGAGAACAGTGGGAGAATTGTAGAACTACTAGAAGATGTGTCACCTTCTGAAACAACTAGCAATCATCAACTTGGGGGGGAAAATGTTCAAAGAGATGAACCTCAAGTCGATGATGTTGCGATTCCACTTCGTAGATCCGAAAGGGTCGTACGTGAACCGGATAGATGGATTGGTCTAGTCGAATCCGAGGATAACGTATCAGGAGATCTCGATGAGCCTCCGAACTTCAAAGCTGCATTATCAGATCCGGAATCTGACAAATGGCTTGAAGCTGCGAATGTGGAAATGAAATCCATGCAAGATAACCACGTTTGGACCCTGGTTGATCTTCCTCCTAACGCTAGAACCGTTGGGAGCAAATGGCTCTTCAAGAAGAAGACCGACATGGATGGAAATGTACACACCTATAAAGCTCGTCTCGTGGCGAAAGGTTATACTCAACGTTTTGGCGTTGACTATGATGAGACCTTTTCACCAGTAGCAGACATTAGAGCTATTAGGATTCTCTTAGCCATAGCAGCGTACTATGACTTTGAGATATGGCAAATGGATGTTAAGACTGCCTTCTTAAATGGTTACTTGGATGAAGAAGTCTATATGGATCAACCTGAAGGGTTCATTGATCCAAAACATCCCAACCAAGTATGCAAGCTTCAAAGGTCCATTTATGGACTAAAGCAAGCATCGAGGAGTTGGAATAAACGGTTTGATGAAGAAATCAAAAAGTTTGGTTTCGTTCAGAATCCCGATGAGCCATGTGTATATCGCAAAGCTAGTGGGAGTAATGTTACTTTCCTTGTCTTATATGTAGATGACATATTGATAATAGGAAAACACATTCCAATGTTGCAAGATGTAAAATCCCATCTTGGAAAGTGTTTTGCTATGAAAGACTTGGGAGAAGCAGCATTCATTCTTGGAATCAAGATCTATAGAGATAGAACTAAGCGGTTGATTGGACTAAGTCAAAGTGCTTATATTGATAAGATCTTGAAGCGATTCAAGATGGAGAATTCCAAGCGTGGTATAGTACCAATGCAGGAAGGACTTGGTCTGTCGGTCAAACAAGGTGCTTCTACACCTGATGAGGTGAAGCGTATGCAAAGAGTCCCTTATGCTTCGGCTGTAGGATCTATAATGTATGCGGTGAGATGCACTAGACCCGATATAGCGTTCGCGCAGAATATCGTTAGCCGTTATCAACAGAATCCAGGTGAAAGTCACTGGACTGCTGTTAAGACCATTCTCAAGTACCTACGGGCTACTAGAGATTTGTTTTTGGTATATGGGGGAAATCCAGATCAAGAGCTCAAAGTGACCGGATACTGTGATGCTGGATTTCAGACTGATAGAGATGACACGAAGTCTCAGTCTGGGTACGTCTTCGTTATGAATGGAGGCGCTGTGGATTGGAAAAGCAAGAAACAAACCACAGTTGCTATGTCTGCAACAGAGTCTGAGTACATTGCTGCTTCGGAAGCTGCAATGGAGGCTGTCTGGATAAGGAAGTATATTTGTGGGCTTGATGTGATCCCCACAAGTAACTTGCCTATTGACATGTACTGCGATAACTCGGGTGCATTAGTCATCGCCAAAGAACCCGGAGTTCAGAAGGGCGCCAGACACTATGCCAGGAGATATCACTATGTTCGTGAGCAGATCGAACTAGGTGAAATCAAATTACTCAAAGTTCACACAGATATTAACTTAGCTGATCCTTTCACGAAAGCTTTGTCGAGGCCGAAGCTTGAAAGGCATGCCGAGGGCATGGGACTTAAATTGGCTGGTTAAATCATGTATGTCTGATGTTCGGTATTTGGATAAAGGACGTTAAGCAATTTCTGTTTATATAATGAAATAAAGTATTTGATATGTTTGATTTCATTTAATGGTTAAGTTGTGTCCTATATTTGCATGTTTAATCCTTGAGTACTTGTCAAGTATTCTAAATTGTCCATTGTCGATTAACTATATGGGAATATAGTTAAACTAAGACAAAATCTGAGTGATTGGTTAGGATGGTCCCACCAAACTCACATGGTATTCATTGGATGCATACTGGACTGACCCACTAACGAATTATCACTTTATGGATCGGCGTCATTAAGTGAAATTCGTAAATGGTTGCTTTACTTATCCTTAGACTTGAGATACAAGCAGGTCATGCATGTATGGATTGCACCTACTTGATATAGGTCTAACTATCCTGAATAAGGTAGTACAAAAGGGCTATTTTCAGTAAGTGTAGTGAAGTATGTGACTTGACACGTGTAGTCAAGAGGATTTGTTCCTTCAGCTTTGTGCTGAAGCAGATACCACTGGGCCCCTCATTGGACTAATTAAGATGTTTGCATGGCCGTGCCCAAATGAAATCTAGAGATGTCTCGATTTGCAATTTGGTAATCTTAAGTTAGTTGTGAGAATGAGAAACAGAATCGTTAAAGTATGAAATGACTTGATCCATATTCATATTTAACACGGTATCGGTAACAAAGGGATAGTAAATGACTGTACCATTTAAATACACTTTGAGAAACTGTACTTAAATATTTCTGGGAGCATTGGCGTGTTGCTAGACGCTAACCAATGTTATTACCTTTACTATTGCAAGCTCAAGTGGGAGCTGTAGGGATATGATCATGTAATAGTAAGCGTATGTCCGGAAGTTATTTAAGCCTACGGGGTCACACGTCTCGACACCAAATGTATTAATATTAATTAATGGTTAATTAATATTTATCACGAATATTTAACGAGGTTTCGTTAAAAACTGACAAGTTAATTGTTAACAGGGGTGTTAGTTGTAATTAGAAAGAGTTGTAATTGGATTACAATTGGGATGGGCTTTGTGATAAGCCCTTTAGGCCGAATTCGGTTTAGGGGATTATCACAATCCCTAACTTGGTTATCAAGTCTTTTAAACCTATAAATAGATCCTCAGGGGTTTAAGGTTTAGTTGCTGGATTGACTTGACAATAGTCCAAACCCTAATTCTCTCTCTACTCTCTCGAAATCGGCGACAAGGATAAACCCAAGGGGTTTTCGATTTCCTTGTGTGGTTCGACCAAGCCTACATCAAGAGGAGTTCGTGATCATTGCTAGCACATAGCATTGGTGTGTCGTGTGTGCGATCGTAGAGGGATTTACTTCAAATCCTCCAAGTGATCAAGTCTTGCCGAGCTAAAAAGGTACACGTTCTAATACCGGTTAATTAGATTAATTCATAGGATTCTTTCCGCTGCGTACTCGTGTTTTGATAAAAGTTATATAACCCAACATCCTTTTCTTAGGAGGCTTCGGTACGTCAGTAGTCGACGCTGCTGGTGGGGGAGTCTTCTTTTGAGTAGGCGCGGTAAGGTATCCTGAAAAGTCAGGACTCATTGGTGGTATGGGCTGACTTGGTCCACCCTCCTCTTTCTTGTTCCTGCTACTTTTGCTGCTTCCACTGTTCTTGCTGCCAGATTTTGAAGATTTTGCAAAGTTCCACATCTTTCACGGAGGTATTTGTGAATATAATTTTAATATACAGTAGAATATATATATATATTTACACAATATTTCGTGCACTCCTAGATTTTCATCAACTTATTTCATACTAACTTTTACCCATTGAATTCACTAGTGTACACATAAAATAACCATCGGTATCCACGTGTCTATTAGACTCGTCATATCATGAGGTACCTGTGGGTAATAATGACAGCGTGCACTTTCTGCAATTATTACCGACCTTACATCATGCTATGAGTAATCTAATATACCCGTTTCAACTTAGGTTAATACTTAACACGGAAGACCGTCGGCATCTATGTGTCTGTTAGGGTTCACCGAGTCTTAGTGCACCTGTGGGTAGGAATGGCAGTTTGCAAGGCTGTAACTTCTACCAACCTTACACTAAACCTCGATTACTTCTAACATACAAATTTTCAGCCTAGATCACAAATTGGTTCATGCAATAACTTAGAGGTCTAACTAGGCTCAAGCTTAGGGGATCTAAGAACGCCTAATTTGCTGGAACCTTTGGCTCTGATACCAACGTGTCACACCCCCCCCCCTCCGCCGCCCCCTACCAGGTGCAGGGGAGGGTGTGGGACTGGCTGTCCGCATCAGTTCCCGAGGTACCAACTAAAAAACAACACACAAGCATACATAACGGACATCCAGTCCTCACAGTGAAACTCTAGGCCGACTCTAAATGAGGATGCACAGAGCACCTCTTAGCCGACTTGATAGAATCGATAGCCACCGGATATGGCCCAGGACTGAACAAATAATAGATACATTATTACAAGGGAAACGTAGTCATAACAGGTCTTCAGAAACAAACATCATTCGTTTATTATACAGAGCCCTATCCATAGTGACAACAACCATCAGAATATTCCAAGTTCAGATTAGGTCCACACCTACACTTCCTTACCTACAACATAAGTCAATCACAAAGTCAACAAAATACGTTGTTGGTGAGTCGTAACTACCATCATCACATTAACAGTTTTCAACACATACAAATTATGAATTTATCATGCCGCACCCAAGGTCAACACTCAGATACTCTACGGGCACGTTGCGCGTAGCCATACGCCATCTACGAGTAGTTTTTAAGTTCAACATATAAGTACATATTCCCCCTAGTAAATTAATACTAGAGGATTCGAGTGAATATGGATCGTTCAACTATATCGGCCACTATAATCCCTTATATGTCTAGTGGTCTCAACCTTAATGACCAGAAAGTCTCTAATGACCCTTACAGGACATTCTGACTCACAGTGTTCGACAAGATAAGCATAACAGATATAACAGATACATCAGAGCAACCATGTGATCTCAAATAGTTAACTAATGAAGGAAGTCAGAGGACTCACAGCAATGAAGTCAGAAACAATATGCTAGATGGAAATCCGGGATTCAACTAGGATACCTTATCTTCGGTTTCTAGCGACCTATGAGAATTATCATGTGTATACGTGTCATATACAATGCTAATGCGTCCCATAACAATCTCAGGTTCAAAGTATCACTAATTACAGTCACTACATCAACCGGTTAAGTTTTTGGTTCACCTCAAAATTGACCAAACATTCTGTCATTTTCATTCATAGGCGTAACGCCTGGAAATTTACATTTCTGGGCGGTACGCGTCAAACTGTAATCCGAATTCCTGATTTCAAATCCGGGCGTACCGCGCTGATCTATGTATTTCTCGGCGGTGCGCTGTAATCTGTTGGTTCTGGCTCCTGTTTTATTTTTCTGGGCGTACCGCTCTGCATGCAGAGATTTTGGGCGGTACGCCCCTGTCTGGCCCGACTATTTTGTCTTTTAGTGCCATTTTTACATTTTGTCGTTTTTGGGCCAGAGTCATTTGGGTAATCCATAGTATACCATATTGGAGTTGTTCAGTAGTCCATTTTTGGTCCATAATCTTAACCAAAGCATAACCCCAATTCCCGAGCTTTCCTTTAATGGTAAGTTTCATCAATTCGAACCCCGTTTCATACAAATATCATTAGGGACAGAACTCTTATGTTTCAATGGCCATTTCCTCTTTAGACACACTGACCAAATCTGGTCTTATGTTATCTTAGCTCATAAAGTTTCTATTTATAGAAAAATCAACATGCATGCATAAATGGATAGTACCTTGTGGAGATTCCCTTGTACAATCAAGCTTCCAGATTTCCTTGCTCCCTTAGGTCTTCAATCGAGCTCTTAAGGACAGATTTGGGGCTGCATGTATGATCCATGATCATATTATGAGAGTATGATCATAAAGAAACCTTAAATAACTTCCTTAACCCAAAATCAAGATATCCTTACCTTCATTATTCTTGGATTCAGTTTCTACACACCTCAATCATCTCCCAAGTATGCTCACACTACTGAGTTAATGAGTAATCAAGCAATAGGTGAGGGTTACATCAATTTCATATAGCCTTGATATGAAAATGGTGATTAGAAAAGTTTACCTTTGATGATCAAACCTTCCACAATGCTCCTAAGGCTGGAAAGTGGTGGCAACAGAGCTCTGGGACAGCAATGAGGAGGTTCTGGTCGGATATGCAGAGAATCACAAGTGTGTAATGGCTATAAAGGCCAAATTCCTAGTTTTTAACGAACTGGAATCGAGGCGTACCGCCCCAAAATACTTAATTTGGGGCGTACCGCCCGGATTTTTAGGTAGCGGGTATGCGAGGATCCGATGGGTGCCGCAACCCGACCCATTTACCAAGCGGGTCACGTACCGCCTAGGATTTCCTAATCCTAGGCGTACCGCCTCAAATTGTGATTCAGAAATTTTTGAATATTTCTCATTTGAAAATTCCAGCTCGGATCATGTTTTAGGTACAAAGGTTACATGATAGTATTGATTCCTCATTATGGCATTATAGACTTGGTCATATAAGCAAGGCACGCATCAAGAAGCTACAAAATGTAGGGATTCTTGAATCCACAAATGCAGACTCCTTCAATGAATGCGAATCATGCTTATCTGGAAAATAGACCAAGTCACCGTTCACAAATGTTGGAGAACGGGCCAGTGGACCTTTGGGACTAATACATACTGATGTATGTGGACCATTAAGGACCACCACGAGAAATCAAGAAAGGTACTTCGTAACCTTCATAGATTATTATAGCATATTTGCTTATACTTATCTAATGAAGCATAAACATGAAACATTTGAAAAGTTCAAAGAGTTTCAATACGAAGTACAAAATCAGTTAAATCGAACTATTAAAATACTTCGATCTGATAGAGGCTGTGAATACCTAAGCACCGAATTCCTCGATCATCTAAAGGCCTGTGGGATTATTTCACAGCCCACTCCTCCTGGAACTCCACAATTAAATGGTGTGAGTGAAAGGAGAAATCAAACCTTGCTAAACATGGTTCGATCGATGATGTGTAGGACTAACTTGCCACACTCCTTCTGGGGGTATGCCCTTTTGACCGCCACTCGCTTAATTAATCTGGCACCGACTAAGAATATGGATAAAACACCATATGAGATATGGCATGGCTCTAAGCCTTAATTATCCTACCTCAGGATATGGGGTTGTGATGCTTATGTCACAAATGATTCTGACAATAAGCTCGATCCCGGAGGCGAAAAGGTAACTTTCGTCGATTACTACGGTAACTCTGGTTATTATTTTTACCATCCAGACTGCAAATTATATTTCCATCAAAAGGAAAGGTAAGTTCCTCGAAGAAGAATTTCTGAAACGAGGAACAAATAATAACCAAGTGGATCTTGAAGAAGTTCAAGAAACACGAATTCCTGAGAAAGTCGCTGCGTCTGATCAACAAGAAATTGTTGGACCATCAGACATAGACACAAGCATTCGCAGGAGTAGTAGAGTACGATGGGAATCAGATAGATATCTTGGATATCTAAATGGACCTGGATATCTAAATGGACCTGACGTATTATTAATGAGGATACATCTGAGGAACCTCCTAACTAAAAAGCTGCTATTTCAGATTCTGAATCTGAAAAATGGCTAGAAGCCATGAATGCTGAGATACAATCCATGCATGATAATCAAGTATGGGACTTGATTGAGTTGCCTCCTGGTTCTCGGGGCCGTATGCACCAAATGGATCTTCAAGAAGAAGACCGACATGCATGGAATTGTGCAAACCTATAAAGCACGGCTTGTTGCGAAAGGTTTTACTCAAACCCAAGGGATTGACTATGAAGAAACATGTTCGCCCGTTGCTATGATCAAATCGATCTGGATATTACTTGCCATAGCCACGTATTATGACTACGAGATATGGCAAATGGACGTCAAAACCGCTTTCCTAAATGGACTCCTCGATGAGGATGTCTATATGGTACAGCCTGAAGGTTTTGTAGATCCAAAATATCCTAATAGAGTTTGCAAACTGAATAAGTCCATTTATGGACTTAAACAGGCATCTCGGAGCTGGAATCTCCATTTTGATAAGAAAATCAAAGAGTTTGGTTTTGCTAAAAACGAAGATGAGCCCTGTGTTTACAGAGAGGCAAGTGGGAGCACTATATCATTCCACATATTGTATGTGGATGATATACTGATCATAGGAAATGATATACCCATGCTAAATGAAGTTAAGAAATGGCTATCTAATTGTTTCGCTATGAAGGATTTAGGAGAAGCTGCTTACATAATGGGAATAAAGATTCACAGGAATAGATCTAAGCGACTTCTTGGACTCAGTCACAGTACATACATAGATAAGATAATAGCTCGGTTCAACATGGAAAATTCCAAGAAAGGAAATGTTCCTATGACTAAAGGAACAGTGTTGAACAAATCACAAGCTCCTACTACGGACCTTGAAAAGAAGCAAATGGAAAAGATTCCATACGCTTCGGCTATTGGATCAATCATGTATGCTATGCTCTGCACGAGACCAGATGTCTCATATGCATTGTGCTTGACCAGTCGTTACCAACAGACTCCAAGAATTGCTCACTGGACTGCTGTAAAGAACATATTAAAATACCTTAGAAAAACTAAGGATGTGTTCTTGGTATACGGACAAACGGATGAGGAGCTCACTGTAAGATGTTACACTGACGCGAGTTTTCAGACTGATCGAGATGATTCTTGATCACAATCCGGATTCATATTCACTCTGAATGGAGGCGCCATTTCATGGAAGAGCTCAAAGCAGAGTGTTGTGGCTGGATTCCACAACCGGATCTGAATATATAGCCCCCTCAGAAGCTACAAAGGAGGCTGCTTGGATGAAGAACTTCATTACTGATCTTGACGTAGTTCCTTCAATAAAGCAACTCATCGAGATGCTCTATGATAACACAGGAGCCATTGCTCAAGCCAAGGAGCCTAGAGCATATCACAGAGCCAAGCATATTCTGAGAAAATTCCACTACATTCGAGAAGTACTGGAACGAGGAGATATCCGCATAAGCAAAGTAGACACATATCAAAACTTAGCCGATCCATTCACTAAGCCCATGGCTCAAGCTGCTCATGATATTCATAGAGAAGCTATATGACTTAAATCGGTTAACATGTTTTGATTTAGTATTTGGATGTACGAACATTAAATAGTTATTTATTATTCTTATTCCATTAGAGAATGCAATTTAAGAATTATATAACTGTGTTCATTTTTAATACGTTTAATTATCCAAGAAATTGTTCTAAATAGTCCGTAGTCGATCAAATATTGTGGGAACGATACTTGAATTAAGACTACTTTAACTTTTGAATCTCAAATGAGTTGACATTCAAACCTTAAAGGTCTTATTAGAGAATAACGCTGGACGTAACTCACATCAAATGAAACTCCATGGATAAAGAGATTTCTTTGATTAAAGGTATACTCAATTGTGTCCTTTGACCTGAGACGTATACTAGAACTCTCGTTTACCAAGGTCTATTCTTTGATTGTAGTCAACCGCTGTCGCGTAAATGCCAGTCATAAAGGCTACTTTTGGGAATAGATCTGAAGTTCAGTGGGAGTTGTATACGGGCAATACGGGATTCTGTAATATTGTGTAATTCATTACATAATAGCTAGACATCATGGCGCCCTCGTTGATTCAAGTGATGAGTGTGAGGCCTCACCCAAACTTACTGTGTGTTTGATTGGATCACTGAGTCTAGAACGAGAAAATGATTGAACATAGTATGAGAATCATGTCTCATAGTTCATCAGATGTCTTATACAGAAAGGATCAACTGACTTTACACATACCTTAAGTCCTAAGTATTTTGTCCGGACTACAAATATACCTTGGCTGACGACTTAAAGCGTCGTGACTGGTTGGATAGTCATGCATAACTAGAGTGCCTCTGACTGTACACGTTAAAATTATCTGGATCAGTCCAAGTGGGCGTTTGTTGGATATTAATGTCCAGATCTAACAAATTAACGTGACCGACCCGGTCATTGACCCGTAAGAGTTACACTAGGGGTCAACGTGTCAGGAAATCTGAATTAATTTATTAATTGGTATACGAATGAAACTTAATTACTAAGTTTAGTAATTGGTGGATAATTATTTAATTACTAAAATTGTTTAGTTAATTAAATAAATGGTTCATTAATTAATTAATTGTATTTATTTAAATTATGACTTTAAATAAATTAGATAATTGATTAATTAGTGGATAAATGAGAGGTTTTAAATAAAATAGTTTATTTAAGAGATAATTGAGATTAAACTAGTTTGGATTGGATTCAAATGGGTTTAGGATCAGTTATAAATATAACTGATCCTGAGGGTTTAGGGTTAATCCAGTTGCAACCAAAACAAAACCCTAAACCTCTCTCTCTACTCTCCCTCTCTGCGATCCGGTCGATAACCCCCTCGGGTTCGACCACCACCGACCGCCGGCCTCACACGCCGCCAGCTGCCGTCAGCCGCAGCCCGACCGCCGGCCCTCTTCCGATCGCACCACCATGGTACCGCCGCCACGCCAACACCATTCTGGCCACCGCTGCTGTCCACGCCGCAACCGTCACCACCGCTACCGCTGCCACTCACGGCGGCGGCTCACGACGGCGCACCGCCGCCGTCTCCGCCACCGTCTGCCGCTGCTGCCGCCCCGACGATCCCGTCCCGCTGGTGGCCTTGTCCACTCTATCCGGTGAAGCTGTCACCGGATTCCGTCGCCGCCCTGCCTCCGGCGATCGGAGCACCACCGTCGCCGGCCACCGCGTCGCCGCCGATTGTGTCCTTCGAGCATGGGGTTTCTAACCCCGGTTCCAGTTTGTGCTTCGGGACGATTCCGCTGTTATCGGAATTCATGTATCAAGATCCACCGGTCACCCAGTTTCTTGGTGACGAAGTAACTCACCCGGTCAACTCAGTAGAAGACTTGACGATGAAGTTTGACTCCACGGTTTCGTTCAACCCTAGCGACGACATGTTGAATCCCGGTGTCTCGAACGGTTGTTCGGATCCAACTAAGGTATATCTAAATTATTTAGATATTTATTTGTGTCATTGTATTTATTTTCGTGTTTGCGTGTTCATGGTGATTAGATCCTGTAACGGTTTTATGGTTTTCGCGTATTAATAAAAATTAATGTTTCCGCTACGTTAATCTGTTAATATATATTTATTTGGTTAAATATAAATATATATATATATTGTCTAGTAAAAAAAATTACTAAACGGGAAACCCGAACACCACTATAAAACCCAACACTTTCAACGTCTAATGAACGATGTTTTCCTCCCTTATTTACGTAAATTTGTGTTGGTCTTCTTCGACGACATACTTGTTTATAGTACCACTTGGCATTCTCACTTATTGCATTTCAGGACAGCTTTGCAGGCTCTTCTTCAACATATACTGGTCGCTAAGTTGTCCAAGTGTCAATTTGGGCAAACTTCCATTGCCTACTTGGGCCATATTATTACCCTCCAGGGATTAGCTGTTGATCCCGCCAAGATCAGTGCCATCCCTTCTTGGGCCACCCTGTCTACCGTGAAAGAAGTTCGAGGTTTTTTGGGGTAATCCAGATATTACCGTCGTTTCATTTAAAGGTATGCAACTATGGCGAGTCCTCTCACTGATTTGCTTAAAAAGGAACCCTTCCTTTGGACTCCTGCTTGCGCTACAACTTTTAAACAGCTCAAAACAGCCCTTACTTCCACCCCGGTTCTCCGTCTTCCCGATTTTTCTCAAGACTTCACAGTGGAAACTGATGCCTCAGCGATGGGCATAGGGGATATTCTTTCACAAACAAAGCAACCTGGAGTTTTTTAGTCAGAAGTTGGCACCTCGAATGCAACACGCTTCCGCTTACTAGAGGGAGACGTTTGCAATCATTAAGGTCGTCGCCAAATGGCGTCAATACTTACTACGTCGACCTTTCACCATTATCAGTAACCAAGAACCCCTCAAGAACCTCAAGGATCAGGTTATTCGAACTCTTGATCTGTCACACCCCAACCGCCAGCGGAATATGTCGGGGCGCAATGATTTTCCAGATGCACATGACAACTAGATTAAGTTGTAATACTTAAACATGCCTTTTTTTCATTAATCAAGTAAAGATATTGTACAATAAAGTTAAACATGCGAAATACATATCAAACTGATTTAAAGCCTTTAATCTAAGTCCAGCAATTCTATCGTGATCACATCAAAGCTCAAGTAAAAATTCCTGCAACATGTATAAAATCAAGTGTCAACTACAAAAGTAGTTGGTGAGTAAACACAAGTTTAAATAATATACGTATAATTTCTATAACAGCGATATATGTATAACCAGATATTTTCATATACATAGTCAAACAAGTAATGAGTTAGAGCTAATAAATGAGCGCATCAAACCCTAGACAACTAAGCTTCCAATCACTTGATGCCTCCAAGCAGGCCAAGTGGGCTGTCAAACCAATAGATCTATTAGTGTAACCCCGACTCGATGTGTTAATGAGTACGCTTTGAGTTCGAGATATAGAGTTAGAGCACAACCAATCACAATAATCCACACAAATTTAACATACATAGAACGTATCCAATCAACATGTAATCGCGTTTGTGTTTTAGAGAAATGATTTTGAATAGAGATACATGTTACACCCCAAAAAGGTTAAAAGATAATGCAAGTATGATTTCTCACAACTCAGATTATCATTCGAATGAATCACCATTAGAAATGATAATACGAATTGAATAGTCATAACCAACAGTATTAAAGGAGGGGAAATTTAGTGGATACTCACCTGACAAGTAGATCGGAAACAAGAGATAGAACCAATCGTGAGAGGTAACAATCTGGAAATTACCCTAATAAAATGAACATGCTAAATGAATATAGGGAATCATAATGATTATAGTTCTAAGGGCACGAGGAACTTAAGGGGTGTTAGGTCTTATTTGATTAAAAGACCATTTTACCCTTTATCGGGAAATTAGGGTTTAGTGATAATATGAAGACGCGCATTCCTATAAGTAAACGCTCACACCAGGATCGCCCAGTGAGGTATGCCTAGTTCCCAGTTGGGATTTATGCGACACCCCCGCTTTGCCAGAAACCCCAGAGTACAGGCGCTTACCATTCCGGTCCGCACGAACTTCTAAGTATTCGATTAACTCGGTAGTTTTAATACTTTATTATTTATCACTTTTGGACTCATATTCACTTATTATATATATAAACATGATCTAAGACAAAAAACCAAGTCCTAATACCTTCCGGTTTGTTTAATATTAAATAATTATATTCAAAACCCTAATTTTGAGATATTTATCAAATAAATAGCAAACTCTTTTATTAAAGGAAATAAATTTAGGGCTTTTGCTTAAAATATTATTTTATAATATACCTTAAAAGATTAGTCCTAAATTTAACCCGTTTGTTCCATTTTGGCATAACAACGTCATGAAAACCCTAATTTCAATGTATATTTTAAATTAATATCAAAACATTTTATAAAATTGTATAAACTTAGGGTTTTATTCATTATAATATATTATAATATTTCTCAAAATAGTAAACCTTAATTAAATACCTTTTACTCAATTTGGGCAGAACAATGACCCGAAAACCCTAATTTGGACCGATTTTTAGATAAAATACCAAACATTCCCAAAACTTGAAATTACCTTAGGGCTATCTTAAAACACATTATTTTAGGGTTACCTACAAAAATCCAGACCCTAATTCCAACCCGATCACCCAATTTTAGCAAAACAAGCTCAAGAACCCTAATTTTTTATACATTTTTAGAAATCATACTTAGACACAATATTATCAAAAATTGAGATAAGTTATTGTTAAGCATACCTAATAACGTAGGATTGCAGAATTTCAGCTCTTAACACCTTCTGGTTTGGACAAATTTTGATGATGAAGTTTTGGTTGCGGGTTAAGGGTTTTTTGAGATGAAGAATTCAAAGTTGGTGATTGATTTAGGATGGATTGCTTCGGTATTTATAGTGTTTAGGAACGCAGGTGGATGCTACACGTTCCTATGGTGAGTAATCAGGGAAAAACGACACGTATTGCACGAAATTTGGGATGCAAGAAACGAAATCGTGGCAAAAAACTCGTCCATGTGCAGGAATTGGGTGGAGGTACGCGACAGGGGGGGGGGCTGGCTTCGTGACCCGCCAAGAAGTTTGGCCAATTGGTAGTTTTGGTCCCTGCACTTCTGATTTACAGTTTAACCCCTGGACTTCTATTCTGTGCGATTTTAACCCCTAAACTTTGAGAAACTTAATATTTTATGCCCAAAAATAGTTTAGAATAATTTCTCATGATTTCGTAAGTCTCGGGACACGCGTAACGAGGTATATAAATACGTTTTTAATATATATTTATTTTCTTTTTTAACCGTTCGTCCTTGTTTTAATTCGTTAGCCTCTAAAATTTTACGAGTGACTTATATTGACCTTATAAAACACTAAGGAACATTAAAATATGATTTTTGAAATTTACGTGATACCCGGTTATTAACGGAATTGCACGAAAAATGGTAAATTCATTTAATTGCGTTTTAATTAGCAAAATTGCTCAATAATTTAACCAATTGGTTTTAATGTTATAAAATGTTTGTAGGATATTTCAAAGTATATATTTTGAGACTAAAGCCCCGAGATTCCCGGTAAACGATAAATCGAATACCGAAATCGCGTAAAAACCAAAAATCGCTTTATTTTTGTTTTAAGAAAATCGTTTAACCTAAAATTTTGCAAATTTATTATTTTGTTTTCAAAAATGATTATCGAGTATCCCGAACAAGATTTAAATGTATAACTTATAAAATTTCTTCTGATAATCGTTAAATAAAAACTCGATTTGCGTGACAAGTTCAAAGTTGGGTCGGGTTTTGTAAATGGGTCGGACATGGATGTTACAGTCTCCCCTACTTCTGGAAATTTCGTCCTGAAATTAGAAGGGATATTCGAGATAAGAGGAAGGAATATATCAATGGTGATATGGAATTTGATACAAGCAACAACCAATGGTCAGTTCTAAGTTTGATTCTTAATTCATTTTTATAGTACCTTCGATGCTTATATATAGGTTGTACCGCAGCTAACCCACCACACCTATAATACTTTAAAAATGCGCTAGTAACCTACGGAGAACTACCATTTTCCAAATAATGGATGAACTTATGATTGTAACAACACGATAGAGATTGAATAACATTAGATATGGTGGATCATGATTACACGATTATCCGTAACAATCAGATTTATAGATTTGATTTATCACCGTCTCCCCTACTTCAGGGAAAAGACCGGTGGAATATGAGGAGAGTAGTGGGGGTAACATGATTTACATTTTAAATTGTTGAAACTGATATTTTGACATTAAGTCAAGAATATCATTCCACACAATAAAATGGGATCACAGATTTCCTTAACAAGAGAACGCATCGGGTATTGGTGAGCTAGATGGGTAGCGAGCCACATCTAATTCACCCACGAGATATGAGGTCTAGTTAATAATCTGGATTAGAAATTGGCTAAAACCCAAGATTAACGTCTATGACCAAAACCAAATGTATGCTAAGCTAGCATCACACACAATTGTTTAGGTGTAGTACGTATAAGTCTTGGACTGGCCAGAGAAATCAGAGATACTTTATGATCTAGAGCAAATTCAATCATTGTCATTTTAAGGCGATAATAATGTAAGAGGAGTGTTAACAGGAATACTTGATTAATCCATTTGAGGAAAAGATATTGATATAACACGAAATTATCATATAAATGAAACACCATTCAAATAATAATTCGAATTGATAGAAATGCAACTCATTATTTGAATGAATCACCATTCAAATGATACTGTAATTTTTGATATCATAATCTTCCCTTTATTAAGATCTATAGGGGAACCAAGACCAGATTAAATCATGGTTTTGAGAAAGTTCAGGAATTTATTCCGTATAGAGATAATGCTAATGATGAGAATTGATCTGGAGAAGATAGGCGATTCTGTGAATTCTCTTGAAGATGTCGCTAATATAAGAGCTTCGATATTTGGTGATTGAGTCCATTTAACTAGTGATGTACATTCGAGATGTGTCATCTTTAATGAACGGGTGTTCCTTAAAGTGGGGAACTAGATCGAATGATTTTTGATAAAGTGATATTTTAATAAGGATGCCACGTATTCGTTATTTTTGTTTTAAGCAAATCGTTTAACCTAAAACTTTGCAAATTTATTATTTTGTTTTCAACAATAATTATCGAGTATCTCGAACATGATTTAAATGTATAATTTATATAATTCTTCCGATAATCGTTAAATTAAAACTCGATTTGCGTGACAAGTTCAAATTTGAGTCGGGTTTTGTAAATGGGTCGGACATGGATGTTACATGATCAACACAAATGGCTAGGTAAACTATTAGGATTTGACTTTGACATCCTCTACCGACCCGGCAAACTTAATGCGGATGCGAATGCATTTTCACGGGTTTCTAGACCTAGTTTTCTGGCCTATTCATCGCAGGAACCTATGTTTTTACGGTCCCTTCGGCAAGCGACCGCTCAAAGTCCAGAATTACAGCCACTTATATAGTCTATCATCGCAGTACCGTTTGCTCATCCCAACTACACAACCAAAGACGGGTTACTCTTATTTAATGGTCGGCTCGTAGTTCCCTCGGGATCCCCCCTATGCACTCAATTGCATACCGAATTCCATTTCTCTGTTACCAGTGGTCATGCGAGTGTTACGTGTTGCTTTCATCATTTCTCGTCTAATTTTACTGGAAAAATATGCGTCGGGATGTGAAACAATTCATTGTTCAATGTCACGTGTGCTAACAGACAAAGGCATCTTCTCATCCCCCGGTTGGCCTACTACAACCACTTCGAATTCCTAACTTAGTGTTTGAAAGTATTGCCATGGACTTTATAATCGGAATTCCATCGTCTCAGGGAAAATTCGTAATTATGGTGGTAATTGATAAACTTTCAAAATATGGCCATTTTATAGCTCTACCCACCCATTTTAATGCTTCCACTATTGCTTTAGTGTTTGTTTAAGAAATTGTTTGCCTTCACGGCATTCCAATTGACATTCTTTCCGATTAGGACCCTCGTTTTTTGTCTGACTTCTGGAAAGAACTTCATCGCCTGCAAGGTACCACCGTCTCATTCAGTACGGCGTACCATCCACAATCTCATGGACAAAACAAAGCACTTAACAAATGCTTGGAAATGTTCCTTCGTTGCTACGTCCCTAATCAGCCTAAAGAGTATCTTCGCTTCTTACCGTGAGCGGAATTTGGGTAGAATACTTCTTTTCAAAAAGTTGCCAAGTTAACTCCTTTTGAAGTACTTTATGGCCGATAACACCCTACCATGACTCGTTATCTACATGATTCAACTGGTAACTCGTTAGTTGTCGAGCATTTACTGTCTAGGGACGCTATCCTTCAGACACTAAAGTCTAATCTTTCTAAATCTCAACACCGAATAAAAGAATTTGCTGATCGGCATCGTCGGGAGGTTACTTTTCAGATTGGGGACTGGGTCTATGTCAAGTTACAACCCTTTCGTCAGGACTCTATTCGTCTCTTTCGTCACCACAAGTTGGGTTGGCGCTATTTTGGGCCATACCAAATCACTTCTCATGTTGGAACTGTTGCTTACAAACTTAATATGCGCGTTACGGCTCAGATTCACCCTGTTTTCCATATTTCTATGCTTCGGGAGTGTGTAGGACTTCCCGATCACCAGGTTACTCCCTTACATATGGTCCACTCTTCCCATACTTTCATTTTGCAGCCTACATCAGTGTTGGGTAAATGCACCATCATTCGAGCGGGTGAACCGATTCAACAATTTCGGATTCTCTGAGAGGGCTTATCCGAGTCAGAGGCTACCTGGGATGTTAGAGCAAGTTTCTGTGTGGCCGTTACTATGCAAATAGATTAGCAAACTATGTGGTTAAAATGATCTGAACATTTGACACACTGATCTGAAAATATGACACAATGATCTAAACATTTGACACAATGACGTGTATTTGACACAATGACTTACTAGGAAATCGGAAGAGTATATTTAAAAAAAATTTATATAACAACACTTACGCGTTTTAAATATAAAAAAAGCGCGCCTTTTTCAGGTGTAATTTTTTTCAAAAAAATAATATCATGAGTTATGAAGGTTTAAAAACTGAAGGGAACTTGATAAAAAATAAAAAAAATATCCTTCCAACATTTTTTTTCTATGTATATATACACATAAAAACTTTGGGCCGTAGATCTTGATTTAATTAAAGATCTAATGGTTTAGATGTACATTTCTAGGATTTTATTCTTTCTAGCATAACTCCACCCTATATATATATCGAGCCTAGGACATAAAAGTTCATTAGGGAACACGAAAAAATGAAGAACCAGAGCACCAATTCATTTTCTAGGTTTCACATGTGAGATGTGATAATTTACATGTAAAACAACATTAGTTGATCATCTATAAAACCAAACAATATAAATATTTGGTTTTTTAAAAGATATGTTTTTTTTGGATTTGTTCCCCGGTTCACAAACTTTTCTTCTATATAACACACAGAAAATGGGGAACCATGAAACTAGTTTATTTTCTATGTTTCACATATGGAATGCGATAATTTACATATAAAATAACATTAACTGATCATCTCTAAAACCAAATTACATAAAAGTTTGGTTTCCTTCAAGGATAATGGTTCTTTTAAAAATGTTTCACAGTTCTTCATTTTTTTGGTGTTCCCCAATGAACCTTCCCATATACACATTATATTTTTTTATCCAAACACAAAACATTTAGCACATGAGTTGGTGGTGTAATGAGTATAGTCGTGTAACTCAACCTTAATGTCCTAGCCTCGATACTTTTAGCATTTGACTTCTAATTTTAATGTCATTACACAGTTTCTTTGTATTTCCGTTCTATTTATGTTGCTTTATAGCAATATAAATGTTTGGTATGCCCGCTTTATCTCTGTGGTAACGCGTGAATAGTAAATCTAGTTTCAAATAAGAATAAAAAGACATAACATAATACACCGTCGTCTACTTCGGATGATCTCTAGCCATTAGCCAAGCCGTGAGATCTTCAAAATCCGTAGCCTCAGTGGAACGGCTAGTAGCTTGAGCCATTGTCAAAACACAGTTATCATTCCACCTTATTTCACGGTTGTTGCTGATGTTCTTGTAAGTACCGTGAAACTTTCAGTATTCTTTCTCATAGCACGTCAATTCCCGTCACCAACGATGAGGTCCATGCAGCCCTGTTCTGTCTTCTTCCACTTCTCAGGTTCCTGCAAAACATTAACGATGTGATAACCACATCCAGTGTCAAATACCCATGAATTGGAGGAAACGGTGAAAAGTTCAATAACATTTATTGACATACCTGATGAGCAACCCTTATTATGGTTCTTGGTCATCTTCAGCTTTGCAAGATAAACGGGACAGTTGCGACGCCAGTGTCCCATTTTGTTGCTCTCATAGCACATGCGCTCCTCGGGAGGCTGCACCTGTGGTTTCTTGCCTTTTCCTTCTTTAGCCTTCTTGACTTTGGAGATCTTTGAATTAGCAACTCTGAGCACGTCCGGTGTGGTCCTGATCTTCACGTTGGGTATCAACGGAATGACCTCCTCGATCGACTGAGCCGAACAATTAATCGCAAGAATACGATAATGTTCAAGCAAAGATCTGAGTACTACATCAAGAGCCATCCCGTTAGAGATGGAGTAGCCAAGGTCGATCAGCCTGTTGCGATATGCTTTCATCAGCATGACATGATCGTATGGAGCGGAGTCGTTAGCCATAGAGCGGTTCACGAATTGTGAAAGTGCATTGGCTCGCTCAGTCCTCTGACCTAACTCAAATAAATCCTTGAGTTTACGAATGATGTCATAAGCAGACATCCCCATGAAATTGTACCGATAATCCTGAGTCATGCTAGATAACATCAGGTCAGTGACGTCCTTATCATCGTCAGTGTGCTTTTGGAGCTCGGACCGTGAGTTCTCATTTAACAAGTAAGATGGAATACTCGCGATCGGTCGGTCAATGACATAGAGTTTCCCGAAGAGCCTTAAAAGGTTCCTCAGGGTAGTCTGCCATGCAAGAAAGCCTGTCTCAGTGAAGGGGTCGAGTTGTACCATTGAACTTAATGGAGGTGAGTTTTCTTTATCCTTTTGAAATAAACAAAGTAGATTTAATCAATTTTTTTGATGTTTTATATTTCTTTAAAATAAGTTGGTAAAGTTTATTTTAAGAAATCGAGAATTCGTGTAGACGACATTACTTCAGACCGCCAAATGAGCCTCAAGAGCAAAAGCGTGTAAACAAACTGACAACGGTTGTCAATTGTGAGACTCAAGTCACAACTCTCGGTATGAGGCCGCTATATACATACAATTGTATTTTGCGATACGTTTAGCCTCATCCGTGCCCACTCTAGCAATATACATCCGTGGCGCGGTGTTGAAATACTCTAACACCACGAACATATACGTTTAGAGCGATAGTAATCCTAAATGGTCGAAGTGATGACACGGTGTTGAAATACTCCAATGTCCTCACCTTAGAAGGTACCCTCGGCACCAAGTGTGGTGTTGAAATACTCCAACACTGATGCTCTGGTAAATACGTTCCAAGTTCGACTTGAGATAGGATGGCACGAACTATCAGTTATTAAGAATTACCAAATAGGGATATTAATTAATTTTAATATTTGATTTCCGTTAGACATGAACGATAAAACCCTATCACCACTCGGGACTAGTAAATTAATTTAACCTAATTAAAATTACTAAGTTGTCGCGAATGGCACATTGTGTGTTAAACGTCATAAGGTCTTGATCTCGCTCGAGCCATATAAACGAGATCATGAGGGACATATTTAATATAAAAATTAAATACAATAAATGGTGAACAACCAAGGAGGCAACTCTTTGCGTTCTTGGATCCGATTCAGCTCCCACTTACTTCGACATCCCTCTGGCGTGTGTCGAGTCTTTGATTCTTGGTTTTATACAAAATTTACAATTACAAAAATTGTAACCTAGCTTTAAATATTGTATAACTTTGAAACCCTAAAACAGGGTCCAATAAACCAAAATTCGAAAAACATAAATGGGCCAAAACAATTGGGCCAACCAGAGAAAAATAAAACACGCCACGACATAAACAATTATGCAATTTTGAAATTTAGGGGTCGGCCGTTAACACACAATAAATAAAATTATATAGAATTAAAATTAATCAAGTAAAATTAATTCTAATTCGCAATTTGGATTTAAGTCGAAATTTGCGAACTACCGGTTACGAAGAAACCGGTTCTGGTTTACGCGCGGTGATAATGGCTCTGATACCACTGTTGGGATTTACAGTGGATATCCGGGTTACCGATTTTAATTTAATTAAAACCGATTTAATATATAAATTAATACCAGATTAATTTAGCAGCGGAAACGATTTAATTTAAACACGTGGACATAACTGTAACATGATCAATCACCGTACACGACAAACACAGATAAATAATTTACTTAAAATAAATAAATAAATTAATTAATTAAATATCTAAACAAGTTAGATATACCTTGGCGGGATCCGAGCAACCGCTCGAGACACCCGGATTCAACGGGCTCGCGCTAGGACGAACTGAGACTTCTGACTCGAACCTGCGAGACAGATCATCGACAGCGGCGGCGGCGGCCATAGGCGGCGGTGGCGGTAGTGGCGAAGGTGGTGGTAGGGATACCACTGGTGGTGGTGACAAAACTTCTGTAGGGATATGATCACGTATAAATAAACGTATGCCCGGAAAGTATTTAAGCCTACGGGGTCACACGTCTCGACACTAATGTATTTGTATTAATTAATCAGTTAATTAATATTTATCACGAATATTTAACGAGGAGTCGTTAAAACTAACAGTTAATTGTTAACAGGGTGTTAGTTGTTAATTAAAGAGAGTTGTAATTAGATTACAATTAGGAAAGGCTTTGGGAGTAGGCCTTAAGGCCGAATTCGTGAAGGCCTCCCGATCCCAAACCCTAGCTTGTTTTCCAAGTTCCTAAAACCTATAAATAGACCCTCTTGGTTTAGGGGGTGCATTATACCTGATAAGTGCAAACCCTAATTCTCTCTCTTTTCTCTCTAAATTTCGGCAAAGGAAAAAGAATCCAAGGGATTCGAATTTCTTGTGGTTCGACCAAGCCTTCATCAAGAAGAGGAGTTCGTGATCAAGTACTAGCATACGTACATCGGTGTGTCGTGTGTGCGATCGTAGAGGGATTTACTTCAAATCCTAGAGGATCTTCTCTTGCCGAGCTAAAAAGGTACACATTATCTATCCGGTTAGTTAGATTAATTCATAGAATAAAATCCGCTGCGTACTCGTGTTTAAATCGATAATTAGTTATATAACCCAACAGTGGTATCACGAGCCACCTATGATTTTAATTAATTACCGGGAATAAAAACTTGGAGGGGGGGGGGTAACCAAATTCGATTAGAAACAAGCTTTCTAATCAAAATTCTAGCTTTTCGATCCACATAAAATCGTCTTTTACAATAGGAAAATCGGTTTCGCAAATTGGTAAAAACCTAATTCGATCGAAAACTATTTACGACACGCGGTTTGTTTCCGATCGGAAACCCTAGTTTCCGATCGTAAACCCTAATTTTTTGACTTGATCGTATCGTAAATCGTAAACTCAAGGTCGACGGAATCGAAAACTGTTATCCCGATCGGAAACCCTAATTCCGATCGAAATCTAAATAATGGATCGAAAACGTCTAGCCGAATCGGAAACCCTAATTTTAGGTCTAAAATTCGATTCTTGTGATCTAAAATTAAGAACCCTAGTTTTTGTTATTTGATAATTGTTTAAACAACATGTTGTACCTTTATAAAAGATGTTAAAAGAAAGTAAAAACCATGAAGTTTCATGCAAATCGTTCATGGTTATTACTTAGATCAAAGAGAATTAAAATTAAAATTAAAATTATGTTAGATAATTAGAAACCCTAAGATTATGTGATTATTTGTCATAATTGTGACATAATAAAAGGTTTTATTGCAAATATATTTTATGAAAATCAAAATTTGTTAATAAACTATTGAAATATGATTTTGTTTATAAAAATAAAATTTGTGTCCTAAAACTCAAAAGAAACACCGGCTCACCCATTTGAACACACTCTAAGAGAGGTATAAGTCGGGTCGCCATGCTTCCCTAAAGTGGATAGGTTTTTAATTGCAAAAGTGCAAACCTCACCCCTACGCTTCTTTGTGTGTTGCGAATGGAGCTACCGAGCTCTTTTGATTTGGAAGACAAAATAAGAATTTTTATAAACACATTATGTAGTGAAGATGTGCATGAATCTTCACACATAACATTTTTGATCACACATCAAAATTGTTTTGACCCAAACCAAACTTAAGTCTTTGCCATCCACCTTGAAAAGGACACTTGTGGATGTCATCTTACTCATTGGTACACAATGGTAAAATGGCATTTGCATGGCAAATTCCCACTCATTGGTACACAATGGTGGACAATTTGTGCGTTCTTAGTTGGACGACTTAAAGCAAGCTAGGCAGTGAGACCCTTGGCCCGTGGCAAAAGATGGGATGAAACATGACTACAAATTACTTGGTGCAAGATTCACAAGTGTTATTTGTAGGTCCCATAAAATCTAGGAATTGTACTTGGAATACAATTATTGATCGTCACTTACCTTTTGAGTGCATCATTTCTAGCATATCAACTGATGAAATGATGGCATGTCAATTGGATCCTAGCCTTAATAAGCTTAATTGTTTAAAAGTGTTTAAACATTGGGTAATTAAATTTATTAAGGAAAAGATTATTGAAAATACTGATTTTTGAACTTAATTTGTTTTGTAAATGGCAACAAACCCTCCTCAAAACAATGTTGGTCATGTTTTTCGTCAAATGTTTGAAAGAGAAAAGCTGAATGGATCTAACTTCAATGACTTGTATCGTCAACTGAGGATCGTCCTTAGAGTTGAACGGAGGACCGATATCCTTGAAAATCATTGGCCGACCGAGCCAGCTGCTACTGCTACTGATCAAGAGAAAGCGTTCTACAATGCTGAGTATAGCAGATACGATGAGGTTGCTTGCATGATGATCTCGAGTATGACTCCCGATCTTCAGAAGCAATACGAATTTCATACACCTTGTGATATGATCAAAGAGATAAAGAAGATGTATGAAAAACAAGCGGGTGTTAAATTGTTCGACCTAGTTGTTGAACTCCACGACTTGAAGCTTGAAACTGGTAAATCGGTCAGTAGTCATGTGCTCAAGATGAAGAGCTACTTTGACAAATTAGAATCGCTCAATTATAGGTATAATCAGGCTGTGGCAGTTGGCATGATCCTCAAATATCTTACGAAGGATTATGAGGGTTTTGTGCGCAATTACAACATGCATAGTATGACTAAAACTATACCTGAGCTTCATGCTATGCTTGTCGTGTATGAGAAAATGATTCCTAAGAAGGCCACTGAAACACCCCAAGTTCTTATGATCAAAGGGGGAAAGATCCAAAAGGCTAAACGACCACAAAAGGCGAAGGGCAAGAATGACGGTAAGGGAAAAGGCAAGGCAGTTGCGCTTGTTCCTAAAACCAAGCAAACCCCTCTGGCCGCAAAAGAGCATCCGGCTAAAGACCAGATCTGTCACCATTGTGGTGAAGTTGGACACTGGAAGAGGAACTGTCCTACCTATCTAGCTGAGTTGATCAAGAAGAGAAAGAATACTAGTGGGACTAGTACTTCAGGTATCTTCACAATTGAATTATTTTCCTTTTCTAAGAGTGATTCATGGGTGTATGACACTAGCTGTGGAACTCACATCTGTAATTCGTTACAGGGTCTTAGAAAGAGGAGGAAACTAAAACTTGGAGCTTTGCAGTTGTTCGTGGGAAATGGTTTGCCAGCAGCTGTGGAAGCTATAGAAGAATATCATTTAATTCTGCCTTCTGGGTTAATTATTGTATTAGACAATTGTCATTATGCACCTTCTATTACTAGAGGCGTTATTTCAGTTTCTTTGTTGAAAAACCAAGGATTTATTAATGCATTTAATAATATCGGTATTTCAGTTTCTAAAAATAATGTTCATAATTTTGATGCTATTCCTTGTGATGGCATTTATGAAATTGATATGCCTGGTTGTGTTTCAAATAATTCAATGTACAATGTCAGCAAACGAGCGAAAACTAGTTTGGACTCTACCTATCTTTGGCACTGTCGTCTTGCCCATGTTGGCAAAAACCGCATTGAAAGACTTCAACGTGAAGGGATCCTACAATCAAATGATGAATCATTTGATAAATGCTTTTCCTGTATCTCAGGAAAGATGACAAGAAAACCCTTTCCGAACAAGCCGCAAAGGGCTAAAGAACTACTTGGACTCGTTCATACTGATGTTTCTGGCCCATTTAGACATGTGTCAAGAAGAGGTGCTAGCTACTTCGTGACTTTCACGGATGATTTCAGTCGTTATGGTTATGTTTACTTCCTTAAACATAAACATGAAGTGTTTGAAACATTCAAAGAGTTCAAGAACGAAGTAGAAAATCAACTCGGAAAGACCATCAAGATCCTTCGATCGGATCGTGGTGGAGAATACTTAAGCCAAGAGTTTAGGGATTATCTTAAAGCATGTGGAATTGTCCAACAGCTTACTCCTCCTTACACTCCTCAGCATAATGGAGTGTCTGAGAGGACGAATCGAACCTTAATAGAAATGGTGAGGTCGATGATGAACCTTACAACTCTCCCAATATCATTTTGGGATTTTGCTCTAGAAACCGTTGTACGCGTTCTAAATATGGTTCCAACTAAGAAGGTTGAAAAGACACCGCATCAATTGTGGCATGGAGAAGTCCCTGTGTTGTCTTACTTAAGAGTCTAGGGATGTGAGGCACTTGTGAAGCGTGATACGCCTGACAAACTACAACCCAGGACTACTAAGTGCATCTTCGTGGGATACCCAAAGGAAACAATGGGTTACTACTTTTATAATCCTTCCGAAAATACTGTTCGTGTTGCTCGATATGCTGAATTCTTTGAAAAGAATTTTATAGCTCAAGAGAACAGTGGGAGAATTGTAGAACTACTAGAAGATGTGTCACCTTCTGAAACAACTAGCAATCATCAACTTGGGGGGGAATGTTCAAAGTGATGAACCTCAAGTCAATGATGTTGCGATTCCACTTCGTAGATCCGAAAGGGTCATACGTAACCCGGATAGATGGATTGGTCTAGTCGAATCCGAGAAAAACATATCAGGAGATCTCGATGAGCCTCCGAACTTCAAAGCTCCATTATCAGATCCGGAATCTGACAAATGGCTTGAAGCTGCGAACGTGGAAATGAAATCCATGAGAGATAATCAAGTTTGGAACTTGGTTGATCTTCCTCCTAACGCGAAGACCGTTGGGAGTAAATGGATCTTCAAGAAGAAGACCGACATGGATGGAAATGTACACACCTATAAAGCTCGTCTCGTGGCGAAAGGTTATACTCAACGTTTTGGCGTTGACTATTATGAGACCTTTTCACCAGTAGCTGACATTAGAGCTATTAGGGTTCTCTTAGCCATAGCAGCGTACTATGACTTTGAGATATGGCAAATGGATGTTAAGACTGCCTTCTTAAATGGTTACTTGGATGAAGAAGTCTATATGGATCAACCTGAAGGGTTCATTGATCCAAAACATCCTAACCAAGTATGCAAGCTTCAAAGGTCCATTTATGGACTAAAGCAAGCATCGAGGAGTTGGAATAAACGGTTTGATGAAGAAATCAAAAGATTTGGTTTCGTTCAGAATCCCGATGAGCCATGTGTATATCGCAAAGCTAGTGGGAGTAATGTTACTTTCCTTGTCTTATATGTAGATGACATATTAATTATAGGAAAACACATTCCAATGTTGCAAGATGTAAAATCCCATCTTGGAAAGTGTTTTGCCATGAAAGACTTAGGAGAAGCAGCATTCATTCTTGGAATCAAGATCTATAGAGATAGAACTAAGCGGTTGATTGGACTAAGTCAAAGTGCTTATATTATTAAGATCTTGAAGCGATTCAAGATGGAGAATTCCAAGCGTGGTATAGTACCTATGCAGGAAGGACTTGGTCTATCGGTCAAACAAGGTGCTTCTACACCTGATGAGGTGAAGCGTATGCAAAGAGTCCCTTATGCTTCGGCTGTAGGCTCTATAATGTATGCGGTGAGATGCACTAGATCTGATATAGCGTTTGCGCAGAATATCGTTAGCCGATTTCAACAGAATCCAGGTGAAAGTCACTGGACTGCTGTTAAGACCATTCTCAAGTACCTACGGGCTACTAGAGATTTGTTTTTGGTATATGGGGGAAATCCAGATCAAGAGCTCAAAGTGACCGGATACTGCGATGCTGGATTTCAGACTGATAGAGATGACACGAAGTCTCAGTCTGGGTACGTTTTCGTTCTGAATAGAGGCATTGTGGATTGGAAAAGCAAGAAACAAACCACAGTTGCTATGTCTGCAACAGAGTCTGAGTACATTGTTGCTTCAGAAGCTGCAATGGAGGCAGTCTGGATAAGGAAATTTATTTGTGGGCTTGACGTGATCCCTACAAGTAACTTGCCTATTGATATGTACTGTGATAATACTGGTGCATTAATCATTGCCAAAGAACCTGGAGTTCAGAAGGGCGCCAGACACTATGCCAGGAGATATCACTATGTTCGTGAGCAGATCGAACTAGGTGAAATCAGATTACTCAAATTTCACACATATATTAACTTAGTTGATCCTTTCACGAAAGCTTTATCGAGGCCGAAGCTTGAAAGGCATGCCGAGGGCATGGGACTTAGATTAGCTAGTTAAATCATGTATGTCTGTTGTTCGGTATTTGGATAAGGGATGTTAAACAATTTGTATTTATATAATGAATTAAAGTACTTGATATGTTTGATTTCATTTAATAGTAAATTGTGTCCTATATTTGCATGTTTAATCCTTGAGTACTTGTCAAGTATTCTAAATTGTCCATTGTCAATTAACTATATGGGAATATAGTTAAACTAAGACAAATCTGAGTGATTGGTAATATTCTTGGAATATATAATGGATGGTCCCACCAAACTCACATGGTATTCATAGGATGCATATTGGACTACCCCACTAACGAATTGTCACTTTATGGATCGTTGTCATTAAGTAAAATTCGTAAATGGTTGCTTTACTTATCCTTAGACTTGAGATACAAGCAGGTCATGCATATATGGATTGCACCTACTTGATATAGTTCTAACTATTCTGAATAAGGTAGTACAAAAGGGCTATTTTCAGTAAGTGTAGTGAAGTATGTGACTGGACACGTGTAGTCAAGAGAATTTGTTCCTTCAGCTTAAAAGTTGAAGCAGATACCACTGGGCACCTCATTGGGACTAATTAAGATGTCTGCATGGCCATGCCCAAATGAAATCCAGATGTGTCTCGATTTGAATTTGGTAATCTTTAATTAGTTATGGAATGAGAAACAGAATCGTTAAAGTATGAAATGACTTTGATCCATATTCATATTTAACATCGGTATCGGTAACAAAGGGATAGTAAATGACTGTACCATTTAAATACACTTTGAGAAACTGTACTTAAATATTTCTGGGAGCATTGGTGTGTTGCTAGACGCTAACCAATGTTATTCCCTTTATTATTACAAGCTCAAGTGGGAGCTGTAGGGATAAGATCACGTATAAATAAACGTATGTCCGGAAAGTATTTAAGCCTACGGGGTCACACGTCTCGACACTAATGTATTTGTATTAATTAATCAGTTAATTAATATTTATCACGAATATTCAACAAGGAGTCGTTAAAACTAACAGCTAATTGTTAACAGGGTGTTAGTTGTTAATTAAAGAGAGTTGTAATTGGATTACAATTAGGAAAGGCTTTGGGAGTAGGCCTTAAGGCCGAATTCGTGAAGGCCTCCCCATCCCAAACCCTAGCTTGTTTTCCAAGTTCCTAAAACCTATAAATAGACCCTCTTGGTTTAGGGGGTGCATTATACCTGATAAGTGCAAACCCTAATTCTCTCTCTTTTCTCTCTAAATTTCGGCAAAGGAAAAAGAATCCAAGGGATTCGAATTTCTTGTGGTTCGACCAAGCCTTCATCAAGAAGAGGAGTTCGTGATCAAGTACTAGCATATGTACATCGGTGTGTCGTGTGTGCGATCGTAGAGGGATTTACTTCAAATCCTAGAGGATCTTCTCTTGCCGAGCTAAAAAGGTACACATTATCTATCCGGTTAGTTAGATTAATTCATAGGATAAAATCCGTTGCGTACTCGTGTTTAAATCGATAATTAGTTATATAACCCAACAACTTCCTCCACCGGGATAGCAACCGGAACATTCCCCACGATGATCTCATCACTGGTGACCAGCGGTGACACGGTGGCGGTGGTCGGCGGTGACACCGTGGTGGTGGTCGGCGGGTACATTGGTGCGGGCCACGAAGAGGGGACCGGTCACGGTGGCCTCGGCTGCATCGGCAGCGCGAGGACCACCAGCCGGTTGTCGCGCGGTGGCGCGGAGGAGGCAGCGGCGGCGGCTCGGGTCGCGACTTCGGCTTCGGCTCGGGCTGCGACTGCTTCCTTTTCGAGACGGGCACAGATGCTGGCAAGACGGGGATCCATCGGGAATAAACGCGGAGGATCACGGTGGTGGCGTCGGACGGTGATCGGCGGCGGATTGGGGCGCCGGTTACGGTCGACGAAGGGGAGGGAGATAGAGAGTTAAGATTAGGGTTTTTGTGACTTATCTTACAATTAATCTCCCTCTCCCTTATTTAATTAAATATCGCGGACCGGGGCTCTGACGGACTGGGCCCGGTCGCGATTTCCTTTAATCCACCAAACTGATCAGTGTGTTAATCCGGTAACAACTGATCAGTCCGTCTATTTATTTTACGAGCATTTTTAGCCGAAATAGTTTTGTCGTTTTAATTAAAATAAATAAACAAGTATTTATTTAATTAACCACTTAGTTCGTTTTAATACTAATTAACATTTAATTAGATTTTATAGTCCGTTGACCCGGGTGTAACTCTTACGGGTCAATATCGGTTGGGTTCGTTAATTCGTTGGGTCAGGACACCCTGTTTCCAACAGTTCCGTCGATCGTACATCATATACGCAGGATAATGTCGTAAGTCATTGTAACGCATATATTCATCATGATACAATGTGTTGTATATGAGATACGTGTTAAGTTATGAATAGGAAACCTATATGTGATCACCAATATGTTCTCAATCACTTATCCAATGTCCGCGAATTGTCGGGATGTTCGGTCAAACACGGTCAACACTTACATGGTTATGTGTCATAGGTGAAGTCTAGGAGGTCTTCACTACTTCTCAGTGGTTGGTTGGTTGGCATAGCTTATTTGCACCCTAAGGTGAGTTCACGGCTCCACTTTTACTATTTAACGCTTTTGGGGGAGAAGACATGTGGTAAACTTTTATGGTTTTCGAACTGCTTTATTGTTTTATATACTAGTTTGTAAATAGTAGACGAAAGACATGCAAGGGAGTCCTTCCACTAATAGCGTAAGCCATTTTATATCAGTGATAACATGGAAATATTTGGTAGATCTACTGGGTCTGACAAACCTTGCCCACGCTAGTCGCTCTAGCTCCTGCTGGCCCTCGGAGGGGAGAGGAACAAGTATAATGTTGTCCTAAATCGGTGTTGTGTTCCGCATTATAGCACAACCGGACGGCGAAAACTTAAGTCTGTCAGTTATGGTGATTACGAATTCCTACTAGTTTATAAACGTCGTTGTCTAGCTAACCTAGGTATATAGAAAGGTAATGTTTTGACAAACTGATTTGATTAAACATGTTTTCGGGAATGGGATTCTTGCTGGGTTACGTCTCGATGAGAGTAACTAGATAAACTTATAATTTCTGGAAAATGATGTTTCCTACTTTTAAACTCTGTGAATTCACCAACCATGCGTTGACTCTTTACATGTTTCTTCTCAGGTCCTTAGGAGGAAGTTGCTAAGGCACGCATGCTTAGGATCATTGGTATTTGGTCTACATTGTCATGTTTGATTTGAATTTGCTTTGATCGCCTTGGGCAAAAGACTTATTAAACTATATATGTTTTGCTTCCGCAACCTTTGTTTTGGATAACTAATGGTTTGTCGCTTCCGCAAATGTTTTCTAAACTCGTTTATGCTTCCGCACTGTTTTTAGATAATATTATTACTTACTCTGATAAAAACCAATTTTGAAACGTGTTTTGATTATTGAGTCGAGCATGTAGATGTTCGATGCGTCTGACGACTCAGATCCTGGTGGTAGTTGCGGCAGTCGCGATCGCACCACCAGTCGCGCCTAGGTCCGCAGAGCCCCGAGGGCGGCTGGTTTTTTCTGGGGTGTGACAATTACAGTGCAAGTGCAAGTGTTGGTAAGATCACAAGGACTAGTGTATGATAGCAGCTGTCGGATGTGCAAATCATTGACAAACATAGACCGGAAGCTCTATAAATAATTAAAGCTGGGACTGAGCTAAAGATCTATAATTTTACACATTAACTATGTTTTTCTTACATTTCTATATGTACTCGTATTTCATCAATAAAATTATTAGTTCATCTTTTTCTCATCTCTTCTAAAATCTCTTTTTTTTTTTTTTAAATTCGAATCGTTCATATCTCACATCTACGAGGCAATTCATTTTTTTTAATTACCAAATACAAAATTACTATATTATTATAAACAGGGAACTCGTTTAGTTTGGCTGACTAGTCCAAGTGGACATAATTACAAGACATATCATAACTATAGAAATTTATTTAGACCCATTCTTTAGTCAGGGGCGGATCTAATTCTTTTTTATGAGTAGTGTTTAAATTTTTTTTGATTAAAACTAACAGGAGTTCAGGGGCAGCGCCCCCGAGAGAAGTAGGGTCCAAGGGGCGGCAGCTCTTAGCTGGGGTCGAGCTGCAAGGTCAGCGCAAAACTTTTTTATTTTGAACAAAAGTCCTTCATTATAAAACGTATCAGAATTTTCTGTCCGAAAATGTATAAAGTTAAATTTAAGTGGCCAAAATGTGTCATTTTATTTGTCTTATATTAGTTTAACACAATTACATAATACCCCCTACTTACAAGTTTTATTTTAAAGTGCACAATCATTTGACACAGTTAACGAGACTCAATAATTGATGAAGAACCCCCATGTTTAGACCAAACCCTAGGAGTTAGCTTTAGTAATCTCACCCTAACCATTTGATACGGTTCACGAGACTAAATAATTGGCGAAGAACCCCCAAGTTTAGGCCAAACCCTAGGGGTTAACTTGTACAACTATACAATCTTTAGAGAAATTTTATAAACTTTTTTATAATATTTAATCTATATTTTTTAAAAAACTTATACGATTATACACTCGTTTATATTTTATAAGTTATCAAAAAGTTAGAGAAATTTTATAAACTTTTATACAACACTCAATCTATATTTAAAAAAAACATATACGGCTATACGATCGTTTATATTTTGTAAGTTAAAAAAAGTTATAGAAATTTTATAAACTTTTATACAACACTTATAAGTTATTGAAAAGTTAGAGAAATTTTATAATTTTTTTTATAAAATAAGTTAGAAGTAAAAGAGAAAAAAGATGGCAAAAAAACTCAAAAAACTTAATTGCTAAGTTAAGGGCTTAAAACAGGGTTTAGGGTTAATTTTTTATACTATTTATTTTGCTATTTTTTTTTTAAGATTGTTAACGCTTTACATATTTTTTTATTTATTTTTTAATAACTTGAAATTCTATTTTCTTAAAACAATTGTGATCGCAGACTTATACAAAACATAAAAAAGTTTTAATTGTTATTTGTTTGAAATTTATTTACCTTTTCTAAATAAATTTTACGGTTTTTGAAGTTTTACAAAACAAAAGTTTAAACACCTCTCAAATTTTGATTTTTTTAAATAATAGTATCGACAAAATTATTCTACTCATAGTCATAACCTATCTTACTAAATTATACTTTTTATTAATTATTTTTATAATATTTTTATTAATATTCATTTGAACTACCCGATATCATATCAGTTCTTTTTATAAGATATAACTTGACAGCAACTTCCATTGTGGTGTATTGGTAGAAAGCCTGTGTTCTCTACTTAAGACACATGTTTGATTCTTACGGGCAACACTTTGGAAGGGGCATTGGCGATGAGGGGAGACTTGGGGCTAAAAGGTCACAAGTTCGATCCCTGAGCTCCCAGGTTTTACCATCCGGCCGCTCACGGAGGTGGATTTTCCCTAGAATGAGCTCAACTGGTGTAAATAGTCCTCTGGTTTTCCAAGGCATTCGTTGGCCGTTCAAAAAAAAAAACTTGACACGCTATAATTGACACAATATCACCATGTTAACGATATCTCTTGTCCTCTAGACGATAAGATTAGACAGGAACTTTTTTTAAATGGACAATATGTTAGGAAAGGATATCACTGCTGAGGTATTTAAGAAAATATATTTTTACAACGAAAATTTATGTTTTTGCATCGTCATTTCAGTGATATTGTACACGTATGTATGTTTATCCATAAAATTTATATGTAAATTCTTCCATCAATAACTTTTTTTCTCAATTTGAAACGATGAGGTCCTTAATGAAATTATGTAACAACATACAAGGGTCCGGATACGATACACACCACCTATATGTATACAACGACCTTCAATCTATCTCATCGCTTTCTCTCTCTTCAACAATTGGACACAAAGTTCGCACCGATTGCAGCACCAAAAGTGTCGTTTCTATCGTGCTCTTCTTCTTCTTGCTAATCGATTCCACATTTACACCCCCAAAACCCCTTTATCATCATAATCAATCATATCCTTTCCCCTTTTCATGCGTCTTCCGATTCTCAAATCAAGCAGCATGATTTGCTTCTAATTAAACACATCACACCCTTTCTCAGTAACCACCAAGTGATTTGAGCTTAAATCTCATCCGGGTTTATAGTAATTATGGAGAAAAAGCAAGGTTTTTTTTCCACATTGAAGGAAGAAGTAGTGAGAGGGCTATCTCCCAGACGATCAAGGAACAAAACTCCTGAACCGGGTCGGACCCGAACCGGGTCTCCGAATTCGGGCCTGCTCAGGCGGAGGAAAGGTCATCATCACGTGGCTCAACCGGATATCGTTATTTCAAGATCCGGGAGCTTGCGGCCGTTGGAAGCGCTGTCGCCACTCCGGGAAGGTCCGGATCCGAATGAAACGGCGGCGTCTGACGTCACCGGAGACTCGTCGAAAGTAGAGAGATTGGGACACTGGATGAAGGGTCAGTTATGCCGGGCTCCATCCGTTGCTACAAGTTCCGGTTCGGGTTCATACCAACGTTCGGATCTGAGATTGCTGCTTGGTGTCTTGGGTGCGCCGCTTGCACCGGTGCACGTTAGCAACTTGGAACCTTTTCCTCATCTCAGCATCAAAGATACCCCCATTGTTAGTTTTCAACTTCACATTTCTGTCATTGACTCTCAAATGTTTTTCATACTTGTCTTAATTATTTTTTATTTTGTTCAAAAAATTGTGGGAGAGTACATTAATTTGACTTCAAAATTAGGTTGTTTGACCATAAAAGTCAAAGTTCAACCATATTTCTTGAATTGAATTTGTAATGGTGGGTGGGAGACTGGGAGTAGGGGGAGATAACCTAGTTTGTGCATCTGGGTTGATCAATTTCAATTCATAAAAATGTCAAAAGAATTATTATTGTGTTCATATGTAGCATATTCCAATGTAGGGTCTTTTAGGTAATTTAATACTCCTATCTAGTAGAAATTAGATGTAGATTGTGTGAATGGGATGGTTTGAATCTTTTTTGGTGGTGTTCTATATTTGTTTGGTTATTTCAAGTGAAATTTCAAACTTATTTATTTCTTTTGTCCTTTTCTCAAGTATATTTTTTTTGGCACAAATCGTTTTATTTTTCATGGTAACCGGTTAACCGTGAGAACAAGTTATTAAAAAACTTAGGGTTCCATAATGGGATCATGTAGCTTTTGCTAGTTTGGTGGCATTTAAAATGGTTAACGAGAAAATCGGTGGAAGTTGGATTCGAACTTGAGAGTTGAGACCTTTGCAGGAGAGACTCGAATGCTTACCATTATGCCCAATGTATTTTTTATTTGTGGCATAAAATTTTTGATATGCATGTCTGTGGGAATTTGAAAAAGGGATGATTGTTCTGTTTCTTTTTCAAAATTTAAAGTGGGATTTTATTTCTTTTAATGATACTGAAAAAAAGGAAGAAAAATTCTTTTGGGTAGATCAAGTATCAAGATTTTTGACCACTTTATGGTTGGTTATTGAGTGAATACAAAGAAACGGAAATTGAGGATTAAAGATTTTGAAAAATGGAACTTTATGGTGGAATGGTGGAAGCTGTTGTAATGTTGTTTTCAGATAGTGTAACCATGCTGTGTTTGGTGGCAGGAAACTTCATCAGCACAGTACATACTGCAGCAATACATGGCGGCATCTGGCGGTCAGAAGCTGCAGAACTCGATTCGCAATGCTTATGTGATGGGGAAAGTGAAAATGATGGCATTTGATATAGAGACGGCTACAAAAGTTATAAAAAATAGGAATTCATCAAGAACTGCAGAGTCTGGTGGTTTTGTGTTGTGGCAGATGAACCCTGATATGTGGTATGTTGAGCTTGCACTAGGTGCAAGCAAAGTTCATGCTGGTTGCAATGGGCAGCTCGTGTGGCGGCACACACCTTGGCTTGGTGCACATGCTGCTAAAGGGCCGGTTAGACCCCTGCGTCGTGCTCTTCAGGTAATTAAATTTTAGCATGATTTGTTTCGTGTTCTTGCAGAAATATAGAGGTGGCAAATGGGCTGGTCAAGTTAGGGGGTGACAATTAGGTGACAATTATTGACATGAACAAAAACATAACGCAGAAATAGTTAGGTTTTGGCTTGTTATATTTAACCTGTTTAATAAACAGGTTGTATTCAGGTCAACCTCTTTAATTAAACTTGTCAATTTGTCATGTTCAGGTTGACCCATACAACTCGTTTCATTAAACAGGCCGATCCACCAATCTGTTTAACCTGTTCTTTTACAACCCGCCAACCTAACATCATGATTACTACCCATTTTACACATTTAGATAAACAGGCTAAACGAGTAGTGTTAGGGTTACACAATCGTAAGTGTTTCTGGGTTAGGGTTGAAGTTTTTGACGTTAATGTATATGTGAGCTGTGTCTGGGTTGAACAATTCAGCCCACCAACCCGAAATCTGTCAACTCAACCGAGATGACACCTTTAGGTTGGTAGGTTGAGACATGGGCCAAAACTGATCGATTCAGGTCGAAGAATGTTGTTTTTAGCATGGGGCGGAACTCTGAGGTCATTTTTGGCCCATTCTTTTATAAAAACTTGATGTGATAAATACGATTGGTGCGTTTATTAGGGTCTGGACCCACGAACCACCGCAAGCATGTTCGCAAATGCAAGATGCACAGGCGAGAAGAAGATCAACGATGAAGATTGTTTCATCCTCAAACTATGTGCGGACCCCCACACGTTAAAAGCTCGAAGTGAGGGGCCCGCAGAGATCATCCGACATGTTCTATTTGGATACTTCAGCCAAAAAACCGGGCTCCTAATCCACCTAGAAGACTCTCATCTGACCCGAATACAAACCAATGGTGGTGATGCAGTTTACTGGGAGACCACCATCAATTCTTTTCTTGATGATTACAGGCCTGTTGAAGGGATCATGATTGCTCACTCAGGTCGGTCCGTTGTAACCCTTTTCAGGTTCGGTGAAACTGCAATGAGCCACACTAAGACCCGAATGCAAGAGGCTTGGACCATTGAAGAAGTGGCTTTTAATGTTCCTGGGCTTTCCGTCGACTGCTTTATTCCACCAGCTGAGTTACGGTTTGGGAATGTGAGTGATGCGTGTGAGTATCATCAAGATGACCGGGTCAAAACTGCTGCCATGGCAGCTGCAGCTTATCGGGATCGGGCTAAAGTCGTGGCGTTAGACCGTTCACGAAACGGGCCGGGTCATAATGTTGGGTTGATGAGAGATATTTGAAATGCTAATAGGGATTAGGTTTGGATTTTAAAATTTGCAATAGGAACTCCTGATTATGAGTTAGTTTTCTTGAATCTGTTAATATTTCTGACGATTATCAGTCAACAGTTGTGTCATGAAGTCAACTTTTTTTTCTTTTATTTGCATCATATCTTAGTCAAAGGTAGTGTAAGTTAGGGCTATAGATATCATTCAACCCATGTAAATTCTTGCTTTAAAAACTATCTTTTAAAACTGTATAATTTATGTAAATTCTTGCTTTAAAAATTGTCATTTACAATAATAATAGTCTTACCTACTAAAGTTTTATGAATAGCACATTGGTACTGTTAGTAGGGTCTGGAAAAGGTGAATGTATACCTCTATCTTTTGGATAAAAATGTTGTTTCCAGAGAGACTCTTAACTTCTAAAAAAAAAAAACGTCGAAAATTCAAGAGTAAATTACAGATTACGACAAGTTATTGAAATTATGGATTTTAACCTTTTTCAAAACTAATTACACGAAACAACTTTTAAAGTTTTTTTTTTTCAGAAATGGACATTTTCACTAACTGACATCCAAATTAAATGTTAAGTGGGCACATTATTGACACATGCTATGGTAAAAGAGTAATTTTACCCTTAAAAAAACCACGCACTTATACTCTTGATTGTCGTGATAAACCTTTAAAAATTGATAAACCATTATTTCTTTTGAACGGCGATCCAAACCCACCCCTGATTAAATGCTTGCTCTTCCAGGGAATTGGGAAGCATGGAAAAATCGATCATTTGCTCAGCACCCCTTCTAGATGAAGTTGAAGCAATGTACCGTAAGTTTATGAATGTGTTTCTTTGAATTTAGTTTTAAGGAACAAACATTTAGTTTTTATGTTACTGTTACATCATGCGGGCGATTTCACTTATCCTGATCGAGTATTATCATTGATTAAAGAAAAAAAATGATGTTCATGTTAGTTTTAAGGAAAACGATTCTTTGCATACTTGTAACTGGGGGCAGATCGAGATGATTAGAATGCACAGTTATGAAGGGATCAAGATCTTGAAAGATAATAAAGCGAGAGAATGGTTAGTGTTTCACGGAATCGAGATAGATGAATGTGTTGAGACTGTTGGGTAATCCATAACTTCAATAAGGGATTGTCTAACATGTGCCCTAAGGGCACACATAAGATGCAATAAATGCATACCGAAAATTAAAAAAGATCTCATTTTTCAAGATAAATCTTGATATCTTTTTCAATTTTCAAAAAGAATCTTGGCAACTTTTTCAGTTTTCGATGTGCATTTATTGCATCTTATGTGTGCCCTAAGGGCACACATAAGGTGCAATAAATGCATCTTGATATCTTTTTCAATTTTCGATGTGCTACTAGCACAATATCATCGGGGGAAAACATGCACCACGGGACTGCCTCCTGGATCGACTTTGACTCCTCGTCCATCACAACATCAAAGAGAAATAGACTCAACGCAGACCCTTAATGGAGGCTCACCCCTACATGAAAGGAATTCTTGGCACCCACGGGCGTACGAACGAAAGTCACCGTACTCGCATACATATCCCTACTTAAGTCTATGTATTTCCCGGGGACCCCTCAACTCTCAAGACTATCCCAAATCAGATGTCGTGGTACGCTATCATATGCCTTTTTCAGATCAATGAACGCCATATGCAAATCACGTTTCTTCTTCCGAAACTTCTCCATCATTGAAAACTGTATAATTTAGTTTGATGTAAATAATAAGTCGTCTAACAAAAATAAAAAATAAAAACTTTTTTAAATAAACATTATTTACAAAATAATTAATTTAAATTTATGTGGAAAATTGGATTTTAATAATACGAATTATCACTCATTGGCCGATAATAATACGAATTATCACCTTGGCACACAATAATACCAATTAACAATTCTGGTCTCTAGAATGATACACCGTTAGTTTTTCACTAACGGTGTTAATCTCTTGCTGACGTGGAACCTGACGTGGCCTAGTAGTTTGCTGACATGGCTTGATTTGGAGGGTTCCACGTCAGCAAGAGACTAACGATGTTAATGAAAAACTAACGGTGTATCATTCTAGAGACCGGAATGGTTAATTGGTATTATTGTGTGCCAAGGTGATAATTCGTATTATTATCGGCCAATGAGTGATAATTCGTATTATTAAAATCCAATTTTCCAATTTATGTGAATTTTATTCTCTTTTCAACATGACTGAATGTTTCAGGTTTCCAGGGTTGTGGTTTATTTATTTTTTTTTTGAATAGCCATTCGATTAGAAAGAAAACAACACTAGCAAGAATCTAGTGCATTACAAAAAACAAGAAAGATTGAAGTTACACCAAGAATTCCAATCCACTCCAACATTCTACCTCTATTCTTAATCCAAAAATAACTTGTAGCTCTTTATGTATATGAAAGTCTCCTCTTCCGTCTTAATAGTTTATTTGTTAACTAACAATCAGCGGTTTATTTTGCGCTGATCCATAGGAGTGTAGCTAACGGGGTACACTAATCGATTTTAGTAGTAAAATTCCTTCTAAAAAAGTAGGTACTGAAGATTAGATGATAATGTCAATAAATAGTAAAATTCCTTAAAAAAAGTAGGTAATCAAGATGATAAAGTCAACTAGTCAAGTGAATAGTAAGAAGGTCGGTTTGAAGATGCACTAGACGTGATAGTCGAGATGAGTTCGATTCAAGCACCTAAAACTAAGAATATCGCAATACGTTATACCATATTTAAAAAGGTATTTATTAAAAAAAAAAAGATGACCTAAAAATATCTCAATAAGTTATGCTATGTGTGAGACATATTTAATGCAAAAGAATAGATGAACTAAAAATATGTCAGTAAATTATACCATGTGTAAAACCTATTTAATAAAAAAATAAATGAACTAAAAATATCTTAATAATAAATTATACCATGTGTGAGCGTCTCTTTAATATAAAATAGATGTCAATGGTACTTTTATATAGATAGAGATGGAAATTATTTGATCGAAATTTGGAATCTAAAGAGGAATACAAACAAACAAATAATTAAAGCAAATATTAAGACACAGCTAAGAGAGAATTGCATTCTCTTTCGAAAAGTCAAGTGTTTGGCCTCGTACCTTAATAAAGTGAATTACATCATTACAGAAGGAAGTATTTGGACGAGAGTACTCTTTATATCTTATTAGGGTATCCGTAGTGGATGGAGTTCCGAGTTCATTGTGGGCGTTATGCGCCATGTGACGTTCACATCATTAAGAGGGGCTACATGACTAAAGTGGTGTAGCGAGGGGTTATGAGGTATGAGGTGTACCAATATGAAAAAAACAAAAAGAAAAAGAAAAAAAAAGAGAGCTGCACGGCGCCATGAACATGGCGCCTTCAACCTCCAAACCTAACATGGCGCCCCCGGGCAGTGTGGGGCGTTATATGGGGCGCCATATTACAAATTTTTGCCCCATAACACCCTATTACGGATAGCTTTATAATACTAAGTTTGTAACCGTGTACTATACGGCTGATGTATAACCAATTAAACACAAACGTAACTTAATTAATTAAATTTGAACAACGTATTTTGTATGTAACTTTATATTTATTAGTGAAATTATATATATATATATATATATATATATATATATATATATATATATATAGGGAGAGGATCATTGGAGAACCAATTTGATTTGAGAACTAAAAAGAACTAATTTGAGCCACAAGTTTATTTACATGTATCCCCCCTCCCATGAATTGTAGTGGTCCCCCCTGAAATGTGTGGTTGAGATTTAGTTCTCAAAAGTTCTCAAAACCAATTGGTTCTCAAATTATCCTCTCCCTATATATATATATATATATATATATATATATATATATATATATATAGGGAGAGGATCATTTGAGAACCATTTTGATTTGAGAACTAAAAAGAACTAATTTGAGCCACAAGTTATTTACATGTATCCCCCCTCCCATGAATTGTAGTGGTCCCCCCTGAAATTTGTGGTTGAGATTTGGTTCTCAAAAGTTCTCAAAATAAAAAGTTCTCATTTGAACCTAACCCTATATATATATATATATATGGTAAAAGATCCGTGTAGACCCCTTCTTTTTTGTAGACCCCGTAGACCCCAAAATCCACCATTGGATTAAATTAGATCAATGGCTGAGATCAGATTTCAGTTTAATGAGATTTTTAAAGAAAAACGCGGAGGGGTAGGATCGTCTTTTTACCTTGTCGTTTATAAACACTTTTCACGTCAGGTTTCTTCTCCGTCAAAAGCAAAAAAACCCTAAATCGCGTGAGAGCTTCTCTTGGTCACTATCTGCAAAACGATTTCCACAAGAACAACGAAAAGCTGATGACTACAGGTATAATCGCGAATCCAGCTTCTTTTGGTCACGATTCCGACGATTCTTGCCTCCGATTTTTAATCCTTTCATTTGTTAACATTCGATTTGTGCCAGCACCATTGTTGAAATGAAGCAAGATAGCTGAGGGATGAATGTCTAGAGACAGTTGAAGCATTATCCTTCGCCTCTTTCATATTTATAGGTTAGCGATTTTTTATGCTTTTTTACTTATGTTTTTGAGTTTTAGAAGCTTGTTATCATTCTAAATATCATTTTTTTAGGCATTTTGCATTTAGGTATGGAGGAAAACAGTTCTGAGAATCTTCATCATCAAGATGGAAAGGGTAAACAAGTAGAAGATGGGGGTATGTTTATCATTTACAGTTCATTGAGTTTTAAATCTTAATGACATTTCATTCAGTTTTATTCTTTTTTTTTAATTTTGTTTATCAGTGAGTTAATAAGTGTGTTTTTAAATCATTAAGATTTCAATTAGTTTTATTCTTATTTTTCTTTGTTATTCACTGAGTTTATTTCACTTATTTCTTTTCATTGAGTTTTATTTTTGTCATTGAGTTTTATTCATATTTTTCTTTGCAGCTTCAAATAACATGTCTACTAGTGAGTCATTCTACAGTTTTGAAGCAGATAGTCCTGGTGGTTCAAAGCTTTTTTACCCAAATATTCCAGATATTGAAAAACCAATTGTTGGAACCCAATTTCCTACTTTAGAAGATGGAATCCAAATGTATAAAACTTATGCTAGGAAATCTGGTTTTAATACCAAGCTTTCATCAAATAAGCATAACAAGTATAATTTGGTTGTCAAGAAGTATGTTATGTGCAGTAGAGCTTATAAACCTGTACCGTCCAAAAGCAAAATTGATGAAGTTACTAGTGGACAGAAACCTAGGAAAGTTAGTATACAAAAAACTGATTGTAAGGCTAAAGTTATTTTTTCGTTGGATTCGGTGTCTAAGATGTGGTTTGTTAGAACTTTTGAGGAAGGCCATAACCATGAATTAGTCCCCCCCTCTTATAGTCATTTGTTAAAAGATAATAGGGAATTAGGTTTTATTGAACAAGATTTTGTAAGGAAACTTGGAACTTCAAAAATTGGTGCCACAAAAGCTCATCAAGTTTTAAGTACTCTAAGAGGCTCTCATCAATTTGTTAAGGGAACCACTGTTGATTTTAAGAACTATAGTAGGGATTTGAATCTTGCCATTGGTGAAAATGATGCTCAAATGCTAGTTGACTCAATGGAAGAGAGAGCAAGGCATTCCAATGATTTTACATTCAAGTATCATGTAGATGACGGCGGTGAGTTATCAAGATTTTTTTGGGCTGATCAAGTAGCAAAATTAAATTATCAAGAATTTGGAGAAATTATGTCATTTGATGCCACATATGACACAAATAAGTAAGTATTAATTCTGTTTTGAGTTTTATTCAAATTAAAGTTTATTTTAATTGAGTTTTATTATGTTTGAGTTTTAATCTGTTCTGAGTTTTATTATGTTTTGAGTTTTATAAACATATTTGTTGTGTTGTAGGTATGATATGGCTTTTGTTCCATTTACTGGAATTGACAATCATAGGAATTGTGTTACATTTGGAGCTGGTATGCTAGCAAAGGAAGACATTCCGTCTTATACATGGCTTTTGCAATCGTTTGTTGAAGCATTTAAGACACAACCAAAGATTGTTGTTAGTGATCAAGATCCGGCCATGAAACAAGCTGTAAAAGATGTGTTCACTGAATCGAAGCACAGGCTTTGTATGTGGCATATTACTACTAAATTGCCATCCAAGGTAAATATTAATTATAGATCTTATTTTATTTTTTGTTTTTGTGTTTTATTTAAACTCAGTGGATTTTCTTTATTTACCTTTCTTTTGTTTTATAATTGTAATTTTGTTTTTATCACAGGTTCCTTCAAAAATGTTAGATGAGACTAATTTTAGGAGTGACTTTCATAAGTTGGTGTGGAACATTTATATGGGTCCTATTCAATTTGAAAGAAAATGGTACCAATTGATGAAAGATTATCCAATGAAAGAAACAAAGTGGTTTGATTACATGTATCAAATAAGAGAGAGTTGGATTCCTGCATATTTTAAAAACACTGATATGTGTGGTTTGATGAGGACAAGCTCTCTATCCGAAAGTGAAAACTCTTTTTTTTCAAAATTTCAACATCGAGGTCATACTTTAATTAATTTTATGTTCTCGTTCGATTCAGCTATGCAAAAACAGAGGTATAATCAAGAAATTTTGGATCATCAGACAATGAATACAAATCCTAAATACAAGACTCCGTTGAATATTGAACGCCATGCGGCAAAAGTTTATACAAGAAAGATATTCTTTTTGGTTCAGCATGAAATTTTTGAGTCTGCTTTTAGTTGTTCGCATCAGTCTGTAGAAAACGAAGAGGGTGTTTTAATCTACAAAGTCAAGGAAAACTGTATTGGGACTCAAGATGTGAAAAAAGAAGTTAAAGAAATTCAACTTTACTCAACGGAAAGACTAAAAGAGTTCACGGTAATTCCTTTTGAGTTTTATCTTTCACTGAGTTTTATTTAGCTTTTGAGTTTTATTTGAATCTGTTTCTCTTTCTTTTCAGTTGAGTTTTATTTATTCTGGTTGTGAGGTTTAATCCATATTTGTTTTTATTATTTTTAGGTATTGTTTAACAAAACGGATGTCGATGTTGTTTGCACTTGTGAACATTTTTCAAGACTTGGAGTTTTATGCAGACATGCATTTTACGTTTTGAAATTAAATGGTATTCAAGAAATTCCAGATAAATTTATCAAAAGGCGTTGGACTAGGAATCTGATTCCTGCAGATTTAAGGCAAAAGAAGTATAATTATTCTGAAACTAATGTTGTTGTTGAAAGTCTTGCTAATGAAGCTATCTCTATTGTTGACTTTTGTGTAAGGAGTTTAATCAACAATGAAGATGATTTGAAGAAATTTGTTGAAGACATTAGAGATTTAAAGGCTGATATTGATAAGAAAACAGTTGTTGAAGAACCAATGGATAAAAGGTCTAGACTTCAAAAACGTCTCGGGGTAAAAGCTCCAAAAATCAAAAAAGTTTTGAATCCTCGAAAAGCTACTAGAAAAGGACGTGGAAAAAGAATTAAGGGAGTAGTTGAGAAGGCAAAAGAAATTCTTAGAAAGAAAGAAATCACATGTGGAAGATGTGGGAAAAAAACAAAAGATCATGATCGAAGGACTTGTAAAGAGTTAAAAAATGTGAATGGGGACTTAATTGATGAAGAGGATGATGAGTTTGAAGATGATGATGATTTTGAAGATGATGATGATTTTGAAGATGATGATATTGAAGTGGAAGATCCTGATGATGACACGGAAGAAGATGGATTTGAAGATGATGAAGATTAGTAATATGTTCAAGTTAAAATTTAATAGTTTTATAACTTTCATTGAGTTTTATAACTTTCTCTGAGTTTTATAACTTTCTCTGAGTTTTATAACTTTCTCTGAGTTTTATAACTTTCTCTGAGTTTTATATTTTCTAGTGACTTTTATAACTTTTTGTTATGTTTAATTGTTGTAATAGACAATTAATTAGTTTCTGTTTTAATTTTTATTTGTTATCATTTGTGTTTTAAAATTATAGAATAAAAAATTTCCTACAAACCATAGCAATACAAATACAAACATGACCGAACAAAATCTATCTTCTCTCACTATATAAACAATATACAAAACTCATGAAAACCTCTAAGTTTAAAATCACAGTGAACACCATCCATAATCCAAGTCATTTAGTGTAATTCGAGATTTTTTTACATTTAAGAATTAAGATCAAAAATTGTCAAAGCGTCATCACATAAGAAGTACATTTAAAAAAAACAGCCAAAGAAACTTTATCAAAAGACAATACTTAACATTCAAACCAACATTGAGTTTTACCAAAAGTACCTATTTTATAAGTCTCATTGTATTAATGAGTTTTACCAAAACATGTTTCAAGTTTCCATTACAATTCAAATTACTAAAATCCTTCAATCATTCTTCATTTTTCTCCTTTTGAACATCCAGATACAATGCCATCCTCTCTTTAATTCTTTCCAAAGCTGTGTTCTTTAAAACATTTCTTGCTCTATCATTCATGTTCATATATTGCTTCATTTCTTCAACATTTGAATCTCTTACCAGATTTATGTCGTTTGTTAGAATTTTTGCAACATATTTATGACGGAGATCATCTAATTCTCCATCTTGATCTTTTTCCTTCAACAGCCCAGTGTTCCAATTGCTCACATCTTGTCCAAAGTACATTTCCATATGTCGCATAGTGAACACTCCACAATCTATGCTGTTGTTCTTTGTTTGCCATGGCAAATCAACATAATCTATGTTGGTGACCTCGTTAAAGCTTTGCCAGTCTTTATAACAAGAAGATATCAAGTAGTCCTTAAATGCCTTAAACTGAAAAATTTTAATATATAACAGAATGTAAGTACAAGTTATCAGATTTTAAAACTCAGTCAGAGTAAACTAATTTAAAACTCACTAAGCATTTTAAAACTCAATCAGTATAAACTAATTCAAAACTCAATAAGCATTTTTAAACACAGTAAATATAATCTAATTTAAAACTCACTAAGCATTTTAATAACTCAGTATGTATAAACTAACTTAAAACTCACTTTCCATTTTAAAACTCAATCATAATAAAACTCAGTCACTTTCCATTCATTATTTTGTGAGTTTAATCACATTTATTTTACAAGTAACCAGCAATATATTCAACTATATATTTTATATAATGTTAAAAGTTGATAGGGTCATACCATTTTGTTTGGCCACATTTTGTAGTTCTTCTTTGCTTTTTTAATGTTGTCAATCAGCTCAGCTTTCTTTGTTTTCAGGTTTAAACACAAAACATAATAGTGCTCATCACATAGCATCGGTATGATCACTATATCAATTCCGCTGATTGATTTCAATTTTTCAGCTTTCAAGATGGAGTCCATGTTTGATTCAAAATGTGTTAACCGAGTCTCATTTTTCACTTTTCCTGCATAGAGAGTTGGGTCCTGCTAAAACCAAACATATTTGAATTTCAATTTCAGAAATCAGTTAAATATAAGTTAAATATAAAACAGTAACAAATAAATGATAATTCAAATAGAATATATAAAAGTTCTGAGTTTAAACTCAATCACTGAGTTTTTATTAAGTTTTTGTAATGATTTGAAGTTTTCTTACCAACATCATGGGCGATAAGAACAGTCTGCTTGGGGAGTCTTTGTTTCTGAATCTTTCTTGATAATTCAACACTCTTGACCATGCATTTATCACATTCAAGTGGACTTCAACTCCAGGACATAAAGATTCAAATGTGTCCCTTGTAGCAGCTTCTCCTGATTCTGTTGCGAACACTATGTCACTGCACATTGAATCAATTTTTATTTTAAACATTTATTTAAGTTAGTAAAGTAAAATCTGTTTTTCATTTATTTTTATAGATTACTAACTTGTGATTCAATGATGCACTGAATATGAACTCAGAAAAATCAGATTCAAACTTCGTTATTTTAGCCTTCATCATAACTGGCCTTTCCACATATGGTGATCTTAGAATGTCACTCAAAACAATTTTTCTCTTTGGCCTTCCTTCGTTCTCATTAATCTTAAGTATCGCTGCTTCTGCCGAGCTTTCTTTCTTGTTTAAATCCTCTGTTTCTTGTAGTCTTTGCTCAAAATCTGTTGGAACATCTACTTTCAAAAATTCGGACTTCTCAATTAAAGTTGAGATATGTACATCATTTATTTGATCATCTTTCTCTTCTTCATCTTTGTCATGCGCTGAAATAGTAAATTTTTAAAAATCAATAAAGATGTAACAGTTGAGTTTTTTTTCTGTCCTTAAATTCATAAATTAAAATCAGTTTTTTAATAAGATTTTTATAAGACTGAAAGCAATTTAAAACTCAAAACAGTATAAAACTCAACAAGTTAAAACTCAATATTGATTAAAACTAATAACAGTTGAGTTTTCTTTTGGGTCCCTAAATTCATAAAGATATATCAGTTGAGTTTTATTTGTGTCCTTTTAATAAGATCTTTATAAAACTGAAAGGAATTTAAAACTCAAATCAGTATAAAACTCAACTAGTTAAAACTCAATACTGATTAAACTCAGCAACTTAAAACTCAGAACAGATTAAAACTATGCAACTTAATAAAAATAAAACTCACCTGTCATTTTTGAGAAACCAAATGATAGCATAACTTCAGCTTCCTCATTTTCTTTACTTTTTGAAAGTGCTTGTTGTTCCAATTGATCAACAAATGCCAATACACTTGAGTTTTCTTCAGAAACTTCAAATTGGATTTTTTTCTTCAAACCTGATTCACTTGGAGTTTTAAAAACTTCTTCTCCAACATCATTTTCATTCACAATCTTCTTTTCTCCAACATTCTGTTCTTCTGTAACATCTTTTACTTTCATTTTTTTGCTCTTTCCCTCCCTTGTTGTTTCTTCTTTTCCACTTTTTTTCTTTTCTCCAACAGTTTTTGATTCAACACTTTCTTGGCTAAGTTTCACATTTGAATCATTTTTAGGCTTTGTTTCCTTCAATTTTTTCTTCTTTTCTTCACCTTCAGTTTTGAAAACTTCTTCTCCAACATCATTTTCATTCTCAATCTTCTTTTCTCCAACATCCTGTTCTTCTGTAACATCTTTTACTTTCATTTTTTTGCTCTTTCCCTCCCTTGTGGTTTCTTCTTTAACCCTTTTTTTCTTTTCTCCAACAGTTTTTGATTCAACTCTTTCTTGTCTAAGTTTCACATTTGAATCATTTTTAGCCTTTGTTTCCTTCAATTTTTTCTTCTTTTCATCACCTTCTTGATCTTCATTTTTTCTTTTCCTAATCTCTGTTTTCTTTTTCACTTCAACTTCCTCTCTTTGTGGTTTTATGCAAGAATTCTCATACTCTTCTTCAAGTTCTTCTAACACTTCATCGTTAATGTAGGTAATTCCCAATATACCCTTCTTTTTATTATTTTTTTCATTCAATTTCTGTGCTAGAAGCATCTGTGGAGAAAAATCAACCATTTCAGTTCATAATTTTTAAACTCAGTTTATTAAAACTCAGTTTATTAAAACTCAGTTTGATTTTTATTAAAACTCAGTCAATGATTAAGACTCAGTGAATCAAACTCAGTTCATAATTTTTAAAACTCAGTTTATTTAAACTCAAAAAATGAATAAGACTCAGTGAGTCAAATTCACTTCTTATTGAGTTTTAATTGAGTTTTAATCATTTCAGTTCATAATTTTAGTTTTAACAAACTGAGTTTCTGAGTTTTTTTATAATATATACAAATATGAAATAAAAGAATTAGAATATTAGATAACATACCGCAAGTATGACCACAGGTCCACAAAATGAATCATCCCCTTTCCATTCTTGCATTTCTCTTTTCAAGTTTCTAATAACATATTCACACCAATTAAAGTTCTTTACATCCACATCTTCGGTTATACAGCTTAAAAATCTTTTATTCACCGTGCTATTTCTCATCGTCACCCCAAAAACTGTGTTGAACACTACCAAGAAGTTTAAAATAAACACCCATCCACCTTCTTTTTGGGATTCTATTATTCCTAAAACATCACCTAGCTTAATTCTTTTAGCTATTGCTTCTGTAAATTGTCCCTTGAACTCAGCAAGAACTTCATCAGTTGTGTCCCGTGGTCTCTCTTTCTCAGAAACTAGTTCCTTTCCCATTGGTACTCCTAAAATTTCACTCACTTCAAGAGGAGTTACACTAATCTTCTCGGTTCCAATGTTCAAAGTGTTATTCTTTGCATCATAGTTCTTAACTAACCAGAAACCTAAACCCGTAGGAACCATGTTAAGTGAAAATGACAAAACAGATCCAAAGCCTATGTTTTCTATTGCTTTTTTTTGTTCTTCACTTAGGGATTCCAGCATAGTTACAAACTTTCCAACACATGTGCGACATTGTAACGTATCACCACTATATGCTACATATGCTCTCTCTTCATTTTCATGTTCAACATCAGGTGCTTTATCAAAGAAAACAGAAGTTTAAAACTCAGTCAGAATATAGTTATTTAAAGCTCAATAAGTATTTTAAAACTCAGTCTTATTATATTTAAAACTCAATAAGCATTTTAAAACTCAGTAAGAATAATCTTAACAAATTTTCACATAAATTTCTCTAACCTATAAAACTCTGTAACAACCAATCAGTTTAATAAAAATTAAAATATATACTACAATTCAGTTATAAAAATTTCTTAAAAATTTAAATCAAATTTTCTAACTTATAATAATCTTTAAAAAATAATCAGTTTAATAAAACTCAGAACATATTATATATTGCAATTCAATTAAAATAGAATTTTAAAATTTCTTACATGATATTTTCTTCAACTTTTTCTTTGGTTGTTTTTCTTTTTTTGTAATCTTCCTTGCTGGTATGGTTTTCTTCCTTCCCTTTAGAACATTTCCAGTTCCCTTTTTGTCTTTTGGTTCTTTCTTTGGCACTTGGAAATCATCATCTGAGTTTTCAGCCTTTGCAACCTCTTTTTTCTCATTTTCTGTCTTGTTTTGTTCTTCAAAATTCAAATTTAAGTATCAGTTACATTATATTAATATTATAAATATAATTAAATCTCACTTGAAGATATAAAACTCAATGAAAATATTAAACTCACCTGTTTCTACTTCTTCTATCAAAACTTTTTTTTCCTTCTTTTTTTGGTCTTTTTCTTTGACTATTTTTTTCAAAGCTTCTACAAGAAATTAGCATATTATAATTAATTAAACTATAATAATCTTGAAATATTATTTTAAGCAAATTAAAATATTTATCATTATTGAGTTTAAACAACTATCTTAGATCATTTTTATACTAACCTTGCGCTTCATCATCACAATCTATTTTAACTGGATTTCGAATATCATTTTTGAATTTACTAAAACTTGTATTTAATGCAATTCTCCAACTCTTTCTTGTTCCTACAAACATGATCATATTAAACTCACTGAACCATATTTGTTTAATTCTACTGTTTAAAATGAAATTTAAAATCTTTAAACAAATATTTATAAGTAATAAGTTTTATTTATAAGTAATAAGTTTTATTCAGTGAGTTTAAGCAATATTATTATAAGATAAAGCTTTGATTACCTTTTTTTTTCAATGATGATGCATCTAATATAATATAATTAATTACCTGCTTTCTTTTTTGGAGCTGATTCCTGCTTCTTTTTCATCTTTGCATCTACATTAACAATAAATAATGATTAAAAGACTTTAAATTAAACTCAACATTGACATATTAAAAGACTTTAAATATACAAGTAGATTAAAAAAATTTGATATCAAATTATCAAAATTACCTTTTATCAACATTGAACCAGTAGGATTTGCATCCTTTGCAAGTTTTTCCACTTCAGATTCTAGATTTTCACCTTCTTTTGTTAAAACTCAAATAACAGAAAATAAGTATTTATTAAAACTCAGCATAATATCAAAATTAAGCTAGAAATTGCATTCTATAATCAATTTTTGTAAATTTTGAATATTTTTTTAGAACTCATTAAAATTAAAAGTAAAAGTATATTTTTTTTATTACCTTCTTTCTTGTTACTTTTCCCAGTAGATGTTGATGGCTTTTTAGTAGATGATGGTCTCTTCAATTTGAGTATAATTTTTTTTGAAGTTTTTTGTGATACTTTTACACCTAAAAAATTTCCAACTTGATCTTTTTTAACTTTATCTGCCTCACTCAAATCTACATTAATAAAAATCATTATAAATTTAGATTTTAAACTTATTATATAAGTAAAACTCAATGGAGTTTTTTTTTTAAAACTCAATGAAAATTATCTAACTTATAAAACTCTTTAAAATCAATCTGTCTATAAAACTCAAAAACTATTCTATATTATGATTAACTAATATTTTTAAAACTAGAATCAAACTAGTATACTATCTCAAAAATTGATTATTGAATTATTATAAAGTAAATATTAACCACTGACTAGTTTTTATTGAGTTTTAGATAATTTTCAATATAACATAAAATATTTTGATGACCTTTTTTCTTTTCTTCTTCTACATCTGCAACATCTTCAGATTCTAAGATAAAAGACAATCATTTTAATAAAACTCAATGCATACACATAAGTAAAACTCAATGAATATTTCCTATCTTATAAAAATAATTAAAAAAATAAGTTTACCTTTGTTCTTCTTACTCTGTCCAGGAGATTCTTGCTTCTCTTCATTAGTTGATGTCTTCTTTGATTCTTTTTCACCTACATTTTTTTCCAAATTATCTTCTTTAACAGTATTACCCAAAACTAAATCTACATTAAAAAAATAAATATAATTTCAGAATTTAACTATTAATTTTGCTTAAAACTCATTCAAACTAAATGTAGAACTTCATAGTTTTTTTACCCTTTTTGTTTTTACTCTGCCCAGGAGAGTTTTGCTGCATTTTAGAAGGTCGAGGTAGCTTCAATTTAAGTTTTTTAACTTGTGTTGTTTTCTTTTCCTCAGCATCTAAGGAAGAATCTAATTTCATTGCTGCTTTCTCCTTTTCATTTCTTGAGTCTATTTTAGGATTAGATTCAGCTTCCTTTAACTCTGGATTTCCAACACATACACATAAGAAAAGATTTTATTTTTTTATAAAACTCAGTTTCAAATTGATTATCTTACAAAACTCTTTTAAACATAATCAGTCTAATAAAACTCAAACAGAGTACATATAAGAATTACATAATTTAATGCAGATTCCTAATTTTATTATACAAAAATCTTTAAAACTTAATTCATATGACCAATATCTATTCTCTTAAACTCTGTATTAGACAATCATTTTAATAAAACTCAATTTATACTCATAAGTAAAACTGAATGTACTGTTTTTTATAAAACTCAATAAATATTACATATCTTATAAAACTCATTAAAACAATCAGTTTACCTTTGTTAATGTTTATCATTCCTGGAGATGATGGCTGCTCTTCACTAATAGGATCAGTCAAAACTATATCTACATTATCAAAAATAATTATAATTTCAGAAATTAAGTAGACAATTTATATTTGTTTAATCTAATCACAAATTTATATTTTTATTATATTATTCCTTTTGATTACCTTTAGAAGTTGAAGTTCCAAATGATTGTAATCCTGTATTTTGTGCAACAGTTGAGTCTAATTTAACTTCCTGTTCAGCTTTCTTTGACTCTGTATTCACAACACATATACATAACCAAATAAAGATATGTTTAATAAAACTCATATTCAAATTCAGCTTCAAATTCAATAATTGATTACTCTGTCCAGGAGACATTTGCTGCACTTTAGAAGGTGAAGGTATGTTCAACTTAAGATTTTTAAATGGAGATGTTTTCTTTGCTTCAGCTTCTAAAGAAGAATCTAATTTACTTGCTGATTTCTCCTTTCCATTTGTTGAGTCTATTGTAGGATTAGACTCAGCTTCCATTAGCTCTGCATTTACATTAACATATTTAAAACTTAATTTCATTTAAAACTCAATAAATATTACCTATGTTATAAAACTCAATAAAAATATAAGTTTACCTTTGTTCTTTTTTATCTTTCCCGGAGATGATCTCTGATCTTGATTAATTGTATCAGAGAAAACTAGATCTACATTATCAAAAATATTTATAATTTCAGAAACTAAGAAGAAATTTTATATTTGTTTAAACTAATCCCAAATTTATATTTTTTCTATATTAATACTTTTGAGTACCTTTAGAATTTGAGTCTAATTTATCTTCCCTTTCAGGTTGCTTTGAATCTGTATTCCCAACATATATACATAAGTAAATATTGATATGTTTAATAAATCTCATATTCAAATTCAACATTAATTTCTATAAGTATTAAAGTTCAAATTACTCATATTCTCTGTATCTATCCTATAAAAATCTTTAACAGTTTAAAACTCAAGACAAAATTCTATTTCAGACTCAAGTTCTTAATACCTATAATATAAAACTCAACATCATTCCACATTAACAATAAAACTCCAGAAACTACCCCTTCACAATTCCTATAGTTAAAAGTCAACAGCATTCTACATGATCCATAAAACTCAAGAGATTATGCATATGGAAGTTACCAAAATCAATTTCAGACTCAACTTCACAATTCCTATAGCTAAAACTCAACAGCATTCAAAATAATCCATAAAACTCAAGAGATTATGCATATGTCAGTTACAAAATTCAATTTCAGACTCAACTTCACAATTCCTATAGTTAAAACTCAACAGCATTCTACATGATCCATAAAACTCAAGAGTTTATCCATATGTCAGTTACAAAATTCAATTTCAGACTCAACTTCATAATTCCTATAGTTAAAACTCAACAGCATTCAAAATAATCCATAATACTCAAGAGATTATGCATATGGAAGTTACCAAAATCAATTTCAGACTCAACTTCACAATTCCTATAGTTAAAACTCAACAGCATTCTACATGATCCATAAAACTCAAGTGTTTATCCATATGTCAGTTACCAAAATCAATTTCAGACTCAACTTCACAATTCCTATAGTTAAAACTCAACAGCATTCAAAATAATCCATAAAACTCAAGAGATTATGCATATGGAAGTTACCAAAATCAATTTCAGACTCAACTTCAC